>CP139506.1:334049948-334195062 GCA_021014915.2 Artemisia tridentata subsp. tridentata
TGTCACCATAATGTGATGCTTCTACCCTTGTCGGGTTGGGGTGTTACAGTTGTGTCAGAAGTAAAAAACACTTCGTTAACAATTATTTACAGGCATTCAATGCCACATCGGCTGTCCTAAACCTTCACTCTTTATACCTTTACTTATACCTTATTCATTATGCTACTTCTGTTCATTTCCGTTTACTTTTGTTTCCGTTTATTATATATCTGTTCACTGGGCTTTTTAAGCTCAGCCGCACGTTTTCTTTCCGTGTGCGGCAGGTTTTAGTAGGAAGATGGAATGAGTGGAGAGCACCATGGCCTTAGAAGACTTGACTAGTTATTCTGGATTAGAAGTTATTAAATTTTAGAATTTGTATTCGCATTTGTAACCTTGTAAACTCAGTATTTCATTTGTAACCTTTGAGAAATTTTGTATTACTGTAATGTATGCTTTGTTTGATCTGATGTGAAACCATTAGTGTGACATCTTTACCCTTCTCGGGGTGTTTTGATGTTTGAATTTTTCAAGGATATTTGAGAAAGTTTTTCAGATCTTCTGGAGTCAAACATCACATACCAATTTGATGAACTAATTCCACAAATCTTGCATGAGGCACAGCTTTGGTGAATAAGTCTACTAATTGGTATTTTGTACCCACAAAGTATAATTCAACTGTACCCTTTTCAACATGCTCCTTGATAAAGTTATATCTGAGAGCGACATGCTTTGATTTTGAATGTTCAACAGTGTTGCAGGAGATGGCAATTGCACTCTTGGAGTCACAGTACATTGGAATCTTGTTGAATACATAGCCGTAGTCCATGACTTGTGATCTCATCCAAATGACTTGAGCACAGCATGCTGACATGGCTACATATTCCACATTTGTAGATGACAATGAAGTGCAATCCTACTTCTTTGACTGCCAAGATACTAGCTCATCTATAAGAAACTAAACACCACCAAAAGTACTTTTGCGTGTATCTAAACAACCTGCATGGTCAACATCTGAAAAGGCTATTAGTTCAAAGCCAGAATCCTTCGGATACCAGATCCCCAAGTTAATGGTTCCCTTTACGTATCGAAGGATTCTTTTAGCCTTAGAGAGGTGTCTTTCAGTTGGGTTTGACTAATAACAGGAGCTTAGATATACGAAAAATACTATATCGGGTCTGCTGGCTATTAGATACATGAGAGACCCAATAATACTTCGGTATTTTGTAGGGTCAACTGGTGTCCCATGTAAATCAGCATCCAGCTTTGGTGATGAGGCAGAAATAAGGGTACTATAAGTATCACAACTTTTCATGCCATGTTTCTTTAAAATCTCAAGAGCATATTTGGAGTGGTTTAGAAAAATACCATGGGGGAATTGATGAACTTGAAGTCCTAAGAAAAACTTTAGTTCACCCATCATGGACATTTTAAAGTTTTGTTTCATTAGTCTTGCAAAATCATTTGAATACTTTTTAAGTGTTGAACCAAAAATAATGTCATCAACATAAATTTGAACAATTAAAATGTCCTTCCCGTGTTTTTGAATAAACAGTGTGGGATCAACTGATCCTTTGGTAAAGTGATTAGCAAGTAGGAATGTGGAGAGTTTATCGTACCATGCCCTCGAGGCTTGTTTAAGGCCGTAAAGGGCTTTCTTGAGTCTGTACACATGATTAGGATGATCTGGATCGATGAAGCCCTCTGGTTGAGTGACATACACTTCTTCACGGAGTTGGCCATCCAGAAATGCAGTTTTCACATCCATTTGATAAACGATGATGTTCTTGTGGGTAGCATACGCCAGAAACATTCGGACAACTTCAAGTCTAGCCACTGGTGCAAAGGATTCTTCAAAATCAATTCCTTCTTCTTGGCTGAAGCCTTTGGCAACCAGACGCGATTTGTTACGAATTACTGTTCCATCAGCATCAAGTTTGTTTTTCCAAATCCATTTAAGTCCGACAACAAAGACTCCATCGGGTCTTTCTACCAATTCCCAGACTTCAAGACGTTTGAATTGATCAAGTTCTTCTTGCATTGATTCAATCCAATTTTCATAAGTCGTTGCCTCTTTAATGTTCTTTGGTTCAGCTTGACAGACGGTAAGAGCATAAATGCATGTTTCACCATCCGTGTGAAGTCTTTGTCGTGTCAAGACTGGATTATCTGGATTACCAATCACATTTAGTAAGGGATGATCTTTTTTCCATTTGTGGTGTTGAAAGGTGATTTTGATAAAAGGTGTGCATATTAGATGGATCAAAGTTGCGTGTAGATGACTTTACAATAACGGGAACGGTTGGAGCTGGAGCAAATGGATTGAAGAAGGCATTTTCGTCAAAATCTGCAGGTGCGGGTACTGCTTGTTCAGGTTGATCATCATCTATATTTTCAGCGTTGGAAGCAGTTTGTTCTACTATTGCCGAAGATTCAATTGGAGGTGCATCTGTTGCAACGGTTATAGTAGTTGGTGCAGGTGTATCAGGTATAGGAATATTATCAGGTAGTGCAGCGAAAACATTAGATACATCTGGTGCATAACATGCAAATGAATCACCAAACAACGGAGCAAACAGGGTTTCCAATTCTTGACGGTTTAGCGAAAGAGGTTCAACTGATTGATCATGAAAGTTTAGACGGTTGGTTGCGGGTCCTAAGCTGTTTTGCTCAGAAGCCATTTCCGTAAGTTCATCGAAATTAGCATGAATGGTTTCCACGATTTCTCTAGTACGACGATTCCAGATGCGAAATCCTTTAAAGATTTCACAATATCTAATGAACACGCCGATTTCAGCTTTAGCTTTGAGCTTTCCAAGGTCTTCACGATCATTATTTGGGTAACAACGACGACCAAATACATGAAAGTATTTTATATTCGGTTTTCGATTATGGACAAGTTCATAAGGTGTTTTGCGGTGGCGTTGGTTGATCATACAACGGTTTTGAGTATAACATGCAGTCGAGACAACTTCAGCCCATAAGTAATCCGGAAGTTGAGCATTAATCAACATCGTTCTTACAGCTTCCACTAACGTCCTGTTGCGTCTTTCAACAACCCCATTCTGTTCTGGACTTCTTGCAATGGATGTTTGATGTTCAATTCCTACTTCTTCAAAATATGCTCGAAGAGTTTGATTCTTTAATTCAGTGTCGTTGCCTGTTCTAACTTTTCTAACCGTATTACGAAGGTGAACTTGAATTTTCTTGAGAATGGTGATGATCATATGAGGAGCTTGATCTTTACTTCTGATAAAATAAACCCAAGTCCATATAGAGTAGTCATCAACGATTAAAAGAATGTAGAGTTTTCCGTTAATCGTCTGCACGCGCATCGGGCCACACAAATCCATGTGAAGTAGTTGAAGAACATGATCAGTATTGGGTTCTATGTTAGAGGGAAAGTGTGCACGAGTGCTTTTTCCTGGTTCACATGCTGGACATAAGTGATCTTTGTAAAAATGAAATCGTGGAAGACCGTCGACTGGCTTGTGACGTGCAAGTTCAATCATGGTTTTGAAGTTCAAATGAGAAAGTCGTTTGTGCCATAACCATGATTTTCTCGAAGTTGCTTTGGAGAGGAGACATATTGGAGAAGAACCAATCATATCAAATATTGAGATTATGTAAAGACTTATTCCACGAGTGCCTGACATTAGATCATTTCCTTGTAAATCACGAACGAATCATGTTTTCTCCCTAAATGCTACTTCCAAATCCCCATCACAGAATTGACCGACTGAGAAAATATTGTGACCAATGCCTTCGACATAATACATACGACTAACTTCGATGTTGCCATTGACATAATCTTCATAGCCCATGATAGCAGCGAAGTGATCGTTCCCGAATCTGACAGTGCCGATGAACTTTGAAACAAAGTTTACTAACAGTTTGAGATTGCATGTCATATGTCAGGTACAACCGCTATCAACTGTAACCACTGGTAAATTTCACCTTGTACTAAGTTAATATAATATTTTTAAATAAAGAATACTTATCCACTTTCTACATCTATTTTTTTTAAAGATTAAACGTAATCAGTTTATCTGATCACAACAACCAACTAATGTGACGTAACTCATATTCTCAATACACGTGCTCACACGTGGACCGACACCAACATGTCTTAAGTCCATTTCAAATAAACAATCTTTATATGTCAAATATAAAAGTTTTCAACATTTATTTAACACTTTACGTTATTTCGTTAACGTACGATTATTAAACGTTCAAACTAAACATTTGTTATCTATTAGGGGGGGGGGGAAGGGCTTCACCCTGGCAAAATATATTAATCACAGAAAAAGTTAAGTACAATGGAATGTGGCTGAAATACCACATTAACCTCAAGCCACGCTTGAACAACCAAAACCACTAAAATGCTTGAGACATGCCTCAAAGCGAACCAACTAGAAACATACCGAAACCAAAACACCAATGGGAAAAAACCAATGCATGCAACAAGAATTACCACAACTATCCATAAGCCGCTTCGAAGGAGACAGATGAACCAACTGAGACTGCCTCCTTAAAAACCTATCCAAGAAAAAACCCAGAGGGAAAACCATGGAGTAGGGAAAAAAGAGTACATCTCTCAGCTGGAACTCCCTCGACGAATCCAAAACGCCATACACAACTTCCAAAGAGTCCACATCCTTCATCTACCACCGACTCTCAAAAGAAACCATCATGAATGCATACGAGAGGGAGGTAACTACCAAACACGCAAAAGATCCATCACTTTTGCCTTAATTTACTATAACTATTAGAGTTTTCAAGAAAACCCTAATTTACTATAACTATGATTTTACATAACTAAATCATAAATCCTAAAGTACAACACTCCAAAGCTAATGCACAATCCTTTAAAGCACGGAAACCTAAACTTTACCTTAATTCTCGTTACAAGCCCTAAATTACAATTCTATGATTTTATGTAAATAAAATCACAAACCCTAATTAACATGTACATTATTTTTATGAAATACTAATGTACAAGTCTCTCAAGCACATGTACAAGTCCTTAATGCATAGAAACTTAATATTTATATAAATCTTATTATAAACCTTAGTGTACTTACTTTAAAGTTCACATTACAAGACCTTTATGCACTAGCATTAAACCTAGTTTTCTTATAACATTCAAACCTAAAGTACAAGTTCCTAAAACCTATGGTACAAGTACCTAATGCATGAAAACCAAAAACTATACTTTTCTTACTCTAAACTTAACTGAACCTAACTAAACCTAAACTAAAGGCTACCAAACTAAACTAAGGGCTCCCACTAAGTTTCCTACATCTCTAAACCTCAAGTACAACATAATATAGCCTTTGTACAAATACCTTAAGCCAAATTGTGACTCTTGTTCATTCCTAGTCCAAATCGAACCAAAAACCAAACTAAACAAACCCTAACTAGTTTCCAACCTAACCATATCCTAACTAAACCCTCACTAGGCACAAACCAAGACACATCATCATGTCTCTTGAATCTTCAACACCTTGGTCAACTATTATGGACTAAACACATGGTTATAAAAAGGGACACCATTCGATTTCCCCTACAAACCCACAAGAACTCTTACAACTCCAAGAGAACACCTCACCATGTCCCTTCTCATCTTGACAACCCTCTCCAAGTGGCAAGAAACATTTAATACAAGCCCTAAACTCTTACCTATAAATTTGAGCTAAAACTCACCCTTTCACCTCATCCCTTGTGTGAAAATGTAGGGGGGAGGAGAGGTAAATACGTTACTGATGATGTACCCTCCGAACGGGTCGAAGGACTCCCCTTCGAGCCTGTAGAAAGCCCTCCCTTCGGAGGCCCAGGTTAATCTCCTAACACGTTTCATTGGCGTAAAACCATTCGCCTGCGAACTGGTTACCATGTGGGTATCCACCAATCGAAGCCTTAAGCCCTTTGGGGTATCTCCTACGAAGGAACTAGCACGAAGGACAATCCTGGCCTGGTCAAACCCACGTCTCCTCTTCCCTTGGCTTTCCCGCCAAAACAGAGATCCTGGGCTACAAAGCCCTAGCGGTTACCACAAATCATGGGACGCCCCCATGATCTCCGAAACATGTGCAAACCGCCCACTAAGGCCTATTTCTCCCCTATAAATAGCTTAGTCGGGCATGAACAATGTAAGTTAACTTCATTCCCGTCATTTACAACCTACATTACCATTACACGTACTTACTCGCACGCCGGAGGTGGTTCGCAGGGTCCAACCCCTGCGCAATCACTTAACGTAGTGTCTTCGTATTTCTTATTTCAGGTTAAGAACAAGCTTGGCGCAATCTCAACACCCCATTATTCCTTTGATCACCATCGAAGGCTTGGTCGTGCAATTATTTGTACAATCAGTGGTGCCATCCGTGGGACCGCTACAATTGGTATCGTTATTTCCAAGCTTATAACCAACCAACTACTTTCACTATTATTCCGGCATGGATCAAGGGAGAGAAGATACTCCCCCACCGGGTTTCTCTACCTTAGCACCAATACCAATCAACGACTCTAACAACCTTCCCCCAATAACCGCTTCCACGTTCACAACACGTTCTCACCCAGAAACAACACCCAACCATCATGCTTCGACATCAGCCAATCCGGAGCCCATTATTAGCCCAGCCTTTGTCGAAGCCAACCACGAAGTGTTGGAATCCCTCCTAAGGGCTCGTAAGAGGCAAGTCAGGAATGCTGAGATGCGAAGGGAGTTGGAATACTCAAGTGATGAGTATGATGAAGAAATGGAGATGGAACCTAGGCCTCCGACCCAAGGAGCAACTCTATCGGCCTTAAGGATTGGGTCTCCAGTCAGTCGAAGGCTAAGCAGAAGGTCCGTTGGTTTCGAAGGAGTTCCCGAGAGGGCTCCGACAAGGAGAGAAGGGGCGGTTACCGAAGGCTCTAACGGTAGGAGCCAACGAAGGGAAGAAGTGGGGGTGACTTTGCCTCCATTGCTAGCAGCTCATCTTGGAAGGACTGAAGCTGGGGTTCCGTTGCAGCCTTCTCACGCATCAGGCGTAGAAGGCAATCCGCCTACAATTAATATGGGAGGAAATCTTCCTCCCAATGGTATGTACCCCTCGTTCCAAACTCAGTCTTATCCTCAAAATTTATATCCTCCAGTAAATGGACAGCCTAATAACCCAAGCCTCCCTCAAACTTATGGGAGCATACCCTTCGGGCATCCTATGGCGTACCCTCCATATGCCATGGGAAACGGTTATCCGTTTGCCATGAATACACCTTATCAGTCCTACCCAAGTCAAACTCCTATGGGAATGCCCCCAAACAACAATCCCTGTAATATTGTTCCCATGTATGCACCACCTTACAATTGTCTATACTCAGACCCTATGGGTTCAGCTACACCTTTCGTTAGGTCGATAGAAGATTACCCATTGCCTGATGGGTTGAAAATGCCTTCGCACATTGGGACTTATGATGGGAAGGGGGATCTGGACAATTTCTTACACTTGTTCAAAGGGGCTATCAAAATGCAAAAATGGGTTATGCCGGTGGCCTGTCATATGTTTAGATACACCCTACGCGATTCTGCTCGTATTTGGTGGAATGGGAAAAAGCCCGGTAGCATCGTCAATCTTGATGATCTTAAGGCTAAGTTCCGGTCACACTTCAGTCAGCAAAAGAAGTTCACAAGGACTCATTTAACGGTGCACAACATCAAACAAAAGGAAAACGAAAGAACAAGGGCCTTCGTTACTAGGTACACCGATGATACTTTGCAGATTTTGGGTCTTCATGAAGATCAGCGTATTTCGGGTTTCGTACATGGTCTTCGAAATCGGAGTTTGGTGGAATTCTTGTCCACTGACCTTCCGACAACTTACAAAGGGTTAATGGAAAAGACGTATACTTGGATCGAAGCGAAAGAGGTATCCACTAATGGGGCTCCGATAGACAGAGACAGCAACAACAAGTTTTCGAAGCATTCTTCGTGGGAAGGGTCAAAGAACAAGAACAAGAACAGAGACAGGTTTTCTCTGTACAACAAAGGTCCCAACCACGGTTTGTTAAGCAGTCTAACCAAGTCTCCAAAGGAAATACTTGCTACGGAGAGGGCTGCTAAGGCCTTCGAAGCACCCCCTCGTATGACAAGTAAGGGCAAAAACAGGGAT
This sequence comes from Artemisia tridentata subsp. tridentata, assembly GCA_021014915.2. Taxonomy (NCBI): domain Eukaryota; kingdom Viridiplantae; phylum Streptophyta; class Magnoliopsida; order Asterales; family Asteraceae; genus Artemisia; species Artemisia tridentata. Next base: position 334,058,081 of record CP139506.1, read on the forward strand.
ACCAGCAAGTATTGTCACTTTCACGAAGATTATGGTCATGATACGAACAGTTGTAGAGAGTTAAAGAAACAGGTAGAAGAAGCTGTGAAGTCCGGGCAATTGGCACACTTGGTGAATGGTATAAAGAAGGGAAAGGAAAAGATGACCGACACTCAATTGGCTAAAGATACTACTCCTCTCGAAGCCCCAATACTCATGGTTCATTGGGGCGAAACCAGTTTGAAAAGAAAGGTGCCGGAGCCGGAGACTAACGAGATAAGGGAGATAATGTTTCCCCCTATCGTAGGCAAGGTCTCTTCGAATGATCCAGTGGTCATCGAAGTCCTCATTTCTAACCAGGAAATGAATGGAGCTTGTATGGACTGCGGAAGCCCTTGTGAAATCATATATGAGCATTGCTTCCAAAAGCTCGAGCCTTTGATCAAGTCTCAAAGGGTTGACTCGAAGATACCCTTGGTAGGATTCTCTGGCAAGCATTCGTGGCCTCTGGGAGAAGTTCCATTAGAAGTAACCATTGGAGAAGGCAAGCTCACGAGAACAGAAACCCTCATGTTCACCATCGTAAGGTCCAACTCCCCCTACAACTTGCTGATAGGAAGGACAGCCATGCAAAGGATGGGCATCGTGGTATCCACCATACATGCGGCAATAAAATTCCACACACCTCATGGAATAGGAACCGTACTTTCTAGTTATCGTCATAGAAGGGAAAGAGAAATTGGTAGAAGGATCAAGGAAAGCCCTCAGGAGCCTTCGAAGGCTATTCCAAGTCATACGAGCACCAAAGAGCAAGTTGTGATAAATGAGTACCATCCAGAGCAGGCGATGGTCACCAAAGAGCAACCCCCTACTAATCCCAAGATAAATTTGGAAAAGCTGCGCAAAGCCAACAAGGAAACCCTCGCGCGGACATGTTCTGACATAGCTAAAGCCCCTCAAACACTAAGGACCGAGGGCAAGTCCTCCGACGCAGAACATAAGCTTGATAATTCCAAACACGTCGCACCAATTAAGCAAGGGGTCAAGGTTAATTCTTCAAAAGTTCAAGCTACCGATAATCTGCAAGCTTCGAAATCATCAAAAAGGCATAGGGGGTCAGACTCTGTCAGAAATAAGACATTCGCAAGTCCTCTCGCTAAAGCACCTTCCGAACACAGTCAGGACAAAAAACAGCCACCAAGGACGAAGGAGAAGTGGAAATTATACATAGACGGGACCTCGAATTCCGATGGTTCGGGAGCGAGTCTAATCCTAATCAACCCAAAAGGAAAAGAGTACGCTTACGCATTGCGATTTGAGTTCAAGGCTACGGACAATGAAGTAGAGTACGAAGCTCTGTTAGCTGGCCTCCGGCTCGCAAAAGGCATGGAGGCTGATGGCCTCTCCGCCTTCGTAAGCTCACAGCTAGTTACCAACCAAATCAAAGGCTCCCACGCGGTAGAACAGCCTACAATCAAGAAGTATTTGGACGTGACCAAGGAGCTTCTTCAGGAATTTAAACCATATGAGGTAATGCATGTTCGTAGAAGCCAGAACAAGAAAGAAGGTGCCCTGAGCAAGCTATCTTCAACGGCCATGGCTCATCTGCCTGAAGAGGTTTTAATAGAAATATTGGTCCATATGTCAATCGCACAAGATGAATCCTCTGAAGAAGGCTCTAACTGGATGACTCCAATAAGGACATACTTGATAAGTGGTATTCTGCCCGATAATCCAAAAACAGCACGAAAGATCAAAGTTAAAGCCCCTCAATACAGGCTTATAGGGGAAAACCTTTACAAAAGGTCTTGCTCGTCCCTATGGCTTCGTTGTGTGGGACTGAAGCAGGCTTCAAGCATCCTCTATAATATTCATAAAGAATCTTATGGAAGGTACGTAAGCCCTAGATCCATCGCCTCAGAAGTAGCAAGATGGGGGTACTATTGGCCATCTATATTGGAATATGTAACAGAAGTAATCAAAGCATGCGCGACATGTCAGACGTACTCAAGAGATCGGAACCCATTAAAGTATGACACGTCTTCTATCGCATCAGCAAGGCCTTTTGGCCAATGGGGAGTCAGCATAATCGGACCCCTAGCAGCAGCCCCCGGAGGGGCACAATTCTTGGTCATAGCCATAGACCACTTCACCAAATGGGTGGAGACTCAGCCTTTGGCATCAATAACAGGAAAGCATGTGGAAAAATTTGTGTGGGAACACATAATCTACAGGTTTGGAGTCCCACAAGTCATCATTTCTTATAAAGGGAAACACTTTGCCGAAGGGGTATTTCCTCCTTTCTGCGAAAGCCTGAATGTGAAGCAAACATTCACTTGTGTCGACAAGGACATTGTCATTGAAATCGAGACAAAGTTGGGGCAGTATCAGCATGAGTGGGTTGATAAGTTACCCAAAGTCCTGAGGGCATATAAGAATATGTCCTTCAAATAAACGCAAGCAAAGCCAAGTCGAAGGGTCCAGTGGCAAAGAGAGATGCTGCGAAAACAAAGCATGCGAGCCCGAAGAACTGGATACCAGCTTTCGTAAGTTTTTACATATAAGACTTATATTTATAAAAAAAAAAAAAAAAAAAAAAACACTTAGTTTTTTTTTCAATTTCATGTAACGCATTCTTCTCACATGGGAAAGAAGCATTAATGGTAGGTGTCCTAGTGTTCATTTCTACAAATGATGTAATCCTCCCTACCCACTTAATGATATAACGCATTCCCCTCAAAATCTCTTGTTTCGTTTTATACAACAAAGATTTGTTCAGCCAAGTACTTTACAAGTTTCAATGTCGAAGGATGAAGCAAGACACATGTCTTGTATACAAATAGCATCCATTACAATTCACATTAACTTTCCTATAAAGTCTTAGGGTAATAAAATCCCTCTGCAACTTAAGGATGAAGACGGAGTGGGTCGCGACCCTCTGTCGCAGTCAAATTATACGATTGCCAAAATCTTCGTCCAAAATACACACAATGAGGATATAACTTCAGTATGTATGTTTACGTTTTTTTTTTTAAAAAAAACGTAAGAGAAGATAAGCATGATATCAAAAATGGGATGCAATCCCTACGATTGGCATTTATAAAGCCATATCCAACATAAACATGAGAATAATTGTCTAAGTTCCAGGTCGAAGCCCATACATACGAAAGACAAATTGTTCAAACAGGCATACGCCTGACAAAAGCACCATAAATTGTTAAACACAAAGGCACATGCCTTCAACCATGGTAAATTGTTTAAAAAGGGGTACATGCCACCCCCAGAAACTGAATTAATGCCAACATGGCAACCTTCAAGCATTCTTAGAAGAGTTTGGATCCTCTTGGTGAGCTGGAGACATAGGCTTCACAGATAAGGTTCTCTTGGTTGGAGACGGAGGCTGTATCTTCTTTGATTTTTTGGAGAGGAGATCTTCGATGGAGGCTGAAGAATCTTTGGTTGCTTCGGCAAGGAAGGGGTACTCTGCTGTGGTGAACGCATTGCCGGCTTCATCATATTCTCGCACAGAATTCGGACGGTAGTATGGTACCTCCGACAGCACAACTGGTTTTTTGGTCTCAGCAATCTCCTCCAAAGTTGTGCACTTGCCATGGAATATAGCTGCATTCACTAGCTTCCCCACAACCTCTCCCACCTCATCGCTATGGTATAGCTCCATAGCAATGTAGGGGACAACCTTCGATACAACTTCAGCCTTGTCTCTCCTCAAACTTTGGCATTCAAACTTCAACTTATCCAACTCTTGACAGTGCTCGACATCCTGCCCCTCCAATCTGGCCCTCTCAGTCTCCAAACCAGTACATTTAGACTCCAAGGCAATCACCTGGGTCTTATAACCAACAACCTTAGCCTCCTCCACCTTTAGCCTACCACACTCAGCCTGCGACTTCTTCAACTGCTCTTCAAGATCTTCCATCTTTGCTCGAAGGGCCTCGTATCTGGGATCCTTCTCAAAATCTGCCATTGCTTCATCACATCTAGACTCCAACTTAGCATAGTTCTCCTTCCTTTCTTTCTCCCTAGCTACAATGACAGCAACCTCCTCTTTCGCCTCCTTAACCTTGTTAATCAACGCCCTTGTACGAAAACTAAAATGGTTATCCAACATGGCCTGCCTAGTGTAACTCTTGTCATAGAGATCACACAGCTTCTCAATAGACATCTCATTCATCGTTTTCCTCCAAGAAGCGGGAGTGACATTTTCAACAAGCAAGCGGCAGGAAAGGGCATCAGGCAGCTCCTTGGTGTTGGGCAGCCCTAAATAAAGAACAAAAACAAGAAAAACATAAGATACGGAGCATTTTAAGAAAAGAAAAGTGAAGAGTGGTTTGCTCACCATGGATGTCATCATCACCAATTTCTTCAGTCGAGTACATCAGGGTTTTCCCACGAGCTTTCTCTATTTTTTGTTTGATATTCCTCGATGTGGGGGTAGGAGCATTGGATTTCCTCTTTGGGGAAGCCTTGATAGCTTTGGCACTAGTACCTTTCCTAGTCCTCAACCTGTCTGCAATACCATAGGAACCCATGATCTTCAGTTGATCAGAATCGAAAGGTGGGTCATCGGAATCAGCAATGTCCTCCACAAAAAGAGGGGTTTCCTCAGTACTCACTGGCTTGGTAGGAGGAAGTATAGAAAGAGGTTTCGCTGCAGAGGCATCGACATCATTATTGTTAACAGATCTAGATGGAGATCCCACTCCATAGCTTGCATCTTGAGGGTCCCTTGGAATGAAACTAACTTCTTTGGCACCTCCGGCAACAACAAAATTTCGGAAAGCCATCTCTGCAAAAACAAATGAAAAGGAGATGAATATCAGCAGATAAGTTATTTAAATTATTTAAATAAGATATATACATACTTTTTCCTTCACAAATTATTTCAGGATGCAACGGAGAGCCTTCCCAACTCTCAGCAATACCAGCCATGAACAAGATAGGTTCGGGGAATGTCTGGACATTAGCAGGATGTCGTGCAAGTCGCTGATACAAAGGCTCGCTCCTTACCTCATAGGGCAAAGGGTCATTATATTTCTTCTCATCATACATAAACGCTTCGTCAAGCAAAGCTGGGTACTCGGACGGTATAATTGTACTTTCAACATAAAAGAATTGACCTTTCCAATTTCTTATGTTCGAAAAGGGCTTTGTCACAAGGACGGGAACATCATGTTCACCTCTTTTGGCAATAGTCACCCAATCCCCGCCGGGATACAAATTTACAAAACCCCTAAGAACATCTAACGAGGGCTCATGCCCGTAAGCTTTACACATCACGATGTAGGTGGTCAGTTTGGCTAGCCCAAAGGGGTTAAATCTGGAAATGTGCACCTTATAGTATTGCAAAAACTCAAGAATCAAAGGATGAAGGGGAATCTGAAGGTTTGACTGGGTAAATGCGTGCACATACAAGCCCACATACCCTACGGGGGCATCGAAAACATTTTGTCTTTTACTTGGAAGTATGATTTTGAGCCAGTAGGTAAGGGGTAATCATGAAGGAAATCAGATAATGCTGCTTTTGATAAAGTGCATGTTTGTTCCCTAATTATTCTTTTTGCTGCCATACTCATGTCGCTATAAAAAAGTATAAAGATCAAAGAGATAGGATGGAAATTTTACCTTTTCGTTACAACGGAAGCACAAGAACACAGAGTGCTGTGTGTGTATTTTGGGTGAAAGGTTAAAGTGATCTAGGGTTTACCGTGATAAGAGTTTAAATACCCATCATGCCTTTAAATCCTAGCCATACATGTGTTTATTTATCCCTCTTATGCAAACGGATTTCAAACGAATTCAAAAATTGAATTGACGTTTCACATTTACCGAAGATTGGGTTATTAAGGCTAATGGAAGGATAATCATTAACCCGCATTAAATGCGTGGTTCGGTTAGACATTTATTTTATTTTTTCACGGAAGTGTAATTTAATGGGTGTAATGCACGTAGATTTTTTGAGTCGAATGCAATATATACTCGTACGTATATATCACTTTCGACTGGGGGCTTGATGATGTACCCCTCCGAACGGGTCGAAGGACTCCCCTTCGAGCCTGTAGAAAGCCCTCCATTCGGAGGCCCAGGTTAATCTCCTAACACGTTTCATTGGCGTAAAACCATTCGCCTGCGAACTGGTTACCATGTGGGAATCCGCTAATCGAAGCCTTAAGCCCTTCGGGGTATCTCCTACAAAGGAACTAGCACGAAGGACAATCCTGACCTGGTCAAACCCACGTCTCCTCTTCCCTTGGCTTTCCCGCCAAAACAGAGATCGTGGGCTACAAAGCCCTAGCGGTTACCACAAATCATGGGACGCCCCCATGATCTCCGAAACATGTGCAAACCGCCCACTAAGGCCTATTTCTCCCCTATAAATAGCTTAGTCGGGCATGAACAATGTAAGTTAACTTCATTCCCATCATTTACAACCTACATTACCATTACACGTACTTACTCGCACGCCGGAGGAGGTTCGCAGGGTCCAACCCCTGCGCAATCACTTAACGTAGTGTCTTCGTATTTCTTATTTCAGGTTAAGAACAAGCTTGGCGCAATCTCAACACCCCATTATTCCTTTGATCACCATGGAAGGCTTGGTCATGCAATTATTTGTACAATCAGTTACCATTTTAAAATCTTATTTGTTGTTGTATCAAATATCCAATTAAGCTTGTTATAATATGAAAGATGTCAATTATAGTTTATGACTAGCATATACTAAAACAAGTTGTCACACAAGTATAACCATCAAGTCACAACACAAGCAATCATATAATACAAACATAAAAGTAAAGCAGTAAGTAAAAGAAAGCGCAAACCGAACACGATGATTTATAGTGGTTCGGTCACGGAGCTCCTCTCCGCCCTACTCCACTCCCCGAGTACCCAACTCGAGAGTTACTTTACTAGATCAACAAGCTCCCTTCTCGGCGGAGAAAACTTTACAAACGTCGCTTACATTTTTTCCGGTACAAAGCTAAATACCGGATTCTAGTTCGAGGTAGAACCAACCTAACATCGCTTATACTATATTTTTGCCACTAAGTTAGATTTCGAGTTCTTTTACAAGGGTACAACCACTCCCGCTATGTTTTATGGCCCAACATAAAAACCTTGTGTTTTATGGCATAAACACATAAACTATCTAATCTAGTTTGGTGAATAGATTGTGATGATGCAATGATGTTTACAATGATGATCCATGACAGAAATGTCTAATGGATATGAATAACTAATCTAAATGAACTTCCATTGATAGAAAGCCTTCAATGGATGAAGATCACAAGTTCCCTAAGCTTGTTGTGATAGATCTTCATATATGTATGCTTGTGATGGATGATGACTCACGATCTCTGAGCTTGCTTCACAGGATCATTTCGAGAGTATGCTTACAACATAATGAAAGTTAGTAACATTATGATCATGATGATTAGGGTGATTAATGTATGTTACTACATGGTTACCTACTGATCTAAATGTATGCAAAAGGGTAGAGAGAATGTATGTTCAAGTAGTTAAGAAATGAGTGAACAATGGGCTGCTATTTATAGCCATTTGGCTTCAGCAACCCACGGATCACACGGAACCAAAAAAAGGGTTCTGCCCTTTATAACTTTTGGTTCCGTGGTCTCCTGACACAAAATCTAAAAATGTTTATCAAATCTTTCCAAAATCAAATCTAAATCTTTACAAAATCTTTCCAAAATCTTTCATGAAATCTAACCAAGATATATTCTTAGATTTTGCTAGACTAGGATGATCCAAGGCATGATGTAATAAACCATTTTCTTTTTTACTTAAGTATATAGGAAAGTTAACTTGTAAAATGAATTGTAACTAGTTTAGACAAATGTCTAAATGTAACTAGTTCAAGAAAATGTCTATTTTAAGTGCTTATCAAAATAAAATGTATTTTGTCAAGTGTAAGTAAACTTTAGTACTTAATGCAAAATGTAAAATGAGGTTCGAAATAGAATGGTTAATCTATTAAAATACTTAATGACTCTAAACGTATTTTAAACATTCTAAATGATTTGTTAAGGGGTTTGATCATAATGTCACATAACAAACATGTACGAACCTGTGTTGTATCATACGAGGACTTGAGAAGTCGAGAGGTGTTGAATGTATGTTGAGACAAAATATGATTACAAGTAACTTGTACATTTTATGTTATGTATCAAGTTACACGTTTGTCATCAATCAAAACAAACGAGACTGTATAGATTAAATATCGTAATATTTGCACTAACAATCTCCCCCTTTTTGATGATGACAAAATATGTAAATGTGATAGATAGTAAAATGTAAAAAGTTACTTGTGTCCGTTCTACCTTTTACATTACCTTCTTCGTTTACCCTCTTCTCCCCCTTTTTTCGAAACAAAAAGGGTGTGTCCTTGGAGTTAACTTCATTTCTCCCTGAAAAGGAGAGCTTGCATCATCCCTAGTGAAGTTAAATTGTCTACTCCAGTCCCCTATGGTGGTTATTGCCCTTATTTGGTAGCGGATCCATGGATCAAATTTAGACTCTTAACCTACATTAAGGTTAGTGTTGTGCAACATAAAAAAATATATGAGAAATGCATGATGTAGAAAGTGCACATAGCAAATGATACACGTGGGTAAGCTATGTTAGACTATCTTCTTCTCCTTTTTGTAGAAGCACAAAGGTGTGTCTAAGAATGAGAATGATTATGAATGCGTGCATGCTCCCCCTTGATGGTTGCTCCCCCTTGATCAAGGCGTCAAGGTATGATTAAAAAGCTACAAAACAAATATTAGTGCAAAACTATATTCGTCCTTGGACGAGTATGTGATATACAACAAAATGTGTATAAGATGCATTCTATAAATGCTTGACGGAAGCTCCCACTTGCTCTAGGGCGTCAATATGAACCTACAAAACAAAAAATTAGTACAATAGAAGCTATGTCTTAAGACAGATATGTCATATACGACCAATGTGTATAGACGATGCAATATGAGTGCTTGATAGATATTCCTCCTAATTCGAGAACGTCAAGAAGCACCTATAATAAAATAAGGAAAATATTCGATGCAAACTTCATCCTTAGATGAGTATGCTATATACGATAAAGCGTATATGATGATAAACCTACAATGAAAGGATTAGTGCAATATATTTCATCTTTTTGACAAAGAAAAATAAGATGTATATATATGATGCAATATATCAACTATGATTATCTAGTAAACCATGTTATAAAGTATAATCTTCTAATAAGAATTACAATTACAAGAATATAATATGATAAAATCCTACAGAATAATGCCTAGAAGGAAAATATAAAGTGAAGTTGAAGTGAGTGGTGCTAATGTTGGTGTTGGTTTACTAGTAGGTTTTTCGCTAATCCATGGGGTTGATGATTAGTGAAAGAGTTATAATGAACGCAATGAATTTAGAAACCCATATGTATAGCAAATGCTATAAGAGTATTGAAGGCGGTTAAGGTTATGACACTATCATCTACCAAAGATGATGTATCATGCCATAATATATGATCGAATGGAATTGAGAAGAAGTGAAGACAATGATTAATTAGGAATAGAAATTCCATATGCAAAAATTTGAAATACTAGATACCTATATGAGGATGAGAATGACATCATATAATAGGAGAGTGTTGGTTGGACCAATGTGTTGAGAATGATGGTTTTGATATATCGTTTGCACTGATAATGATGTGCTTGATATGTATCAAGAATGAAAAGGATGAGATCCTATGATGGTGTTCTAGACAATGAAATTGTGAGATTAAGGTTAAAAAAAAATCTTAGACTCGTTGGTTGTGAGAGGGTTGTTTGTTTTAAATTGTTAAAAACTGAACCAGGTACCCACGGATTGGGCGAAACCAAATTTTTGGTTCCGTCCGTCTTATCAAAGGGTACCTTGAGACCAGAATTTGACTTGGTCACGTTTTGTCATTTTTGATCAAACGAAGGTTCGAGCTAAGATCTATTTACTTATAACTACGGATTTGGTTCCATTAATCCTAGTCAAAGTCTAAGGAGACTCAATGGTTCTCGTTTAAGAGGTTTGTCAAACACATGATGTGTTTTTCACTTGACGAGGTATTGGTGCAAATATGTGATGTTTAAGAAGGTTTGAAACACTTGTGATTTTGTGAGTTGATTTTAACTGAATGGTGTGAACCTATGTGTAGGAGACATGAGTAATTGTTCTTTAATACAAAAAGACAATTATGTGAATGAATTTCTCTTCCCCTTAATCGGTGGACATTCAACATAATGTGTAATGTATCGAATGAAGAATGACAATGTAGGTTAATGAAAGCGATGAGCTTAGTAATGTTTTTGCGGATTTTGGTTAGCATACAAAGAACTTCATCCTTGAAGTCACGTAGCTCTTCTATATCAATGCGAGATGATCGCATGACGAGGCATGTGGTTTCCTCATGGGAGGTAGGGGTGTCATTCGGGTTGACCCGGTCGGGTTCGGGTCAACTCGGGTCGGGTCGGGTCGGGTCAAGGCTCCTAAAAACATACCCGAACCCGACCCTGTTTGAACTCGGGTCAACTCGGGTCGGGTCAATTCGGGTCTCGGGTCAACTCGGGTCGGGTCAATTCGGGTCGGGTCAGCTCGGGTTTGGGGTCAACCCGAGTTTTTGCCTTGTAAATTGTTAGTTTTCTCGGGTCAATCGGGTTCGGGTCGGGTCGAGGCTAAAAAAACATACCCGAACCCGACCTTGTTTAGAACTCGGGTCAATTCGGGTTGACCCGATTGACCCGAATATAAATTCGGGTCAATTCGGGTTGACCCGAATTGACTCGGGTCGGGTTCGGGTCGGCTCGGGTTCGGGTCGGGTCGGCCCGAATGACACCCCTAATGGGAGGTGTATTGTTATAACTAAAAGGTGATGGAGATGTTTTTGGGAAAGCGGAAGCAATAATGAGATTTGGAAAGAGGTTGATTGAAAGATACGCAAACACAAATTTCAAGCCTCTAAAACTTAATCCTATTAGCTTTAAAAACTATATGCAAGTGAATGGGTCCCATAAACATATTACTAATCTATGTAGCAATAAAGGGATTACAATTATGCAAAATAAGCATATAAAAGTTAGAACGAAGTGAGATAACAAATAATTCGTTATCAACTTATAAGACAAAAGTCTTAGTGACAAAAGATGAGAATATGATAGAAATCAACAAAACACCATATTCGACTACTAGACAAAAAGTTACCACATAGCATCAAGACAAATAATCATATAATTCAAAAACATGACATTGTATGAAATACTTCATTTTGAAATTGTTTTTTCGTTAGGTTTAGACACTTAAGCATACTTATCTATAAGTAAATACGACAATCTATGTGATTAATATGTAGCATAAAAAGACTTTTAAAAGTTTTTCATACAAAAAGCACTTTGACAAATTATAAGTGCATACGTGGCAAACAAATAGTGTGACAAAGTCACAAAAGAAGCAAGACGAAAGTTTCATGCAAACCATTTTAACATTTTGGAGCAAGCATCATTTAGGCTATCCTACGAAAAGACTTAATGAATGTCAACAAGAGACAAGAGCTTTCATCATAAAAAAAATTCATATGTATCAAAATGACATATCATGAGTTAACAAGTAACACGTTAATCTGCGAAACACCATATAACGAAAGAATGAAAATATCATACAAATCATGTTAACATTTAGTAGCATGAAACATATAAGCATGCAGACAAAACCTTTCCAAGGTTTACACATTTGACTATCAATCAAATAGTTATCATGATAATGTCAAGATACTTAATCATATCAAACAAATAATATGTAATTAACACATGTATGTGTAATGCAAGTGATTTTTAAGAAAGAAAAATCACATCTACTACTTGTTTGATTAATATTCCTAAGACAAGATAAAATATCTTATTTTAATACTTACTTTAGGCACGTATAGGAATACAAATTTTTCAAGTTGGAGAATGAATATGAGATTATTACTAGCGGTGCTCAATTCAGGCTAAACACGACCATTTTTACGGGTGATTCCACATACCCAACTTCTCTCCTGGAAGCAATTTAACCGTTAGGTTAAATTGAGTTTCTAGTGCAATAGATTCTCCAGTAGTCATTCTCATGTTAGAAAGATAGGAATTCCTATTTTTGCCTATTGAAGTATATATAAGATGATAATTCACCAATACTTGACTTAATAAGACTCTACTATATCTATTAAAACTAAGGTGATGAAGATGTCATGTTTTACACGAGAATTTGACAAATATGTGTCAACATATTTTAATCTTGTGTTTGGAATCTATGATTATTGCATGATCTAATTGATGACATCTTTTATGTTGAGTTTAAGTATGTGTTTTGAAAGTGATTTGATCATCTAAGACAAAGAAATATGTGTGTGTGAGATAATGGACTATGTTAAATTTAGAACATTCTTAAGAAAGCTCTTTGGAACAAGAATCTAAGTACAGTTGCCAGTTTTAATAGATCTTATGTATGCTCTAGATATGTGTAGTTTTAACATTGGATATGCACAAGTTTTGAACTAGATTATGAGCAAGGTTTGGTTATGATGTACGCTTGAAAGGAAACAGATACATATAGTATCTTTGATTCGTTGTGATCAATGCATAAAAATTTCCTAGGAAACACAAGTGAAGTATGTGTAACCCGGGTCGTTATCCCCGATGAAGGATGAATGGAATTTGTGATTCGGTTTGTGATAGTGTGGATTGAATGGTGAGAATAATGAGATTTTGAGTTTTTAAACTAAAATAAGCAAACATAAACTAAAAACAAAAACAAAAAAACTATAAGGGATGCTATGTGGGCACAGGGAAAAAAGGGGGTTCTTTAAGCTACTGATAAGCTATTGCAAAGCTAATATAAAAAATCCAAAAAATGTGGAATAAGTAGATAAGCTACCCAAGAGTGATTTTACCAAATTTCAGCTTAATTGATCTTATAATGAACAAATGAAAAATCAAAAACATAAGCTGATCTGAGGCACAATTATGAAAAAAATGCAGAATTTGCAGCTGATAAAAAGCTGTTAAAAAGCTAATAGAAAAATTCAAAAAAAATGTGTACTAAGTGCACTAGCAACCCAAGATTATTAGTACCAAGTTTGAGCTTAAAAGGGCTTATAATGAAGAAATGAAAAATGGAAAACATGAGCTGAAATTGGACAAAATCAAAAAATGCAGTCTGCTATGGTTCTGACTTGGACTGTTTTAGCTATATTTTGAACCAAAGCTTTAAGGCAACTGTTGATACAAAAGTTGGGCGTTCCTTGTTTCCGTATCAATTAGATCTTAATGCTTGAGACCTGCGCACTAAGAAAACAAAAAGACACCGTTAGGCTTATCGTGGGATTGTCTCCCACGATTATCCTCCGGCGTGAGAGTAAGTAATCGGTTTTAGGGTTTAGTTGAAGAGTTAGGGTTCTTAGATCGTACCTTAATGAGAGTCGAGAGACCTTTTATATACACACGAAATCCTTGTTGGTTTCGTGTTCCCCACTCCTCGGCGTATCCCGCCTAAGTCGGTCGTTTGATACATATCCCATAAATAAGAGATATCCTATCTCAAGACCATAAATAACTTCGGGTTTGGGCCATCGTAAGCCCAAACCGTTATCGTGATAGCCCATTCGTGATGGGCTTGAGCCCATTCGTGATGGGCTTGAGTGTTAGTAGCGTCCATTGGTCGGGTTCGTGACCCGAATGCGGACTATACGTCATCATGTCCCCCCAGTCTAGTATGCGCAGTGTACCTACTGCGGATGCTAGACTAACAAATGTAACAAAAAGGTATTCCGAAATGCGTAGCGGAGAAGTTGCAAGTATTTCCCGCCCAAAAAATCATACAATGAATCTTGTCCAAGTAAATCCAAGTATCCCTCGTGAATCGTGAGGGGTGGGTGAAAAAAGTGCTTCACCTTTTGGCCTCCCAGCCACACGATTAGAGCAAGTGGGGTACACATGTCATCCATCCACGAATATGTGTAACCCTATATAAAGTTGAGCCGTCTTTTCACTGTGGCTATCACAGTAAAAACCGTCATTTTCCACCATTGTTAAACCTTCAAACAGCAATCAAAAAATCAACGAAAGCTAAGGTAATAGCGCGTGCGCTGCAAGACTCCTTGAAGTTTAACCATGGTTCTTCAATTATCCGATTTTACATCCGATATATCCGAGGACGAACTTCGTCAGTTCACCTCGGATTATTACATTCCGGTCGCGTTGCACCCGGTGGTTCCGGTGTCGACTGCGTCCATAGCGAACTTCCCTGAAGGGAAAGTAGGGGTATACACACGTTTCTTTGAATTTGCTAACCAACGTGTGCCCATTTCTCTATTTTTGTGCGATATTTTAAACCACTATCGTCTACATATTTCCCAACTGCACTGTATAGGTGCAGCAAAAATAACCAATTTTGAAGTAAATTGTCGCTTGTTGGCGATTAACCCTACAATCCATCTATTTCGCGCGTTTTACCACACATCGTGGTCGAACGGGTGGGTGTCCTTTTCCAAGCGCGCAGGGCCACTGCAGTGCTATACGGAAAAGTTAGACGCACTGAGGAATTGGAGGGAGAAGTTCTTTTGGGTTGATAGTGCATTTTTTCCATGGATTTTTGAGTTCTATACCCAAGAATCATTACCGAGAGACGAGCGCCCCATCCCCGGAACGTATAGCGCAGATGATGCGGAGACGATTAATGCCAATCGCATACCGATCAAGGCGTATCCAGAGGAGTTTTTGGTGCACATGGGCATCAGTTGCAATTACTTCGGTAGTCCGGAGGAAGTGCCAACATTTTTGGACGAAAATAGCCGGGGTGGGTGCTTGTCCTTCCTTCCTCTTCGCTTATTAGTTGTAAGCGCTCTTCCCTTTGTAGCTTATCTAACTCATTTTGTGTTTGTTTGTTGCTTGTTGCGCAGAGATGGATCTATTTGGTGTTGTTCGCTTGGAGAGGCCGAAACAAGTGACTGTGGGTTTGCGCCCTTTAAGGGATGGTGAGGAGCCGGTTTTGGAGGCCACTGCGGGGTGCACGATGGAGATAGTGCAGGAGGAGCCAGAGGATACACCCCCAATTGTTTTAGAGGCGACTCCTCTGCGCAGTTTTCCCACTCCGGAGGTACAAATCCCTGTGGAAGAGTTATCGCGCACAGACTCGTCAGAGAGTGTGGGGATCAATGTGTCTGAAAGTGAGCAAGAAGGCGCTAGCCAAGGGGTGAAGCGCAAGAAAGCTTCTGGTGATGATGGCGCGGGTACATCGAAAAGAAGGCGCCATCTTATATCTGGCGGGCAATCATCCTCAGAGGAGGATGCGTCGTCAACTAAATCTCCTCCCCCCAAGTAAGTAATGAGACTTGTATCTTTAGATCTGCATTTCTTTATTCCGCAATGATACTATAAAGTAGCTTTGTTATTTGCGTGCAGTGTTGAGGCTGTTGGTGATGATGCTGCGCGTATTGGGGATTCGCCACCCAAGGCGGGTCCCTCGCCTACTGATCATATTGCGTAGGAGAGCCAAGGATCTGGGACAAAGGCTTCTGCAGATGTGCCTATGGACCAGTTGATTGAGGAGTTATGCTTGGCTGCTGCGCATCAAGCCTCATTGGTTGCACAGCTCAAAGCTAGGCATGCGGGTGAAGGTAGCAGTAGTGCGCAGAAGGATAAGGAAATTGCGCTACTGAAGGCGCAGTTAGCTGATGCTCAGGCTGAAGTAGAGTCAACCACTGCGTATGCTCAGAAGCTTGCTGATGAGAGGCTATCATTGTTTGCTCAAGTGAACCAAGAGCGCGCTGGCGCAAAAGAGTACAAGGCCACTTGCCTTTGGGCCTTGAAGTATATGGAGCAGAACAAGAGCGCTCACTTCGCCAGACTAGATGATTTTCGCAAGGCTGTGGAGGAGTCACTGGAGAAGCAAGAAATCAAGCTGCTCAAGCTCAGTATCGAGTATGACGAAGAGTTGTACCCACATCTGGTATCTTCTATCGCTGAGCGCAGGTGGCTTATCATCCATGGGCTACTCCTTACTGCCTTGGGTACTTTGGAATCCCAAGAGGTGCGGGAGGCTTTTGGGGAAGTTGTGGAGCGTGCGCTTGCACGTGGCAAGGCGCAGGCTATAGAGGAGCTCTCTGAGAGCGGTTTGTTGAAGGTGCCTGCCACACAAGTGCCCGATTATAATGCTGATTCCTTCGATGAGCTTGTTGCTGCTATGGAAAAGATGAAGCTGCTAGACCTTCCTCACATTGCTCAACTGGAGCGCGACCAAGATTACCCCATAGGTGTTATTATGGAGGGGTTAACCTTGGCTAGGCATGCAGCGGAGGACGCAGAGGCACAAGCTGACTATTTTCTCAAACCAGATGAATCGCAGCTGCAGGTACCTATCTTCGCTCGCCCTCGCAACGTCCTGGATCCTTTTGCCCTTGAAAAGGAAATTTCTCTGAAGGAGTCCTTGGAGGCCCATGCTATGAGGCTTGCGAAGAAGCGGGGTGTGAAGGGGAAGGCCATCCTTTGTCGTGTCGGTGCTGCGCATATTCCTAGGTCTGATGGATTGCCCGTTAGCGTACCGACAGTGTCGCCCCAAGATAGTGGTCTTTTAAAGGAGCTTGAGGGAACTAGTCGTGCTGTGTACCATGTTGGCGGTTCAGGGCTTAGACGCACCCATAGCTTTTAGATTTTTTGTCTTGGTAATTTTTTGTAATAGATTAACATTTTGTTACACATATGCATGTTAAGTCTATATCTTGTATGAAATTGTAGTCCATTAGAAAAATACGATTGTACGCATATTGTATCAAATGTGATTGTGGTTATAATGTTTGTACTTAGTTATTTTTGTCTTTTCATAAAAGACGTCTATGTTATGTCTAAGAAGCAAACTGTTGTGTATATACTTAAGAAAATTTATAAGAATCCATAATCGTGTATGAAGTTCATAAAATTTACAAGTGTATAGGTTTATATGCAGCGTACTGCAAATATCATATCAAGGAGTTAAGTGTCTTAACTCCTAATTTGTTAAACGCGCACAGTGTGCATTGTTGTGTATCCGTCGTGGGATACACATTGAACTTACTCCAACGTCTTGAGAGTAAGGTGCTTAACAAGGATGCGTGATCCGATGTTGATGGGTTTGCAACCCACTTACTCAACGAGTTTTTTAGTAGGTTTACTCATCCTTTTACCATCGTGGGTTTTAATAAGTGCATGCACGCCATGTAGGCAGAAAGTAAAGTAACAACAATATTGAGACATAAATAACATGTAAACAATAAAGTGAAATGTGTCGCGGAATTAGCTAGAAACCGCGACATTGAATTAATACTTGCAAGTTTTTGTAAAAAAAAAAAAAAAAACATTTGCCTAAATGAAACAAAATGTAAATACAAGGTTATTTATTGAGCGCTTACTAAAGTGCGGGGGTGTCCGTGTGTTGGGTCGTAACCTTTCCTAAAGATAGCATCTCTTGAGATTGCAAACATTCCATGTGCGTTGTAGCTCACGGCCATCCATGTCACGCAGCTTGTACGCGCCTTTACCTAGTGCTTCAACGACCTCATAGGGTCCTTCCCACTTTGGTCCTAGTTTACCTGTATCTTCTGCGTGGCTTGCATCATTAGCGCGATATACAAAGTCGCCTGGTCTGAATGAGGTGCTTCGAACTTTAGCGTCGTAATATCTCTTCATTTTTTACTTGGCTTTTGCTTCACGTATAGCTGCGCGTTCACGCCTTTCTTCCAATAGGTCCAAGTCGATACGTCGTTCGTCATCATTGGTTGCGACATTAACTTCCGCGGTACGAATAGTTGGCATCCCAATTTTAGCTGGTATGACAGCTTCTGTCCCATAGACAAGAGAAAAAGGAGTGTCACCATTGCTAACTTTGATTGTCGTGCGGTGCGCCCATAAGACATGCGACAATTCATCCACCCATCTTCCTTTGTGTTTGTCTAGGCGCGCTTTAATTCCTTCGCCTAGAATACGATTTGCGCGCTCAACCAAACCATTGGTTTGTGGGTGTTTAACTGACGCGAAGTGTTGTGTTATATTTAGTTCTGCGCACCAGTCTTTGAACGGGTTATCGCGGAATTGTTTTCCATTCTCCGAAACGATTTCCCCAGGTAATCCAAAGCGGCATACAATATTTTCCCAAACGAATCGTTTTACTTGATTACGTGTGATTGTTGCCACTGCTTTTGCCTCAATCCACTTAGTGAAGTAGTCTATTGCCACAATAAGAAATTTCAGTCCCCCCGCTGCAACAGGGAAGGGACCCGCAATGTCGATACCCCACTTATAGAATGGCCATGGAGAAGTGATAGGCGTTAGCTTTTGTTGTGGTCTGCGCGGGATGGGTCTATGAACTTGGCAGTCGCTACACTTTTTTATCACATCACGCGCATCGCGATGCATAGTGGGCCAGTAGTATCCTGACCGCAAGGCTCGTGCTACGACGAACCATGGTCCTGAATGAATACTGCATGAACCGGCGTGGATCTCTCGGAGTACGTAATCTTCCTGAAGAGGTCCAACGCACCGAAGCCATGGTTGTAGGAATGAGCGCCGATATAGGATACCATCTCGAAGTTCGAACCTCTGCGCTGTGCGCCGTATCCGTCGAGCATCCTTCTGCTCATGGGGCAATATGCCTTTGCTTATGAACTTGACAATAGGGGTCATCCACGTAGGATTATCCTCCTCTATTACCGTGGATATCTCCATCTCCGAGATGGATTTATTTTTTAGGATCTCCACCAACACTTGTTTTGACAGGTGTGCAAAGCTCGTAGATGCGATCTTGCTTAGCGCATCCGCTTTTTTGTTTTCCCCTCTAGGAACTTGTTTAATGGTAAACCTGTCAAAACCTTGGATTAGTGACTTGGTCTTGTCGAGGTATTGAACCATGTTATCCACTTTAGCCACATATTCGCCCAACACATGGTTGGCTACTAATCGGGAGTCCACATTTGCTTCTAGGTTGCGTACGCCCATTCGAGTTACAATGCGTAATCCAGCGATTAGGGCTTCGTACTCTGCCTCGTTATTCGTAGCTGTGAATTCAAAGCGCAGTGCGTAAGTGAATTCCATTCCTTCTGGATTGGTGAGGATAAGGCCTGCGCCCGACCCATCCACGCATGAAGATCCATCCGTGAACAGGACCCATGGCTCTTGTAGTTCTACCTCGCTTAGTGGAGGTGCATCATCGGTGTCTGGTTTTTTTATGATGAAGTCTGCTAGTATTTGCCCCTTAATCGCAGTGCGTGGTCTGTAAGAGTTGTTATACTCGCTTAGCAATACACTCCACTTTTGTAAACGCCCCGATGCGTCGGGTTTGGAGATAACTTGCTTGACTGGTTGGTCCGTGATCACCGCTATTGGGTGTGCTTGAAAGTATCTGCGCAATCTTTTGGCGGCGAATACTAATGCCAAGACCAACTTTTCCATTGGGCTATAGTTAATCTCTGTCTTCTTGAGCGCTTTGCTTACAAAGTATACCGGTGTTTGTACAGAATTCCTGTCTGTCAGTAGTAACCGCGCTAACTGCTCCATGAGTCGCAGACAAATACATAATTAACTCCTCCCCTGGTCGGGGTGCGACTAATTTGGGAAGCGCTGCTATATGTTGCTTAAGCTGTGTGAAAGCTTATTCCGCTTCTGTAGTCCAACGAAAGTCTCCCTTTTTTGTACACTTCTTGAGTGTTTTAAAGAGGGGAAGTGACTTATCTGCTGATTTGGATAGGAATCTGTTCAACCCGGCTATTTTTCCATTCAGGGATTGGACTTCTTTCAACGTGCGTGGTGAAGGGAGTTGGATAACAGCCTCCGTTTTTTCTGGGCATGGTTTAATGCCATCAGGTTCGATCAAGTATCCTAGGAACATGCCTTCTGTAGCGCCAAAAGTGCATTTCTTGGGATTTAACTTCATGTTGATCTTTCGTAGTGTTCTAAATGTTTCTTCAATGTCGCGGACCAACTCGTCTTCGGTATGGCTTTTTATGACAAGGTCGTCAACATAGACCTCTAGGTTGCGGCCCACTTGCTTTTCAAATGCATTATCTACCAATCGCTGGTAGGTGGCGCCCGCATTCTTTAGGCCAAAAGGCATCTTTGTATAACAATAGACACCTTGGCTTGTGTGGAAGGCTGTTTTTTCCTCGTCCTTTTTAGCCATTTGGATTTGGTGGTACCCTTTGTATGCGTCTAAAAAACATTTAAAGGGGTATCCGCATAAAGATTCTACCTTCCAGTCTATCTCTGGTAGTGGGTAGCAGTCTTGTGGACATGCTTTGTTGAGATCGGTGAAATCCACGCACATCCGCCAACTACCATCACTCTTCTTGACCATCACTGGATTGGAGAGCCAGTCATGGTAATAGACCTCTCGCATGATACCTGCGTCAACAAGTTTGTGTACTTCCTCTAGAATGGCTTTTGCGCGCTCTGGAGCCTGGCCGCGCTTTTTCTGCCGTACTGGGGAGTATCCTTGTCGGATTTTCAACTTGTGTTCTGCGATCGAGCGTGGCACACCAGTCATGTGCTTTGGTTCCCATGTGAAGATATCCAGATTCTTTTGCAAGAGTGCGCACACGGCAACTCTGCCTTTATCAGACAGCGATCCCCCAATCGATACTTCTTGTTCCGGGTAATTAGGATGAATTGCGACCTTCAGATTTAGTACTTTAGCTGCGCTCTGTTCTGGGGCGTGCGTCGTCTCACATGTAATCGTGTTACACTCTTTTGGTGGCGCAGCGTTATTGTAGATGGTGACAATGCCGCCTTCTACCGGGAATTTGAGCATCCCATGTGCTGTGGACGGTACTGCGCGTATTGCCGAAATTCCTGGTCTTCCGATAATGCCATTGTATGGCGAAGGAGATCTGATCACCATAAAATTCATCCAGGCTGTTGTGGAGTGTTCCTTATTGCCAACAATAACTAGTAGTCGTAGTTGCCCCATGGGCCATATCTTTTCTCTTGTGAAGCCAGTCAACGACGTCGTGGCTGGGCTTAACTGTCTTTGTATCTCAGGTCGCAATCTCTTGAAACAATGCTCATACATTATGTCTGCTGATGCCCCTCCATTAACATACATGCGGTGGATATCGTGACCCCCCGCATTTATCTCGATGGTGAGTGGTTCCGCCACTGCGTTGTCCGCAGCCAAGGTGGGGAAAGAGATTTCGCTTCCATGAGAGAATTTCTGGCTGACCTTTTGTCTAGTCTTTCGCTGCCATGATTGTATCATGTAGATTGTGTCAGCCTTGTCCTTAGGTTCTTCTTTCTTGCCCCCGGTCTTCTGTTTGTCTTTTCCATCCTTGATGTTCTTAACTAGATGGTCCAATTTGCCTTCTTTTACTAGCTTATCAATTAGTTGGCGCAGTTGGACACACTCATTGGTTGTGTGGCCCTTCTGTCCATGATACTCGCAGTACCCGTTCCCTACGCGCCGATCTTCTGGGGTGCGCATCGGTGGGGGTCTCGGAAAGTTCGCGCCTTCCGTCGCAAATATCTCCTTTGGAGTCTTCGTTAGTGGGGTATACTTGTCATTCTCTTGTCCGCCCCCCTGACTGCGGTAGCTTTTGTTGCGATTGCTACTCTGGTCATTGGATTGTCTCCTTGGCTGTTCTTGTGACCTATAGTTTGAGTAGCCTTTCTTGCTATCCGCAGCGGCGGCTTCTCCTTGGATGAAGGACCTCGTGCGCTTCATAAGTTCGTCAAAGGTTTGGGGAACCCTATCATTTAACTTTTTGATAAGTTCTGGGTTATTGATTCCGTTCATAAACCCTGAGATCTTTAGTATTTCGGGACATGCCTTGACATGTATGCATTCGTCTTTAAAGCGCTCCATAAAAGCGCTTGTGGATTCCCCTTGGCGCTGTTTTACCCTAGCGAGTTCGACAGGGTTCTTGGCGCACTTCTTCCTCTGAGTAAAGTTCAAGCGAAACGCCTTCCGCAACTCTTCAAACCCATCGATGCTTCTACGTGGAAGCTTACTGAACTAGTTTCACGCATTCCCTACTAAAGTAGAGTTAAACATTGGCACCACACAGGTTGTGGCCAATTTTCGATGGTTGCTGCTGATTCGAAAATTTTTAGGTGGTCATCAGGATCACCTGTCCCATCATAAGTTTTAACATTAGCGGGCATGCGCCTTCTCTTATCTTCTGAAAAATCACTGATGCACCGAGTGAATGCGTCAACCTTTTGGCGGCGCCAGGGACGAGACATATCTTCGTCCTCCTGGTCGCGGTATCTTCTCCTGGATTTCCAGTGTCCTGTTTCTTTGTCCTCGTTGTCCGAGGAGTCACTTGAGGATGAGCTTACCCTTTTGCGGCGCTTGCGCCGACTATCCTCGGAATCCGAGCTTGAAGGGCTTTCGCTTAGGGGGCATCTTCGCCCAAGTCTATCGTGGACCCTGCGACTGCCAAGCCTATCGTGGACATGGGTGCGCCGTCCATCATCTTCATGCTCCTCCAGAGATTGTAAGTCGGATGCTTCATCGTCCACAACTTTCCTTCCGATCCTAGTAAACACTGGGTGTCGGCGGCCATCCTTCTTGCGCCTTTCCTTTCGGTAACGTGGCGGGGATGCTTCATGCTCAGGGTCGAAGTTGAGCCAGGCTTGCAGACTCTGACTTGACCTCTTTTTCGCTTCCTCTCGCATAAGCGCAGCCAAGGCTTCATAGTTTTGAGATACGAAATCATTTGGCGCTAGTTCAGGCGTGACTCCTTCTAGCGTGAGAATGTTTGTTTCCAAATCAGGACCCTTGTTTCGGATAGGCGCATTTGGCGGCTCAGTGAGGTCTAATTCTGACATGGTGAAAGGAATGTGCAGTAGATCTACCGCGCTAGTGGTTGTTGTAGTAGCATGGGTAGTCCTTGTGAGCGGTTCTACTGCAGTAAAAGCCAGATCTGAGTACGATCCCAGGCTTTTGTGCGCACTGGTTGTTCCAGAGGCCTGCTTAGCGGCTGAATCAGTTTGCTGCTTCTGCCCCTGTAGGTCACCATGCGTTTCTCTTCGCCTGCGGAGTCCGCTGATTTTGGTTTTCGTGCTTCGTCATTCTAGTTCTTAGTAAAGTTCTTAGTGTAGGGTCCCACGGATGGCGCCACTTGTTGATACAAAAGTTGGGCGTTCCTTGTTTCCGTATCAATTAGATCTTAATGCTTGAGACCTGCGCACTAAGAAAACAAAAAGACACCGTTAGGCTTATCGTGGGATTGTCTCCCACGATTATCCTCCGGCGTGAGAGTAAGTAATCGGTTTTAGGGTTTAGTTGAAGAGTTAGGGTTCTTAGATTGTACCTTAATGAGAGTCGAGAGACCTTTTATATACACACGAAATCCTTGTTGGTTTTGTGTTCCCCACTCCTCGGCGTATCCCGCCTAAGTCGGTCGTTTGATACATATCCCATAAATAAGAGATATCCTATATCAAGACCATAAATAACTTCGGGTTTGGGCCATCGTAAGCCCAAACCGTTATCGTGATAGCCCATTCGTGATGGGCTTGAGACCATTCGTGATGGGCTTGAGTGTTAGTAGCGTCCATTGGTCGGGTTCGTGACCCGAATGCGGACTATACGTCATCAGCAACTAATCAACTACTGAATGTTAACTAAATGGACTAAAATAGACACAAGAATACTACAAATAGGCATCAAATCAGCTTATAGCTACATTAAGCTAATATGATCAGTAGGCACCTTTTAACTTCCAATATCAACTAAGAAACTATCTAACCCTCCAAATAAGCTAAAGAACTCCTTCCAACAACTTAAATAAGCTAAATTAAGACTGATTGAAGTTTACCCAAGTGCAAATGAACAGTAAAATATCATTTTGGCCCGTTTGACCCCCTAAGCCAAACACCCCTTAATATAACTATTTTGGAATTTAAAACTACAATGGACCATTTTAAGCTAGGTTTCTGACTTAACACTAATTACCTAACTTATTCAACCCCTAATGAACAATTTCCAAATGGAAATGAGCACTTAAATAATCTACACTAGATTATGCTTATTTTTGGCTTTTTTAAGGTTTTAAGGCAAAATAGACTTTAACTGATAACTAAACTAAAGTCAAACAACTAATGACAAATGTAAACTAAAATAAGCTAGAACAATAGGAAATAAAGCTAATAAGCAGTAGAAATAAACAAATAAGCAGTTGAACAGTAACTTATGCAAAAATTAAGAAAAATAAGCTTACAAATGCCTTGAGCTTAAAACAGGAGGTAATGATCACCCTACAAGCTTTAGCTTGTCAAAAACAAGCTAGTTACCCCATGAACTTATCCATACTAGCTTATCTTTCACAATGAGCTTATTTTGACCTTAAGTTGACTTTTGTTGACTGATTTTGACTTTTTTGGAATTAAAAGTGTTTTAATCTATTATAAGCTTATAAAAAGCTATTCTGAGCTTATATAAGCTTATAGGAATGGTAAGGAAGGCTGGTGAAATCTAATAACAGTGACTAACTTTTAATTCGAATTAAAAGATAAAACTTGATATTTCATTAACTTAAAATTTCAATATAGTGCTGATGAAGTAAAGACAAATAAGCTTAAATAAGCTTGAATTACAACTGAGAACTACAATTCCTACTGATTAAAAACTTTAACTTAAAATTCGACTACTAATTAAAAACTACTTACTAACTAACGGCCACAAGGGCTTACAAAAGGCCTATTTATACTAAAACTTAAAACTAGGGTTTCTTCTCTGTGTATTGTGCTTCTCTGGATCAATTCTGAGCCATTAGATTAGATTTGTGCAATTTCAGGCCTTGATTGGGTTTTTGGATGAATTGGATCCTGGTTTTGTTTAGTGGACCTGGTGAGTTGGGCTGGGTTTTAGGATTTAGGGAAAGTGGATTTAGGATAAGGTTTAAGGCTTTAGTTTTAAGTTTAGGGACCATCTTTGCCAATTCTGAAAATTCAAGGACCAATTCTACCAAATCTAAAAATTATTTCCAAGGACCATTTATGACATTTTGATATTCTTGAGGGTTGACTTTTGACAACTTGAGCATAATCTTGGTCCAAACTTGTAAATTTCTTTCCCAGCCTCGGCTTTTGACGCTCTTTCCAATCTCGTGCTCAGTTTTGTCCATTTTTTCATCGTTTTTTGTCCGTTTCTCACATATCCATACTTGCACATGCATAAATACAAAAACACAACATATTTGACATATTTGGTTAGTTTTTGGTCTATTTGGTCCATTTTCTTAGGTAAAAGGTATGTGTAATTTAACACATACCAAAATCCCCCAGACTAATGTATTGCCGTGTCCTCACGCAATGTTATCAACTCACGCTTTTGAAACTAAAAATTTCAAACCTCTTTTTACTAACTTTGAAAAGTAGCAAAATATTCAAAAGAGATTTAAGAAATCAATAGTTCTAAAAACGCCCCGTTTTTTCCATTTTATTCACATTTACAATATTTTTATATTTTTCTCTTTTTCTTGTGACGGGATGTTGACTTTCATTATTTCACAATAACTTTTAAGATCACGGAGTAGGAAACACAACTCATAAAGAAGTGACCATACGGATAAAATTCATCGTCCCTGATTTTTCACAAGTCCCCAAACCAAGCTTAAAAACGAAATCATTGTTAAATACAAGTTAAGATGCTAACGCTACTTATGAATGTAATTTGTAAACTTGTCACTCCCCAATTGTTCTATAAGTTTGGCAAGTGTGCTCATTTTCAAAAGTTTGATCACATAAATCGATATTATTATGGTTGTTACTTGTTTAAGTCAAATACTAATTTACCGGGAACCTCGAAAATCTAAGGATCAAAAAGGGCTTTTTCCATGTAGCGGTTTTCTTCTCAGCACATCCCAAACCAGTTGGTTTTAGGTGACCAGGCTTTTGATACCTCACAGAGAATAGTACCGAAATCAGCGGGATTTCGATTTCAAAGATTTTAGATATTCCCACTAAGTTGGTATTAAAAACTTAAATAAATAACAACAAACGATCATTTAGAGATTAGAGACGCAAAGGTGAGATCACTCTATGTAACAGCTTTTTTCTTGGCACATCCCAAACCAGTTGGTTTTAGGTGACCAGGCTTTTGACACCTCACAGAGAATAGTACCGGAGCTTTCAGGACCTTTGAAATCAACAATCTACCAAATTACCGTTTAACCTTTATGACAAAATTGACGAATACTAGTTCAACTCCCGATTTAAATTTAAGAAAAAACAAGTTTCTTACATTTATTTATAAGCAACATTTTTATTCACATAACACATATTTTTCATTTTTTCATTTTTTCATTTTTAACTTTTTCATCATCATTTAAAAAAAAAAAAAAAACAAACAAACAAACAAACTTAACACATACATATACTTGCATCATACTTGTGATTTTACTCACTTGCTTTTGCAATATTATTCTGATTTTAAGAAAGTATGCTTGTTCAAAAATTTTAAATAAAAAGTTGAACTCGTACTCTATATCAAAGTTGTATACAAGTTTGTAATAAAACGATTTCTAAGTTTAAAATTTTGAAAATAGCACAAATTTAGCTTATGGGAGGAAAAACTACACATTACACTGATGAGCCTTTAAGATAACCAACTAATCCTTGCTTAGCATCACAACTTATAATCAACTCTATCATTTCTCGTTCTTCGCAAATTTAAAATCTTTAATAAAAAGATCCGCGAATGCTTAGTCAAAATGGTTAAGGGGACAAGCTAGGGCTCAACACGCCCGGTCAAGTCAAAATTTTATTCCTACTCTAACCAACGGAAAATCAACAATGTGTCAAAACACTTATGATATTTTTGCAAAAAATTTTAAATTTTCTCATTTTTTTTTTATTTTTTTTTTTTTGGATTTTTGGTGGAAAAACAGGGTTGCTAAGGTAAACGACATGCAAGGTAAAATCAAATCGAAAGATCACCTCCCAGTCTAAAACGAAACATTGTCCTCAATGTTTTAAAAGGTAAGGGTCATCCTACGC
The DNA here is from genome assembly GCA_021014915.2 of Artemisia tridentata subsp. tridentata. Taxonomy (NCBI): domain Eukaryota; kingdom Viridiplantae; phylum Streptophyta; class Magnoliopsida; order Asterales; family Asteraceae; genus Artemisia; species Artemisia tridentata. Next base: position 334,085,104 of record CP139506.1, read on the forward strand.
AAATCTAAGGCCGTTTATGAATTATGCCAAATAGATAACATTAGTCGATAAGATTAAGGATACCAGATTTCCTGTATGATGAGACTTGAGTAGAGATAGACAAAACCATGAGCACGAGAGTCTTCACATGTTGGGCACATCCTGCACAAGACAACAAACACCAAACACAAGAAATGGAAGAGATAGAACTCTTTACGTCACACATTAGCACACAAAACACACTGATAAGCATGGGTTGCCACCCACGAAGTGCTTGTTTATGATCGAGTCGTTAGCTTGACTCGCCCCGAATTCATTTGTTCTTGGGGAAGCATGTGGAAGAGAAAATCTCCATCGGACTTTCATTCAAGATGTTTGGATAAACATTAAAGTTCTTGAAAGTTCCACACTGATGAGATACACCCGGCTCAAAAGAATGATAAATGGAGATGCCGGGGTAAAAAATGGTGTCTTCACTCCCGAACGAGTGAAGAAGAGGAGAAATCACTTTATATGTGATTAAGAGAAGAGAGATTCTGATAGTAATTGGGAGAAAATCTCCATCATTATCAAGTTTTTTGTTTAAGCTCTTAAGGTCATGATCTAAAAGTACATCAGGAGGGAGATTCGGGATAGTGTCTTTAATAAGCAATTGCTCACTATAGATCACGTCTCCCTCCAAGTCCTTAGAGTAATCATACTCCGGTGGAGATATGATGTGAGAGAGTTCATCGGCGAACTCCCCCAGACTAGAGGCACAATTAATTGACGAATCATGACTTAGCAAAAATTCCAATTCTCTCAGATCTGATTCAAAATCGAAATTTTTATCTTCATCCCCCGGTGGGATTGGATAAATGCGAGTGAGTTCATCGGTGAACTCCTCAAGAAGAGAATCACTCTTATGAAGTACGTCTTTGAGCTTGGGCTCTGGAAGGATATACGGAGGTGGGACATTGTGTTGTACTTTGTATGCTAAAAGTTTGCACCTCGTCCATTAATGTCTCTGTATCTGACTCATCACTTTTATCAAAAATTTGATTGTCAGGAAGATTGAAAGGTTCCTCGGATACCCTTGGGATTGGAACAAGGTCATCAATTTCCTTAAGAGGATTGATTTCGACTTCCTTGTCCCCCATTAAAAAGGTATCTGAAGGGTCCTCATCTGATTTTTCTTCATCAAAAGGATCATCCTCATCACTTTCATCGGAGTATGAAAGGTGGATAGTGTTAGGATGACCTGGTCCTTGCTGGCAATATTGATTTATATAACTTTTGTGATTGGCAAGGACCCCAATATGTAAAATCTCAGCGGGAATGTAATCGGAATAATGATCACTCAAAACAGTGGTAGAGTCATAAAGGGCTCCAGTATCCCGCTGATAGTGATGTTGTGTCATATTCTCGATCAAATCATAAGCTTCTTGAGGAGTCTTCCTCATGAGATTGCCTCCGGCAGCCAACATGATTTTGTCTCGATCAATCGGAGTTATACCACTATAAAATGTTAGGATTTGATCAAGAAGCAAAATTTTGTGATCAGGACATTTCCGTAACAAAGATTTGAATCGTTCCCAAGCTTCAAATACTGACTCAATGGGCAATTGGCGGAAATTCAGAATATCTTTCCTAAGCTGCACCGTTTTAGAATGTGGAAAGTATTTTGAAAAAACTTGAGGAACATCTCTTCCCAAGTATGAATTGAGTGGGTTCTAAGAGTATAAAACCAAGATTCAGCTTCGTGGGATAAAGAGAATGGAAAAAGATTCAAACAAATGCTATCTTGAGAAACCCCTTTCTGTTTCATGGATTGAGTGATAGATATGAACTTGTTTAGGTGCTCGTTTGCATCTTCATCTCGAAATCCGTAGAATTGGCAATTTTGCCGGATCAGTCGAACCATATGATTTTTCAATTTGAAATCGGTTCCCGAAACTGATGTAGGAGTGACCGGTCCTCCTCTACCGATCAGTGTTGGACGATAGAAATCCTCCATGGTCCGAGGATCATGGGGATGATACGGTGGAAAATTGATCATTGTGGAGAATTAAACAATGAGAGGGTAAAAAAATAAGAATTAAACATTTAAGAGGATAGCGAAGATTTTTATAAAAGAAGGAAAAACAAATAGAATGAAAATATGGAAAACAAATTGTGGAAAACTAGAAGGGGGGTTGAATAGTTTTATGGCTTTTTAATTTTATTATGAAAACCTTTGTTTATTTTTAAAACACTTATATTCAAGTTTGTATGAAAAATAAAACTTGAACCTTATTATTAGTTATATATGTATTCTTTTAAATTGATTGTAAAAGTTTTGGTTTCTTGAATGGAGTTTCAATTTGATCTATATGTGAAGTCAACTTCTAATTATTACTAACAGTTATATATGCCTATATGTTATAAAAGTAATGACGATATAAATAAAGATGTAAGTAAGAGATGGAAAGATCTAACCGAGACACGAGGGAATTATAGTGGTTCAGCTACAAGGACACCTTCCTTGCCCTACTCCACTCCCCGAGCACCAAGCTCGAGAGTTTTCTTCACAACTTCAATAAGCTCCCTTATGGCGGAGAAAACCGTACACAACTTTGGCTTACACGGGTTTAACGACACAAAGCTAAATGTCGAGTTCTAATCGTAGCTAGAACCAATCTCACAACTTCACAACACAACTTCTTCACAACTTATTCACGACTACTTCACAATGGCTTCACGACATCTTCACGACTTCAACACGACCGCTACACAACCTCTATGCTGCGGCTTCACGACTTCAACACTATGTCTTCACGACTAAGACTTCACGACTTCAACATGACCGCTACACAACCTCTATGCTACGGCTTCACGACTTCAACACTAGAACTTCACGACTAGGACTTCACAGCTTCAACACGACCGCTACACAACCTCTATACTACGGCTTCACGACTTCAACACTAGGACTTCACGACTAGGACTTCATGGCTTCAACACGACTGCTACACAACCTCTATGCTACGGCTTCACGACTTCAACACTAGGACTTCACGACTAGGACTTCATGGCTTCAACACGACCGCTTCACAACCTCTATGCTACGGCTTCACGACTTCTAGGCTATGGCTTCACAACGGCTTCAAGACTTCTCTACTTCACAACTTTACAAGGCTTCTACTCTACTTCTTTACTCCACAACTACTTATCCACCTTCTTCACTACTTACACACTACTCTAGCCTAATCACTTATGTTTACAACTTATATACACACTTTACACAAATGAATGAAAGATTTACAAAGTATACAAAACAAACAACTTGAGTAACAAGATGCTACTAAGTTGTAATACTTCTAGTCTTGATTGATAGAAGTATTCTTCTTTTGCACTTGGATGGTGGAAGCTTGGATCACTTGGAAACCAATGATTAAGATTACATGATCAAAGGTTTTTTGAAGATATGAAATGAGATTTACAACAGAAAGTTTTAGTGCAAAAGGGTGAGTAAAAATCCAGGGGAAGGCTGGTATTTATAGGCAGAAAAACTGGACAGCTGGAACCTACAGGAGCGTGGCCGGCCCCCTTAAATAGGGGGGCAGTCCCCTTAATTTTAAGGGGGCCGCTTAGTAAAATTAAGGGGGCCGTCCAAGGTGTCCGTTGCCCAGATTTCTCCTTTTGTGGGGAAGGTTTTTCTGGAACATTTTAACTGATTTTGGTTAAAAATTTGAATTCATATTTTTATAAAAGATTAAACATATTTATTTAATACCAAAAATGTTTTTTCAAAAATATATAAAATGTTTTTGATATTTTATAAAAAATCTAGTTATTAAGAAAATGTTCCTTTGATCATATAATGCATTAAGCATTAGTTCTTTCATACCTTAAGTGATTTTAGTTGTAGAAGTGAATATTTACAACTAAGTACTTGTTTAATTTATAAGTTTATGTTTTAATGAGTTTACATTTTGTGATCATCAAAATATAGATATATGAATAAATATTGATAATGTTTTTAGGCATTTATTTATGTCAACAATCACCACCTTTTTGATGATTACAAAACCTAAACTCATTAAATCAAAAAGTTATTTTTGGGCAAGTATTTAGTGAGTTTATATTCACTTCTCCCCCTTTTTGTAGCATCAAAAAGGTTGAGCCGACAAGTTTTAGAGACAAAATTTGTCGGAACGAGAACTCCCCCTTGATGTGTGCTCCCCCTCGTTTGAGGGCACCAAGGAATCGATATATGGAATACTTGCAAGAAAAATATTAGAAGCACAAGCATATATATAGCAAAAATAAGCATGCATATAAAGACATTCATTAAAAATGTTGTGTATCAATACACAACCATCCAAGATTATATTCAATCCTACATTAGCTAGTAAGTAATGCAATCTACATAATCATTCTAGGAGTACATGATCTTCCATGGGGCTTGCACACAAAATGGTTTGAAAAATTATTTTTGATTAGGCATTGCATATGCTTAATTTGGTGAGAATGAAGGTAGTGGTAGTGTAGTGGGTGAAAATGATGGAGGTTGTGGTGGAGGTTGGTTGTTAAGCATGTGTTCAAGGGATGAAAACATGTAGTGTATCTCATCTCTAAGACCAAAGATGATGGTTCGGTTGTGGATGCAACAAAGGCAATTGTCTCCATGGGCTTCAAGTAAAGCCCAAGGGATGGGAAAGCATGGTGGTGGTATTGGTGATGATGAGAAATGAGCATCAAGAGGTGTTATTGGTGATATGGAAATGACAAGTTGGGTGAATGGAGGTTCTTGAGTAGGAGGTGGAGTTGATGCTCTTGATGGTGGTGATGAAAGGTGTGAGTTGATGTAGTTATTGATGGATGAAGTGGAAGGTATGGATGAAGATGTTGTGCCATGAGTGAAGGGTGTTTTTGATGGTGCATTTGGTGCACTTGGGGATTAACATTGAGGTGGTGGTGATGGAGTTTTGGTGTCTTAGAGATGATTTTGGTGATAGCATGGTGAATGAAAATGGGTGTTTGATGGAGGTGATGGTTGATTTAGGTAAGGTTTGGGCTAGATAAAAGGGGTCGCAAGATGCAAAAGAAAACAGTAAATTTTACTGCCCAGATGGCCGGTCCCCTTAATTGTAGGCCGACCCCCTTAAAATTAAGGGGACCGCCTAGGGAATTAAGGGGGCCGCCCATCTGGTGTTTTCCCAGGCGACCAAATTTGAAATTTTTTCAGAAAAGGGTCATTTTTAGGGTGTTTTTGCAGCAAGCTCCATTTGAATCATGTACATCAAGAATGATTAAATAGTGGCATAAACATGTTAAATACACATGCATACATTTAAAACATATTATGGAATAAGCATGTTATTAATCATCAAGCATGTATATATATCATGATATCAAGTATACAAGCAATAAGCATAACAATCATATATTAAAGACAATAAATAAAGCATTCATTAGTTGAAAATAATTATGTTAAAAACATAATTATTGATACAACACATATTTTGCTTATAGCATACAATAAGTAGAAAATTTTAAATTGCCTAAGAGATCCATTTGACTTGCTTGAGACATGAAAAACTTGAATTATTTTGGTTTGATGATTGTAAAGAGGGGGTAAAAAAATTGGATTAATGAGGTTGTAAGTTTGGGTGTATGGATGTTGGAGAGAGTGTTGATGGAGGAATTGGAGGTGGAGAGGTTGGACTTGACCATGTTGAATGAGGGTTTTGATGTTGTTCAAGTGGTGGTGTTGGATTAGATCTAGTGTGAAGATACTCAATCCAAGTGAGACGCTCATTTAAGGCGATGGTTTGATTTTGGAGAAAGATGCAACAAGGACAATTGTTGACATGTTTCTCAATTTGACTCAAGTGATGTGGTGATGATGGTAATGATGGTGAGATGGATGGTGATGGGTTTAAGTTGCTTTGAGCAAGGTGCAAAGCAAGGAGAGCATTAAGCTCATGGGCTTCCTTGAGTTCTTCAATGAACTTCAAGTGTTGAGTGGAAGGTGATGATAATGGAGAGTGGTTGTTATTTGGTGGAAGTGGTGGTGACACTCTTGGTGGTGGAGACATTTGTGAACTTGGGTAATTATGAGTGAATGAAGGTCGACATATTGATGATTGGTTATGTGTGTGAAAGGGTTCATTAGGATGAGGTTTAGGTGTTGGTTGAGTTTGAACAACATCATTTGTTGGGTTATGGCAAATGTCAAGCTTCCTCCTCCAAATGGGCCTCACTGAGATTTTAGCAACTCTTGAGAGCTTGGATCTTGGGTGGTTAGATGGTGACATGTTTGGATGGATGATATGGATGAGCATTTATGATGGAGTTGGGTATTTATGGTGTAGTGATGATGTGATTGTGGAAGGTAAATTTTGGTGGGTGGTTTGTGATAAAATATGTTTGTGAATTTTGGGAAGTATAGGATAAAATGGGCTAAAAAATAGAAAAAGGGAGCAGCACCTTCCACCATCAGATGGCCGGTCCCCTTAAATATTAAGGGGGCCGCCTAATGAATTAAGGGGGCCGCCCATCTGCTGATTTCCAGGTTACTGGAAATGGGTTTTTGGCAGAAAATTGTTGAAAGGGTTGTGTTTTTGGGTTTAGTTTCAAGCAAGTCCAACTTCTTTTGAGGCAATTTAGGATTTAATAACTTATGTATGCTAAGCATATTCATTAGACATTATTATCAAGCATGCAAACAACTCATTTAGCATGTAACATATATATGTTAGACAAGAAAACACTACATAGCACCAAGTAATTCATAGTATCATATTTAGGAAGATTAATAAGCTAATTAAATAATCCTAATGAATATCTATGTGCATGGGAATGTAGAGTTGTGATAGCATGGACTTCTAGACTTGTACCAAGTGAGGTCTTAGTGAATAAATTATGGTTATTTTCAAATTTAGTTCACTTATAAATGTCACATACATAAATATAGATGACAGATATGAGATCACCATGCATGATTTAAAGAAATATTTTTGGCATTATTCAACAATGTTTGAAAGTGGGTTTTTATGTGGATGTGAAAAATATTTTAATGAAATAGTTTTGGTTTTATTTCAAAATGTTTTTATGAGGAAAGAAAACATATTTTTCCAATCTTTGGTTTTGATAAACACGTAATTATGGACACAAGTTTGGAAGAAAGGTAGGATGGTGAAACATGTAAAATAGAAATGTGTCATAATCTTTTGAAAAATCATTTTTCCAAAATGTGAAGTTTTTGCAAATTTAAAAAAGGGGTAATTACGAAAATAGTATGTTAATTTCAACTTTTTCAAAAAGTGGTACAAAAATAATGAACTTTCCCAAAAGAGTCATGTGCGATTGTGCGATCGTGCGAACCCACAAAAAATGTGACACGTGTCCAGACAAAGTGGTACAAGCCAATGATTAGCTCCACTAATTACCCCACGTGCCCAGTTGACTTTTTAAAAAAGATTGTGCGAACGACGGTTGTGCGAATTACTGCTAATGTGCGAACTGTACCAAAAAGTAACATTGGGAACTAACAAAATCTTCAAAAACCTGTATCAAATCTTTGATTTTATTTATTTTCAAAATTAGTTTAATTTTATTTTCTTTATTTTTAACATGCATTATTTCATTCAATCCCCCAAAATCTCTATCAAATCCTGTATCAAATCCCCAATTTCATTCAATCCCCCAAAATTCCCAAATTAGGGCTTTACGAAATCAAGCCAATCATCATCATTTACAATGAAATCAAGCTAATTTCATTCAATCCCCCAAAATCCCCAAATAATAAAACCAATTAGCAGAGGTGCATTTGGACGAGTTTTTTTAGCCAGGAAAAGGGCTACAGGTGACGTATTTGCAATAAAGGTAAGAGCTTTATACCACCAATTACTTTTAGGAAATTATACTTCTTTCTTGGAAGATCTTTAGGGGGTGTTTGTTTTTATAGAAAAAGAAAATTGGGTATTATGGTATAATTACTATTTGTCTGTGATAAGAATGGGGGAGTTTTTTTTAGCGTTTGGTACTTTTTTATGACTTGAAACCGGATAATAAGCTGAAAAATAGGATGGTGATTGAATTAAATAAGCTCGAAAGTAAGCTAGTGTAGAACAAACACCGCCTAACGGGGTGTTTGGGTTAGCTTAGTTTATGGGCTTATCGGTTTATTTAAATATGGAAAAGCCACTAAGCTCACTATTTTGAGCTCATAAGCTTATGTACATAAGCCCGTGAGCAGTAGAAAGTGAGCTGATCGGCTTTTCCATGTTTCAATAAACCAATAAGCCCACATAATTTAAGCTAATCCAAACACCCCTTAAGTTGTAGTTATGAAAAGGAAGAAGTTTATATCGTTTCTTGTTATAAGAAGATCTTATTGTTAGGACTTATTTATTTTGACGATAGGATTGAAGATTAAGTATCTAAGCGGATATGGATGCAAGTAATTTGAGGCCTGGTCAGGGTGTAAGTGGCGTTTGGGTTAACACGCCTATGCAATTTGGTGATTGGAGGGCTCAGCTACAAGCAGAAACAAGGCAAAGGGTCGTGAGCAAGATGTATGTATTTATATCATTCTTGTAATGTTTGTTGGTCTAAGAGATCTGTTATCATAACCTGCTTAGAATGTTACCTTAACTATGATGATGTTAACATTTGGGATTAACAGTGTAGACTTACATGTAGAAATGAAATCTCATATTTAGTTGTAAAACATATAGGTGCCAACACTAAATGTGGTTGTTTAAAAAGATTGATTAATGCATTTCATGGCTACTTATATCAATTTATCTAGTAAACTGGTCCATTATGACATTAGGACAATGTTGATTCATCTCGTATGCTGGGCCATTAGGTCATTCATGATTTGGGCTTTGCTTCCTCTATAGAATTCTGATTAGTCCAAGAGCTAGCACATTGTACATATACGTTCAACCTGACTTTAGGTCTTAACGGTCTTTACTTTGATGAGGAAGTTGTTTCGTTTGATGCATAATTTAGCAAGACCTGATGAAAATGTTCCAATTGGAGAATTGGTATAAAATCCTTCGTACACCCGCTTTATTTGATTTTTCTAAATAATTTATGAATTAACTGCCTGTGTACTATGCAGACTGCAGTGGAATGGCTTAATGTATATCCTGAAGGAATGGAGAAGATGGTGACTTATCTCAAGCACAGATACAATAATACACCGATGTATATCACAGAGAATGGCGAGTTCCCAACTTATATGATTTAGTATCACCTTGTGTGAATACGTACGAGGATGTGGGATCCACAATGACCCATTTGTTAATCTTCTAATTAATAAATTTTGTAAAATTTGCAGGTTTTGGTGAAATTAATGCACCTGATTCAAGCATCGAGAATTTCCTCAAAGATGATAAACGAGTAGAATACATGAAGAGCTATTTAGATGCCCTAGTTTCTGCAATAAGGTATCTAAGAGTTTTGCACTCTTGTTATTAAGACTGTTGGAATGTAGGTGTGCCACTTTGTGACTAATTTAATTATAAATGGGACGCAAACGGGTAGAAAGTGGGTTAAAGTATCGTTGTAATCATTAAGACTTCGGGCATCCTAAATCGCTTCTTTGAAAAAGTTTCTATTCGCATGGACATCTTCTTATGATGTATCTCGCTTATTCAGGAAAGGAGCTGATGTTAGAGGTTACATTGCTTGGTCATTGCTTGACAACTTTGAGTGGCTATCTGGATACACAATACGATTCGGGCTTTACCATGTTGATTATATAACTCTCAAGAGGATACCAAAATCGTCGGCAAAATGGTACAAACAGTTCATTACAAACTCCACAAGCGTCGAAGCAGTAAACGTTTAGCACATGATTAACCAAGAACATTGTTCCATGTGATATCTAAAAGTAGAGTTCTATTGTACGTTTATTAGCAGTTAGAGTTAGTAACTGTATATGCATTCACCCCATAAATGAATAACACAAGATTATGACAAATTCATCATTCTAGGTACAAAGTTTTTTTGTTATGTTTTAAACTTGTGTATAAGCATATCAAGGTTGCTAATATGTGTCACACTTAGAGGCCTAGGGATGATGCGTTATAGCACCTTCGCCATCGAAACATAATTTAGTTTCATCTAAAGGGGGTGTTTGTAAGTTTTTCTTTCGTAAAATTTAGAGTTTGTTATGATTTAAGATAGATAATAAGCTCGAAAATTAGCCAGAAAAAATAGGCTTATAAGATATCAGCGAGTCAAATAAGCTCATAAGCCCAAAATAAGCTTAAACAAACACCCCTCAAAAAATTGCTTTGAAAGAAGCAAGAACGCTGAGCAAGCAGGGAGTGTTAAATTGAAATAACAATCTACTCTTGAATTTATAGTGTATTTTACGGAAACTGTGGAGTGTTAAATTGAAAGGGACATGGACCGAAGAAAAATACAATGCTGTTTTAGGTTTACAAGAATGGAAGGCGGAGTTTGATTCGGTGTTTAATAAGAGTCGGCATACGTTTTCTTATGGTAGCCCGGATATTGTTCCGATATTCTGTGGAGCTCTGCCTCATAGTACATGGAATACTTATCCTCATGAGTATGAAGATTTTGCTACTGGTGTGTACTTACATTAAATATTACTGTAATATATGATATTGGTTTTTGTTGTTTATTAAAGTTTTTACTGATGATTTTGCAGACGCGTCTTTCTTGGATGAATGGTCATTTGACCAGTTCGAGAGCATTGTGAATAAGTCGAAATATGACCCTAAGTTAAAACAGCTAATTCATCAAGATCAGATTGTTATATTTTTCACCTTCTTGGCTGTGATTCAAATGGTCATGCACATCGTCCTTATTCTTCTATATATCTCAACAATGTTAAGGTTGTTGATCGTATTGCTGAAGGCGTTTACAATCTCCTTGAAAATTACTTTAAGGACAATCAAACAGCATATATATTCACAGCAGATCACGGATTGAGTGACAAAGGTATGAAAACCAGTGACCACTCTATTTGTTACTGCTAACCAATCCCCATTACAAAGATTTCTAATCAGATCATATGTGCATCTATTGTATTATACAATCTGTTTAAACTTCAAAGATGAGTATTGCATGAAATACATAAAGTGCTTGTGTCGTGAACAACAGGAAGTCATGGAGATGGGCACTGGTCAGTTACAGATACCCCTCTTGTTGCTTGGGGAGCAGGTGTTAAGCATCCGAGGCCGGCATTCAATAACGATCAAGATAATGGTGAACGATTTGTTGATGAACATCATATGCATGATACTCCAACACCTACTAATTGGGGTCTCAGCACCATAGAAAGAGCGGATGTCAATCAAGCTAATATTACATTTATATATTTTCTCAAGAGGTAGTGATTTTGCTGTATTGATTCCGACACTACAATCAAAGACAATTTTGAGGATTTTGTACACATGAATATGAATATGAATTCACATTGAAACCAAATTAGGGCCAATTCACAAATAGACGATGTTCTGCTTTTTGTAATTATATTTTAATTTATTTTGGTAATATATTAGGTAGAGGTGAGCATGCGGCGGTTTGGGGCGGTTTTTGGCTAAAACCAAACCCCGATCCAAAAGTTAGGTTTTATGTTTTTTAAAACCAAACTCCGCACCAAAAGTTTGGTTTGGTTTTTTTCGGTTTTCGGATATCCAAAATTTTCGATTACGATTTTATGTTATAGCCATTATTTTAGCTAAGTTTTTTTCAATTTGGATATCCGAAATTTCGGATAACGGTTTTATATATCCGAATAAGAAAAACTTTTATATGAGCTCTAAAACTGACATTTCATAAAACCCAATCTTTTTAGTAAATTCTAATTATTTTTTCGGATATCTATATGTGGTTGTTTTAAAGTGAAAATGTATTTAATTTTTAGATGTGCGAATGTGCGAATTGGCCAAATGTGCGAATTATATACTTTTTGTTTATACATGGCATAAAGTACCATGAGTACGTCTCGTATACAAATATAGTGGTTATAAATTATGTGTTTTATAACGTGTCTCCATATGTGGTTGTTGTAAAGTGAAAATGTATTTAATTTTTAAATGTGCGACTTGGTCAAATGTGCGAATTATATACTTATTGTTTATACATGGCATAAAGTACCATGAGTACGTCTCGTATACAAATATAATGGTTATAAATTATGTGCTTTATAACGTGTCTCCATATGTGGTTGTTGTAAAGTGAAAATATATTTAATTTTTAGATGTGCGAATGTGCGACTTGGCCAAATGATGCGAATTATATACTTATTATTTCTACATGGCATAAAGTACCATGGGTACGTCTCTTATACAAATATAGTGGTTATAAAGTATGTGTTTTATAATGTGTCCCCATATGTGGTTGTTTTAAAGTGAAAATGTATTAAATTTTTAGATGTGCGAATGTGCGAATTGGTCAAATGTGCGAATTATATACTTATTGTTTATACATGGCATAAAAGAGTACGTCTCGTATAAAATATAGTGGTTATAAATTATGTGTTTTATAACGTGTCTCTATATGTGGTTGTTGTAAAGTGAAAATGTATTTAATTTTTAGATGTGCGAATTGGCCAAATGTGCGAATTATATAATCATTGTTTCTACATGGCATAAAGTACCATGAGTACGTCTCGTATACAAATATAGTGGTTATAAATTATGTGTTTTATAACGTGTCCCCATATGTGGTTGTTTTAAAGTGAAAATGTATTTAATTTTTAGATGTGCGAATGTGCGAATTGGTCAAATGTGCATATTATATACTTATTGTTTATACATGGCATAAAAGAGTACGTCTCGTATACAAATATAGTGGTTATAAATTATGTGTTTTATAACGTGTCTCCATATGTGGTTGTTGTAAAGTGAAAATGTATTTAATTCTTAGATGTGCGAATGTGCGAATTGGCCAAATGTGCGAATTATATAATCATTGTTTCTACATGGCATAAAGTACCATGAGTACGTCTTGTATACAAATATAGTGGTTATAAATTATGTGTTTTATAACGTGTCCCCATATGTGGTTGTTTTAAAGTGAAAATGTACTTAATTTTTAGATGTGCAGATGTGCTACTTAGCCAAATGTGCGAATTATATACTTATTGTTTATACATGGCATAAAGTACCATGAGTACGTCTCGTATACAAATATAGTGGTTATAAATTATGTGTTTTATAACGTGTCTCCATATGTGGTTGTTGTAAAGTGAAAATGTATTTAATTTTTAGATGTGCGAATGTGCGATTTGGCCAAATGTGCGATTATATAATCATTGTTTCTATATGGCATAAAGTACCATGAGTACGTCTCTTATACAAATATAGTAGTTATAAAGTATGTGTTTTATAACGTGTCCCCATATGTGGTTGTTTTAAAGTGAAAATGTATTAAATTTTTAGATGTGCGAATGTGCGACTTGGCCAAATGTGCGAATTATATACTTATTGTTTCTACATGGCATAAAGTACCATGGTACGTCTCTTATACAAATATAGTGGTTATAAAGTATGTGTTTTATAACGTGTCTCCATATGTGGTTGTTGTAAAGTGAAAATGTACTTAATTTTTAGATGTGCGACTGTGCGACTTAGCCAAAGTGCAAATTATATAATCATTGTTTCTACATGGTATAAGTACCATGAGTACGTCTCTTATACAAATATAGTGGTTATAAATTATGTGTTTTATAACGTGTCCCCATATGTGGTTGTTGTAAAGTGAAAATGTATTTAATTTTTAGATGTGCGAATTGGCCAAATGTGCGAATTATATACTTATTGTTTATACATGGCATAAAGTACCATGAGTAGTCTCTATACAAATATATGGTTATAAATTATGTGTTTTATAACGTGTCTCCATATGTGGTTGTTGTAAAGTGAAAATGTATTAATTTTTAGATGTGCGAATGTGCGACTTGGCCAAATGTGCATTATATAATCATTGTTTCTATATGGCATAAAGTACCATGAGTACGTCTCTTATACAAATATAGTGGTTATAAAGTATGTGTTAATAACGTGTCCCCATATGTGGTTGTTTTAAAGTGAAAATGTATTAAATTTTTAGATGTGCGAATGTGCGACTTGGCCAAATGTGCGAATTATATACTTTTTGTTTCTACATGGCATAAAGTACCATGGTACGTCTCTTATACAAATATAGTGGTTATAAATTATGTGTTTTATAACGTTTCCCATATGTGGTTGTTGTAAAGCGAAATGTATTTAATTTTTAGATGTGCGAATGTGCGACTTGGCCAAATGTGCGATTATATACTTATTGTTTATACATGGCATAAAGTACCATGAGTACGTCTCTTATACAAATATAGTGGTTATAAATTATGTGTTTATAACGTGTCTCCATATGTGGTTTGTTGTAAGTGAAAATGTTAATTTTTAGATGTGCGAATGTGCGACTTGGCAAATGTGCGAATTATATAATTATTGTTTCTACATGCATAAAGTACCATGATACGTCTCTTATACAAATATAGTGGTTATAAATTATGTGTTTTATAACGTGTCCCATATGTGGTTGTTGTAAAGTGAAATGTATTAATTTTTAGATGTGCGAATGTGCGACTTGGACCAAATGTGCGAATTATATACTTATTGTATTACATGATAAAGTCCATGTCGTCTCTTATACAATATATGTGGTTATAAATTATGTTTTTAAACGTCTCTTATGTTGACACAATTTATAGTGATGTATTGGTTGGTAAACTTTGACATATGAATGCTTTTCAATTTATAATTAGAAGTGCTATTTATTTTGTGCGACATACTAGCAAATGTCGAATTAAATTATTGTTTCTATCATAAAGTCAATGATATCTTCATATGTTATAAATTATGTTTTATAACGTGTCCCATATTTTGTAAATAAATTTTAATATTTAATGTGCAATGTCGACTTCATAATGTCGATTATAAATAAATAGTTTAAATATGTTGAACGTTCCTATGACAAACTCTTTACTACTATGAACAGCTCTTAGATCTGTAAAAAGTCATATTCTTCGAACAATATGCCATAAATACCTTCTACGTGACACATAATCATATATTATTCTTTGTGAGTCGCATATTCTTAAACGTCTTTATTTGACAAGTCGTGAAATCTGAACGTTGAATACAAATGGACCAAACCACTAACTAACAATTGTCGCAATCTCTTTTGGTGACTTCGAAAATTTTCCACATCCATTCTCAACTACATATGGTACATTCCCAACTTCCTGCAGAACGAGAAATAAAGTTATAACCACTTACAAATGGCAATCACCCATTATTGTCTAACGGATCAAATGTGCAAAATACATAATTAGCTAAGATGGTAACCTGTCAAATGGGTTGTTATGGGTCAAAAGGGCCAAAGGTTGAACAAAGTGTATTCATACTACATAAATGATAAAACCTCCTATATTGTTCTTTTCGAGATATTACAAGTATATTATTATTTCAAAAAAATAATTATAGCATATTTAGCACACTAATCATATGTAAAATTACAAAAGAAACAGAATAAATGTGGCCATCCTAAATATATAGTTAGCAACTCCATTTAGAGTGTGAGTGGCCTTTTGTAATTGCACCCTAGTTTCTTAGATACAACTAACATCGTACACAATGTTTTCATGGTTTAAGGAGCATGTCTATAGGCTTAAGCAGGTAGATATATATATATATAGCTAATGATGAAACTCAGTAATATCATATGCTTGCATAAAGTGAGCTGATTACCTTTGTGATTGATTTAGCAAACTGACTGGGTTGTAAATCAGTTTCATCTGCTCGGTACCATGTTTCAATAATTTGTGGGAGTCCACGAGAATGAAGCAACAACCTTTCCCTCATTATTTGTACCAGCTTTGTATGTATCTCATCTCGATGCACTTTATAATCCTAAATTCATTTCGCAAGGTAAAGCAATGATAAACAATGTTCGTCACAAGCAGTATAAACATAAATACTACCTGTGATACTCGTTCAATTTCTGATAACAGCAATCCTTTTCGCGTGTCGGGCACTTTCAGGAAAAGAATCCTCCTAATTTCTTAGATACATATATATCTGTAAATGCTTAAGAAATCAGCAATACGTTTATAAAATTAGCAAGAATGAAGTTCGGAGATATACCCAATAGATAATAGTAGAAAAGGGGGTGCAAAACCGAGGTATATGGAAGTTAGCCGAGAAAGTAGGCCAGTTGCTGAAAATAGCGGGAGCACCATGGAGAAACCTATGCAAATACAACTATTAGTTTTTACACAAGTATAGGAAGGCCGTCAGTCTATGCTCTATAAATTTTGGTTATACGGTAAATGGTTGTTTAATTTAAAAACATAATATAACCCAGTATCTAATAACAATAAAATAAGAAATTTACCTGCAATGGACCAGTTCATCATTTGATGTAATGCAAGCAGTTCACGCTTTTCTGTTCTATGTGATGTTGAAAGATACACCAATATGGATGACAAACCAACCAAAAGAGCCTATACATTTACAAGTGAATCAAAGGCTTAAATTTTTGCATACAGATATTATAAGGTAATTTATATAAATACTTGTGTGTATGTCATCTCAGGTCAAGCGTAAAACCATTTAAGCTAATTGATTAATGGTAATTACATACCTGTAATTGGAAGAGCATGGGGAATTTAGGATTTGAGTCACGTATGATGAGATAAAGCCAATACTTGTTATCTCTGGTGTGCATATCTAGGTACCTGCTGCCTACTCCTATTACAACTATTATTATTCCACTGATACATCTGCAAGAAGTAAAATTATAATCTAAAATAATATCACCACATGAGATCGTTAACTAATGATGGTAAATAAATAGTAGAACTTTAACTTACACTAAGACAGTGTTATCAGGGATCTCTGCAGGCAACAAGGTAAATACAGACAAAAACCAACATGCTAGCCACAGAAAAACTGGTATCCCAGATTTCCATGGGATCGACTTAACAAGATATAGTGGTGAAATGACCCCCACAATTAAGAAACACCACGAGTAGATAACTCTCTCAGTGAAGCTTCTCACTAGGCACTCAAGAATGATGATGGAGACAACAGAGGTTGCAGAGAGTTCAATGACATGGTAAGATTCTTTTCCTTGTAAGAAATGTCTCCATAAGGCTCTTAGAAACCGATATTCACTAAATATATTGGTCCAAAGAAATACTGTCATTGCAAAATAAGCATGATATAGTGGAGGTGAGTGCTCCAGATACAGCATGATAAAAACCGATGCCATGATGAGACTTCCACATAAATAGACCTGCCACACAAAATAATTTCTGAATGCTTTATGCATCAAGGGTTGATAGCTATAGATAACATTATTCTCTATATATTTCACTAATCATAACAACATATTACAAAAATAGTCAGTTACAGTGGCGTGCTTGCCTTTTGCAACCAATCATAGCAATACACTTTCATTGTTACCAATCATAATAACATACTTCCACTGTTTTACCAATCAAAACAAAATACTTTCATTCTTTTACTAAGAATAGAAACGTGATTTACCTTATGGTATCGATATTTTGCTATGACTGCTAACAACAATTGAGGTAGCTACGTTGCAATTTCTGATCATTTTCAAAGTATGTTGCTATTGCTAGTAAATAGGTATATCTTGCTTGGGCAATTAAACTTTAATAAATTCTAAGAGTTTCGAACATACCGTTGATGGGCGGTCTCTTGTGAAAACAGCTTCCTCCTTCTTAAGAATTTTCCAGGCAAAGATGTATAAGACTGCAACACATGAAGAATAAGACAGAGCATCCATCCAATGTAGCCAAGTATGATAACAGACATTAGCATGAACCAATCATATGTTTGTTCTACACTAGCTTACTATCGAGCTTATTTAATTCAATCACCATCCTATTTTTCAGCTTATTATCCGATTTCAAGTCATTAAAAAGTACCAAACGCTAAAACAAACTCCCCCATTCTTATCACAGACAAATAGTAATTATACCATAATACCCAATTTTCTTTTTCTATAAAAACAAACACCCCCTAAAGATCTTCCAAGAAAGAAGTATAATTTCCTAAAAGTAATTGGTGATATAAAGCTCTTACCTTTATTGCAAATACGTCACCTGTGGCCCTTTTCCTGGCTAAAAAAACTCGTCCAAATGCACCTCTGCTAATTGGTTTTATTATTTGGGGATTTTGGGGGATTGAATGAAATTGGCTTGATTTCATTGTAAATGATGATGATTGGCTTGATTTCGTAAAGCCCTAATTTGGGAATTTTGGGGGATTGAATGAAATTGGGGATTTGATACAGGATTTGATAGAGATTTTGGGGGATTGAATGAAATAATGCATGTTAAAAATAAAGAAAATAAAATTAAACTAATTTTGAAAATAAATCAAATCAAAGATTTGATACAGGTTTTGAAGATTTTGTTAGTTCCCAATGTTACTTTTTGGTACAGTTCGCACATTAGCAATAATTCGCACAACCGTCATTCGCACAATCTTTTTTAAAAAGTCAACTGGGCACGTGGGGTAATTGGTGGAGCTAATCATTGGCTTGTACCACTTTGTCTGGACACGTGTCACATTTTTTGTGGATTCGCACGATCGCACAATCGCACATGACTCTTTTGGGAAAGTTCATTATTTTTGTACCACTTTTTGAAAAAGTTGAAATTAACATACTATTTTCGTAATTACCCCTTTAAAAAATAAGTCCCATTAATTATAGGTTTAAAAATAGTGGTTTATAAAAGATCTCATGCTCAAGGGTATTGGTTAAGTCTATTGTCACATGCTACCTCTTTCTACATATCCTATGGCATTTAAGCATGTATTATGACTAAATACAAAAATACATCATGTCAGAGTAGTTAGAGAAAAACAAAAGCTATTATAATGACAATGCATTCAACAACTAAACAAATAATTATGAAGGCATGCAGTCAAATCACATAGGAGCAAGTAAACATCTAGAAATTTTATATATGCAAGATGACATAAATCTAGGAATGAAAAGCTCTAGTGAAAAGCAAAGTTCATAACAGTAAACTATCGTTAGGTATATTTAGGAAGAATAATGTATTCAAGTTGGAGAATGAGTATGAGACTATTACTAGTGGTGCTCAATTCAGGCTAAACACGACCGTTTTTACGGGTTACACACACCCAACTTCTCACATAGAAGCAATTCAACCGTTAGGTCAAATTGAGTTTCTAGTCAATAGATTCTCCAGTAGTCATTCTCTTTTTAGAAGAAATTAAGTTCCTAAATTTACCTATCGAAGAGTACCAAATATGAAGATTGCTTGGTTTACTAATACTTAGGGGGGCTAACTAAAGGGTTTCTAGTTCATTAAGCCACAGAACGAATATAACTAAAGTGTAGAGGCAACGCACCCTATCAGACTAAGCGTATCCTAAGGCATTAATAAGATTATATGCATGAAGTAATTACTTATGAAATTTAAAAAGAGAACTTACCTCACGTCCTAGCTTTTCTTCGTAATGTCTCAGATGATGATCGACGTGTGAATGATAGGTGAGTCGGATGATGATCTTCTCCTTCGTCTGTGTCACTCCATGATTTTGGATTGAGTTCACTTTGGAGTTGATTCATCTAGTCTTCGTCATTAACACCTTCATTAACAACATTTGAACTAGTAGCACATGTATCTATTTTATCTAAATGTTTATCTATTAATTTTTCTAAGATAACTAATTCATGTACAAGATCAAAACCCTCATCTTTGGCTTGACATTTTTCTTGATGAAAGTTTAAGAAATTTTTCTAAATATCATTTGCCGTTTTACAGAAGAATATTCTATCATATTCAACTTTCGGCAAGGTTTTATAAATAATTATTTTAGCTTTATTATTTATTTCATTCTTTGTTTTCAAATAATCAATTTGACTTTCAAAATCTGTTTTTGTTTGTCTTTCAAAATCCGTTTTTGTTTGATTTTCAAAATCAGTTTTTGTTTGACTTTCAAAATATGTTTTTGTTTAACTTTCAAAATATGTTTTTGTTTGACTTTGAAAATCACCAATCGAAATGACATACCAAAGATCTAGATCAATTGATTTCACATAAGTTTCAAATTTATTTTTCCATTCAAGAAAAGTATAGTTTTCAAATAGTGGTGGTTTTAGCAAAGATTCCCCTTCTAGATATTTTTCGAATTCCATAGATCGATTCAAGTTTTAAAATACAGTATATTTTAAAGATCTTGATTGACGTGGCTCTTGATACCAATTGTGGAAAACTAGAAGGAGGGGGGGTTGAATAGTTTTATGGCTTTTTAATTTTATTATGAAAACCTTTGTTTATTTTTAAAACACTTATATTCAAGTTTGTATGAAAAATAAAACTTGAACCTTATTATTAGTTATATATGTATTCTTTTAAATTGATTGTAAAAGTTTTGGTTTCTTGAATAGAGTTTCAATTTGATCTATATGTGAAGTCAACTTCTAATTATTACTAACAGTTATATATGCCTATATGTTATAAAAGTAATGACGATATAAATAAAGATGTAAGTAAGAGATGGAAAGATCTAACCGAGACACGAGGGATTTATAGTGGTTCGGCTACAAGGACACCTTCCTTGCCCTACTCCACTCCCCGAGCACCAAGCTCGAGAGTTTTCTTCACAACTTCAATAAGCTCCCTTATGGCGGAGAAAACCGTACACAACTTTGGTTTACACGGGTTTAACGACACTAAGCTAAATGTCGAGTTCTAATCGTAGCTAGAACCAATCTCACAACTTCACAACACAACTTCTTCACAACTTATTCACGACTACTTCACAACGGCTTCACGACTGCTTCACGACATCTTCACGACTTCAACACGACCGCTACACAACCTCTATGCTGCGGCTTCACGACTTCAACACTATGTCTTCACGACTTCAACATGACCGCTACACAACCTCTATGCTACGGCTTCACGACTTCAACACTAGAACTTCACGACTAGGACTTCACGGCTTCAACACGACCGCTACACAACCTCTATGCTACGGCTTCACGACTTCAACACTAGGACTTCACGACTAGGACTTCATGGCTTCAACACGACCGCTACACAACCTCTATGCTACGGATTCACGACTTCAACACTAGGACTTCACGACTAGGACTTCATGGCTTCAACACGACCGCTTCACAACCTCTATGCTATGGCTTCACGACTTCTAGGCTATGGCTTCACAACGGCTTCATGACTTCTCTACTTCACAACTTTACAAGGCTTCTACTCTACTTCTTTACTCCACAACTACTTATCCACCTTCTTCACTACTTACACACTACTCTAGCCTAATCGCTTATGTTTACAACTTATATACACACTTTACACAAATGAATGAAAGATTTACAAAGTATACAAAACAAACAACTTGAGTAACAAGATGCTACTAAGTTGTAATACTTCTAGTCTTGATTGATAGAAGTATTCTTCTTTTGCACTTGGATGGTGGAAGCTTGGATCACTTGGAAACCAATGCTTAAGATTACATGATCAAAGGTTTTTTGAAGATATGAAATGAGATTTACAACAGAAAGTTTTAGTGCAAAAGGGTGAGTAAAAATCCAGGGGAAGGCTGGTATTTATAGGCAGAAAAACTGGACAGCTGGAACCTACAGGAGCGTGGCCGGCCCCCTTAAATAGGGGGGCGGTCCCCTTAATTTTAAGGGGGCCGCCTAGTAAAATTAAGGGGGCCGCCCAAGGTGTCCGTTGCCCAGATTTGTCCTTTTGTGGGGAAGGTTTTTCTGGAACATTTTAACTGATTTTGGTTAAAAATTTGAATTCATATTTTTATAAAAGATTAAACATATTTATTTAATACCAAAAATGTTTTTCAAAAATATATAACATGTTTTTGATATTTTATAAAAAATCTAGTTATTAAGAAAATGTTCCTTTGATCATATAATGCATTAAGCATTAGTTCATTCATACCTTAAGTGATTTTAGTTGTAGAAGTGAATATTTACAACTAAGTACTTGTTTAATTTATAAGTTTATGTTTTAATGAGTTTACATTTTGTGATCATCAAAACATAGAGATATGAATAAATATTGATAATGTTTTTAGGCATTTATTTATGTCAACACAAATGAAGATGGAAGAAAAACAAAATTTAAAACAAATTTTGAAAAAGAAAATGTTTTTTGGGTTTCTAAGAAAATCTTGAAAAACAATATTTTTGGATTTTTGTTGGTTTTTTAATTTTTTACTTTTTTTTATAATAAGAAAATATTTACAAATGACAACGATAACTTCACGAGGAAGGGTCTTCAAAACACGAATCGTTGAACGGGAATCAAAAATTCACTTCAAACCTTCCCCGGCAGCGGCGCCAAAAATTGATTCGTTGTGATCAATGCATAAAAATTTCCTAGGAAACACAAGTGAAGTATGTGTAACCCGGGTCGTTATCCCCGATGAAGGATGAATGGAATTTGTGATTCGGTTTGTGATTGTGTGGATTGAATGGTGAGAATAATGAGATTTTGTGTTTTTAAACTAAAATAAGCAAACATAAACAAAAAACCAAAAAAACTATAAGGGATGCTATGTGGGCACAGAGCAAAAAGTTCTTTAAGCTACTGATAAGCTATTACAAAACTAATATAAAAAATCTAAAAAATGTGAAACAGGTAGATAAGCTACCCAAGAGTGATTGTACCAAATTTCAGCTTAATTGAGCTTATAATGAACAAATGAAAAATCAAAAACATAAGCTGATCTGAGTCACAATTATGAAAAAATGCAGGTAATAGAAAAACTCAAAAAAATTTGTACTAAGTGTACTAGCAACCCAAGATTATCAATACCAAGTTTGAGCTTAAAAGGGCTTATAATGAAGAAATGAAAAATGGAAAACATGAGCTGAAATTGGACAAAATCAAAAATGCAGTCTGCTATGGTTCTGACTTGGATGTTTTAGCTATATTTTGAACCAAAGCTTTAAGGCAACTAATCAACTACTGAATTTTAACTAAATGGACTAAAATAGACACAAGAATACTACAAATAGGCATCAAATCATCTTATAGCTACATTAAGCTAATATGATCAGTAGGCACCTTTTAACTTCCAATATCAACTAAGAAACTATCTAACCCTCCAAATAAGCTCAAGAACTCCTTCCAACAACTTAAATAAGCTAAATTAAGACTGATTGAAGTTTACCCAAGTGCAAATGAACAGTAAAATATCATTTTGACCCGTTTGACCCCCTAAACCAAACACCCCTTAATATAACTATTTTGGAATTTAAAACTACAATGGACCATTTTAAGCTAAGTTTCTGACTTAACACTAATTACCTAACTTATTTAACCCCTAATGAACAATTTCCAAATGTAAATGAGCACTTAAATAAGCTAAACTAGATTATGCTTATTTTTGGCTTTTTTAAGGTTTTAAGGCAAAATAAACTTTAACTGATAACTAAACTAAAGTCAAACAACTAATGACAAATGTAAACTAAAATAAGCTAGAACAATAGGAAATAAAGCTAATAAGCAGTAGAAATAAACAAATAAGCAGTTGAACAGTAACTTATGCAAAAATTAAGAAAAATAAGCTTACAAATGCCTTGAGCTTAAAACAGGAGGTAATGATCACCCTACAAGCTTTAGCTTGTCAAAAACAAGCTAGTTACCCCATGAGCTTATCCATACCAGCTTATCTTTCACAATGAGCTTATTTTGACCTTAAGTTGACTTTTGTTGACTGATTTTGACTTTTTGGAATTAAAAGTGTTTTAATCTATTATAAGCTTATAAAAAGCTATTCTGAGCTTATATAAGCTTATAGGAATGGTAAGGAAGGCTGGTGAAATCTATTAACAGTGACTAACTTTTAATTCGAATTAAAAGATAAAACTTGATTTTTCATTAACTTAAAATTTCAATATAGTGCAGATGAAGTAAAGACAAATAAGCTTAAATAAGCTTGAATTACAACTGAGAACTACAATTCCTATTGATTAAAAAATTTAACTTAAAATTCGACTACTAATTAAAAACTACTTACTAACTAACTGCCACAAGGGCTTACAAAAGGCCTATTTACACTAAAACTTAAAACTAGGGTTTCTTCTCTGTGTCTTGTGCTTCTCTGGATCAATTCTGAGCCATTGGATTATATTTGTGCAATTTCAGCCCTTGATTGGGTTTTTGGATGAATTGGATCCGAGTTTTGTTTAGTGGACCTAGTGAGTTGGGCTGGGTTTTAGGATTTAGGGAAAGTGGATTTAGGATAAGGTTTAAGGCTTTAGTTTTAAGTTTATGGACCATCTTTGCCAATTTTGAAAATTCAAGGACCAATTCTGCCAAATTTGAAAATTATTTCCAAGGACCATTTATGACATTTTGATATTCTTGAGGGTTGACTTTTGACAACTTGAGCATAATCTTGGTCCAAACTTGTAAATTTCTTCCCCGGCCTTGGCTTTTGACGCTCTTTCCAATCTCGTGCTTGGTTTTGTCCATTTTGTCATCGTTTTTTGTCCGTTTCTCACATATCCGTACCTGCACATGCATAACCACAAAAACACAACATATTTGACATATTTGGTTAGTTTTTGGTCTATTTGGTCCGTTTTCTTAGGTAAAAGGTATGTGTAATTTAACACATCCCAATCTTTCAACAAGTAAGATTATCTCATGGAATAATGTTATCATGTTTAAGTATGACAAGATGAGGGAGATATGCTAGTTCATAGAACTTGTAGATGTTTGTTTAAGATCATTTAGCCAATGAGGTGTAATGAAATCTCTTGTAACATAACCGTTCATGTTGCAAGTAGAGAATGATGCACAGGATATACATTATCCTTTTAACAAGATGAAAACTAAACGCATGATTTCTTAGGCATAATGTTTTCCGAAACATCATGTTTTCCTAAATGAAGATATGAAGCCAAAGTGTTTGAATTTGATAGTCCTATCCTAAATAAACTTGGTCTCAAGATTATATTCACTAGATGATGACAAGAGGAATTTACTCGAGTTTCTTATGTATACTTCTCAAGAGTCATTGTCACTTGGGGTGCATGAGGTTGGCTTTGAGATTACATTTTAACATATGTTCTTAAAATGTTGATTTAAGGTTTAATGGAACTTATGCAGAAGTTTAACGACAAAGTATTACTAATACTTTGATAACTTGTGAAAGTGGTACTACTTAAACCTAGTGGAAATTGATAAAAAATGAATGTGAGCATCATGCTCATTTAATGGTGGAGTTTCTAATCCTATAGGTGGTAAAGTATGGTTGAGTTTGTTCAACGTGCATTTGATTCGGTACGAGTGTTTGGACAAATAGCTTTTTAAGCAATGCACTCAATGGATTCAAATGATGGTAAGAATTGTGGCATTGTAGGGGTGTATTGTACTATGGAAGTACTTATGTTTCATAGATGTTGAAGACAACAAGGATGGAGACTAATTCTTGTGGTCCATTGGTTGGTACAACTAGTGGGTGATGTGATTTGAAGCTTAGGGCCTGAGACATATCACAAAGGTGAATGTGATGGGATGATGGTGAAAGAACAAGTGTACTTAGGTGATAGGATAAATGTTTTAACATAAGTTGTTAAAATACTTGGGTGTTAATTCTTTCGGATATGACTTTTAATGACTACAATCGTAAGTCAAATTTACTTGAATATTTTGGACGAAATACTTAAGTTGTCAATCCTACTTTGTTGAGATTGGATAGCATTCAAGGATAGCAAGATTTGATAATTACATCTATAACCTAAGTGTGAGTTATGACTCGATGTAAATCTTTATCGTCTTGAAGGATGACATGTTAACCAAGTAAGACAACATATTTGAATACAAGACAATATATATAGTCATAAGCTGGACTTGTGATCTACGATATTTTCGCAAACAATGAGTCCGGATTAATTAGGAAGTTGTCAATTTACAAATCAAGCTAATGGATGAGTAAAGGACGGAAGGATGCAGTGAATGTGTGTAATGATCACAAATACTCAGTGGTCCACGGATTGCAAGGAACCAATTTCAGGTTTCATTCCTTTATGGAGAAAGGTACCTTGGAGCATTTTCATGAAATTTGAAAGTATGATTAGAGATGATTATCCTATTGGTGCAAGTGAGATGTCATGATCCTAATATGAGTGAATATCAGTGAAAAGAATCCTAGTGATAAAAGTGAGTGATCTTGAGTGCGGGATTTAAACGAAAATTTAAAAATCTAGCTGTTTGTCTGGCGGAACCAAATGACAACACAGGTGGAACCATGAATTTGGTTCTGTCTGATCCGCCAAACTAATTTTGGCGGAACCAATATTTTAAACACACGGATCCCTACTTTTGGTTCCGTCTGATCCGCCAAGCAAAAATTCTTAACAGAGGGCATTTTTCAATCCCCGAAACCTGTTCTAATCCCGTAGTTTCTCCTACAACATGTGTAATTAATTAGTTGTGATTGAACAATAACAACAAAACGTGTATTAACACATGTAAGCATATAGATCAATCCGAGGATAACGAACATACTAATAATAGAAGTTATGCCATGGTTAGTTCACATGATCATTCAAAGGTAAGTTATTATCCTATGACAAGACAAATACATTAAACATCATTGTCAGAAGCAAATATACCAAACACCCTTTTCAAAGATACTATATGTTTAGATAATCATTGAAGGTAGTGACACATTTTTACACTTTGAACCATTAAGTGAGAGTTTGTGCAAAACAACATTTTTCAATATATTTAACTACTTTTACCTGGTTCTCATTTCTAAGTGAATTATGCACAACATATGCAAAGAAAGTTATCTAAAACAATTTTCCAACTTAGTGCACAAAATCTAGCAAATGTCCTATTGTGCATAAACAAGAAATTGACAAACAAGCAAATGAATATCATGGCAAGATTGACACTTATGTATCACAAATAAATAAGTGCAATCACTACTTTCAATAAGCAAACAACATGTATGCAAACAACCAAAACAAGTAGTCATATAGCATAGCATAAAAAGAAAGATATTTTTCGTCACTTTGCGTTTAAATATGACGATGTATGCCAAGCTTGATTTGTTTCCTTTATATATATAAATATCACCAAATTCTTTAGTTTCAAAAGAAATCATATCAATGTTCAAAGGATACCAACTTACATTGCCCGACTCAAAAGTTTAAGTTACTATGTCAAAATGAAACTTAATATTTTGGACAGGTTGTAGCATTTGATTTGTTTTACCTACTTCAATTTAGATTTAGGCCATGAGATTATTTTTAAATGAAATTATACTTAATTACCTTTAAAATGATAGGTGACGCGACTCCTACGAACTTACGGTTAATTAGTTATGAATTTTTTAAGTTTGCAAAAACTTTGGACTGTGCAGACCAATGATCCCTTCTCCAAAGGGCAAGGAACCCTTTAAAGGGATCCGTGGTCTGCAGTGACAAAATGTCACAGAATGTTAAAAACATGTATTTTCGCATAGCGAGAATGTGTAGGACTTACTAGATTTAGTAGTAAACATATAATACACCTATTTTAACATCATTTCTACTTATGTGACTTATCTAATCATTTACGGACGTGATTTTTCAACTAAATTTATAGTTATCCCAAACGCTCATTTCAAGACCGTATTTTTCGTAAATTTGCTTTAAGCACATAATTAGACACTTAATTCTTTTGAGAAATCATTTCTTTTATTTTCCAAGGACATCTTCAAGCTTGTATACAAAGTAACATTTAACAACAAAATTTCTAAGTATAATTAGCGAAACATTTTTCATATTATATTCCGCTTCAATGGTAATTTGATACATGGATCGTACTCCATTTTAAAAACCATTTGTTTTGAAAATAAGAGCCACGAGGCTCTGATACCAATTGTGAAAACGTAGAGGGGGGGGGAGGAATACGTTACCGTTATAAAATCTTATTTCTTGTTGTATCAAATATCCAATTAAGCTTGTTATAATATGAAAGATGTCAATTATAGTTTATGACTAGCATATACTAAAACAAGTTGTCACACAAGTATAACCATCAAGTCACAACACAAGCGATCATATAATACAACATAAAAATAAAGCAGTAAGTAAAAGAAAGCGCAAACCGAACACGATGATTTATAGTGGTTCGGTCACGGAGCTCCTCTCCGCTCTACTCCACTCTCCGAGTACCCAACTCGAGAGTTACTTCACTAGATCAACAAGCTCCCTTCTCGGCGGAGAAAACCTTACAAACGTCGCTTACACTTTTTTTGGTACAAAGCTAAATACCGAGTTCTAGTTCGAGGTAGAACCAACCTAACGTCGCTTATACAATATTTCCTACACTAAGCTAGATGTCGATTTCTTTTATAAGGGTACAACCACTCCCGCTATGTTTTATGGCCAAAAATAAAAACCTTGTGTTTTACGGCATAAACACATAAACCATCTAATCTAGTTTGGTGAATAGATTGCGATGATGCAATGATGTTTACAATGATGATCCATGACAGAAATGTCTAATGGATATGAATAACTAATCTAAATGAACTTCCATTAATAGAAAGCCTTCAATGGATAAAGATCACAAGTTCCCTAAGCTTGTTGTGATAGATCTTCATATATGTATGCTTGTGATGGATGATGACTCACGATCTCTGAGCTTGCTTCACAGGATCATTTCGAGAGTATGCTTACAGCATAATGAAAGTTAGTAACATTATGATCATGATGATTAGGGTGATTAATGTATGTTACTACATGGTTACCTACTGATCTAAATGTATGCAAAAAGGTAGAGAGAATGTATGTTCAAGTAGTTAAGAAATGAGTGAACAATGGGCTGCTATTTATAGCCATTTGGCTTCAGCAACCCACGGATCACACGAAACCAAAAAAAAGGGTTCCGCCCTTTATAACTTTTGGTTCCGTGGTCTCCTGACACAAAATCTAAAAATCTTTATCAAATCTTTCCAAAATCAAATCTAAATCTTTACAAAATATATTTCCAAAATCAAAATCTAAAATCTTTACAAATCTTTACCAAATCTTTCATTAATTCAAACCAAGATATATTGATTTTGCTAGACTAGGATGATCCAAGGCATGATGTAATAAACCATTTTCTTTTTTACTTAAGTATATAGGAAAGTTAACTTGTAAAATGAATTGTAACTAGTTTAGACAAATGTCTAAATGTAACTAGTTCAAGAAAATGTCTATTTTAAGTGCTTATCAAAATAAAATGTATTTTGTCAAGTGTAAGTAAACTTTAGTACTTAATGCAAAATGTAAAATGAGGTTCGAAATAGAATGGTTAATCTATTAAAATACTTAATGACTCTAAACGTATTTTAAACATTCTAAATGATTTGTTAAGGGGTTTGATCATAATGCCACATAACAAACATGTACGAACCCGTGTTGTATCATACGAGGACTTGAGAAGTCGAGAGGTGTTGAATGTATGTTGAGACAAAATATAATTACAAGTAACTTTTACATTTTATGTTATGCATCAAGTTACACGTTTGTCATCAATCAAAACAAACGAGACTGTATAGATTAAATATCGTAATATTTGCACAAACACCTTGCTTACTATCACTCAACACTCACACATACTCTCACTCACTGAAATTCAAGTCCAAAGAAGGTATAAGGACGTTTTTGTAAGAACTTGAAGCTTTAGAAAGCTTTGGTTCCATTTAGAGCAACCCTTGGCGTTTTTCCTTTCATATCGAGCTCATTAGCTTGGTAAGTCCACAAGCCCTTTTAATCTCTTCTATACTTTTATTTGTCACCTACATATGATAATAACATAGTGCAAATTGAAAACCAATATCAAAAACCCTTTTTCTTTCTTTTTCTGTTTTAACGAGGGCCAAACAAACACCCCTTAATACGCGTTTTTGTTATTCTCAAAACCATAAGCTATAAGCTACTGAACAAGGACTTTAGATATGCTAGGAAACCTGTTAACAAGCCACAAAAATAATCCTATAAGTTTTAAGGTTCAATGTTTATTTATTTTTCTTTTCTTTCTTGCCGCTAAAATAATTGGCTAATTATTTAACCTATAATCTAAAAGCTTTAAGCTACGAAATTAAGCCACCTAAATAAGCCCCTAGAAAAGTTTATAAAGTCACTAAAACATTGTCAAAAACTCTTAATGCCCCGCTTATTTTTCTGCTTTCTTTTTTGTGTCTCGCAACATAAAACCAACACACCCTTATTTGGATTTTAAAAGCCCATAAGATAAATTATAAGCCTATAAGCTCTTAACAGCTTATTTACAACTTAATATAACTTAAAATAATAAGCCATAACGTGCCATACCCTTTTTCTAAATTTAAAACCCAATTTAAATAAAACAAGGACTATGTTTGCCAATCGTAAAATGCTTTGAGGGTAAAAAATGTCAAAACTCTAGGATTTATATTAAATCAATAAAAAGCTTTGAGGGCCTGTTTTGCCAAAATTCTAAACATATATTAATTTAAAAACTATTTAAAGATTTAAGGGTGTAAAGTGTAAATAAGATTTCATAAGGACATAGTTTGCACACGACTTAACCCGAAGGGGTATAAAGTGTTACTTTTGAAACTGCAGGTTAAAAATTGTTAATTTATTAAAGTTTAAGGGTATTAACTATCAATTCTTGAAAGTATAGGGTATAAAGTGTAACATTTTATATATTAACAGGAATATATTTATAATACGTATCGACTCGATTTTTGATAACATTAACAAACAAACTATTTTTATTTCGTTAACGATCGATCAAACCTTAAAAATGAACCATGATAGAATTTATCATCCACTAACTTTTGAAGAGACTTCAAGATTATAAATGTTATCATTTGTACTTTTCCCGTTCAACCATACGCGTTATACTAAAATTCACTCAAAGATTCACCACACATAATTATCAACAAAAACACATGTTGTATAACTACTATAAACATTTCACAACAATAAAGTTTTGAACATAAAAAAAACATTCTAAAACTTGATATACCAACCCAGGTCGCGTGTCGGAGCCGTTTATTTACACTACTTGACTTATTTAGACTACTGTATCACCGAGGTGAGTCATAGCCCTACTTTTACTCGTTTAATTACTTTATAAACTCTTTGGGGGAGATACATGCTCAAATACTTGCTTTGACTTCCACAAGTACTCAAAACATTTATACTCTTATGCTACGCTATACTTTTTATACTTTTGGACATGAAGTGTAGTTGCGATATGTGCCTTAATGTGTTAAACTTATTCTTATACGCTTTATTCTTTAGCAATTGTTTAACTCCTGGATGGAGCCGTTGGAGAGGTATTGATAGTACTATCGGGCTGACGCCCCCACCCTTGGTCCCAGATTCATGGCCTTGGGTGAATATAATCCAGTATTCTTGTGTAAACTTATGTAAACTTGTCATGAGGTTCAGTTGGCTGTTATTCATTACATTAAGTACTTGCATATGTCGTATACACATATGTTCTACTCATACTATATTTTAGCAGTGGGTTGTAAACACATAGGTTGCAAGTTTTGTATGGGCAGGACTTGCAACTGAATGGATTTATAATACCTTTGTTGTGGGAACATTATTTAAAGGCTTTATAATTTTACTAAACTCTATGAACTCACCAACCTTTGTGTTGACACTTTTTAGCATGTTTATCTCTGGTTAGTAATGCGATAGCGGATGCATGGATCATAGAGTAATTTGCATGCTTTGAAGACTTATTATTTTATCCTTTACCATTCGATACATTTTGAAAACATTTATGTAATCATATACTTTGGGACCTCTTGTAATAACTCTGATTTAAATAATTCGAATAGTAACTTTCAAAATGTCTCATTTAGAGGTCGTTTTCTATGACTTGTACTTTGTGCTATGAAGTAGTACCCCAGTGACACTATCGTTCCGCTGTGATATTTTGGGGGTGTTACAGATTGGTATCAGAGCCTTGGTTAAAGAGAACTAGGTTGCATTTAGTACCTAGACTATAACTATTATATACATTGAGACTCTCCTCCGTATCGCCTTGCACACTTAAAATTTTTTGCTTATATCCACGCTGTTGGATGTTATGGTTTTTGTACTGATAGGGAAATCTCAGAATTTAGTCAAGTCATCAAAAATGTGGAGCACAATAATAACTGGTTATTTAACTTGATCTTGTGAGAGTTCTTGTTTGATGAGACATGAGATTGAGTTAAATAAAGGTTATTATTTAGCTATAGAAATTTGATGATTTGCTCGAGGATGGGAATTCTCTTGAGGATACTTTTGAGAAATTATTAGAAACTAAACTTTCCGTGACTTAAGCATCTAGAAGAGATCCCTATGTACCAAGTGATACACTCCCTAGATACCCACACTACATTACTCCTCCACCATTTAGGATCAGATGATGGAATGTCTATCTATTAAGTAGCATCAATCGCCGAGATATGTGTACTTTGTGATATGTACACGTATGAAATGAGGCAATTATAATTATGGTGGCCAACATAATTATAAATGCATCAAGACCCACGTGGACATATGTGACCATGCTTACGTTGATCGGCATTGGCACCCTTTAGGAAACAACTTGTGACGTGGTATTATGTGTGAGAACGTTAAGTATAGATCGGATAGTCAACGGTTTTCCCTCATCTCTAACGTTTACTAAATGTCCTTCCTGGTAGAAAACATGGCATCAAGGAGGACAACTCGCAGCACTAGCCGAGGAGGTGCAACACTAAGGGGTGGAAGGACTAGTGAACGTGGAGGTAGAGGAGGTGGTCGCGGCATTGGTAACAATGATAACAACGATGGTGGAAATCCTGATTTTGCCGCCATCATCGCTCAACAGCTTCAAAACTTGCTTCCCACCATTGTCACTAAGGTTGGCAATCATATCAATAACTCGGGAAACCACGGAAGCAGAAATGATGACACCAATGATGTAGGTGGGAATGGTAATAACAACAACAACTATAGAACTTGATGCACATATAAGGAATTTACAGCATGCAAGCCAATAGAGTTTGATGGTAAGGGAGGTGCGTTCAAATATACTTGATGGGTTGAAAAGATGGAGTCGGTGATCGACATTAGTAGCTGTGCAACACATCAGAAGGTGAAGTATGTTGCATGCTTGCTGTCAGGAAAGGCATTGACATAGTGGAACATGCAGATTCAAGCTAGGAATAGGGAAGCAGCTGTAGGTATGACATGGGACGACTTTAAGGCACTACTGAAAGAGGAATACTGCCCGGACAATGAGATGCAAAAGCTGGAAGGTGAACTTTGGCATCACACTATGGTAGGGGCTGGTCATGCAGCCTACACAGATCGATTTCATGATTTGGCCAAACTAGTTCCTCATCTGGTTACCCCCGAATCAAAGAGGATCGAGAGATACATCTATGTTCTTGTCCTTGAGATTCGTGGAACTGTGAAAGCAACTGAGCATTCTGTTAATACAAATATCGTCCTAAAAACGTTATTTATATTTTACGATCTTTGCTTTATTTTGTTAATGACAATTATAAGGTTTATCTTTAGCAAAGCATAAATATAAGTTAAAGTCTTTTACATTTATAGTAGCATGTCTTTTTAAACTCATTTACATATCACATGATCACTAGGAATTACATTTCATACATATTTACAATTACATGTTTATTTTTATTTCTTAAAATAGAAATATATACATGACATCATGGCATACCTCATTTTGATATCTTTAGGATATCTTGAGGATTTAGTTAATATCTTAGAGAGATCTTGAAGAAAAGGAGTTGACTTTGTTAGATTGTGCAAGATATGGAAAGATCTTTGAAGATCTTAGCTGGCATGTCCCGGCGGAACCAAACAGGTGTATGGGCGGAACCCATAATTTGGGTTCGCCAAATCCGCCACTTGTCTGCTCAGTTTTGCCTATAAATAGTAAGCTGATCATTCAAGCACACCTATCACTCATATAGCTTAAATTACATATTCATTCATTTTATACATTACTAACCCATTCATTCATTCATTTCATTCTTAGTGATCTTCATTTTGTAGCAAAGAGATCAAGCATCAAGGATCAACAAACTATTGCAATCATGTTAGAGTAGTTACTATGTGATTTGTTAGTAATACACACATCATTGTTATACCATTCATTCAGTAGAGTCCGGTTAGTGTTTTAGTCCTCAAAACACATAGAGTGTCGAGAGTGGTTGAACCCTTGTAAAGAACTCGACATCTAGCTTAGTGTCGAAAATTGTATAGGCGACGTCAGGTTGGTTCTACCTTGAACTAGAACCCGGTATTTAGCTTTGTATCAGAAAAAGGTGTAAGCGACGTATGTAAAGGTTTTCTCCGCCGAGAAGGGAGCTTGTTTCTTAGTGAAGAAAAACTCTCGAGTTAGAGGCTCGAGGAGTGGAGTAGGGCAAGGAAGAGAGTCCTTGTAGCCGAACCACTATAAATCTTCGTGTTGTGGTTTGATTGTTCTTTTCTTTACTTTCATTACTTATATTGATTTTTTGTGTGCATTAACTTGAAATCACGTTAAGTCTCAAAGCTAATTAAATTTAAAACGGTAAAAACTATTCAACCCCCCTTCTAGTTTTCCACAATTGGCATCAGAGCTACGTTACTCAAGATTTTCAAAATATATTGTATTTTAAAACTTGAAACGATCAATGGATTTTGAAAACTTCAAAGAAGGGCAATCTATGCAAAGACCACCACTATTTGAACCAAATAGTTTTATATATTGGAAAAACCGCTTTGAAACTTATGTGAAGTCAAAAGTTATAGATTTATGGTATATTATCGTAGAAGGTGATAACAAGCCTATATTGAATATATCAGGAGGTCGGGATAAAGGTACTTCTCTTACTCGTAACAGTGATGAGCAAAAGAAGTCAATTGCCAAAAATAATGAAGCTAAAATGATGCTTTATAATGCTTTACCTAAGAAAGAATATGAAAGAGTCTTTATGTGTAAAACCGCTAAGGATATTTGGCAATCATTAATTATCACTCATCAAGGGAACTCACAAGTCAAAGATAACAAAATTGATCTTCTTGTTCAACAATATTAACAATTTGTTATCTCTAAAGATGAGACCATTGTTAGTGCTTTTGCTAGGTTTAATACTATAATTACTTCTCTTAAAGCACTTGACGAATCTTTTTCTCGTAAGAACTTTGTCAGGAAATTTCTTAGAGCACTTCATCCGAAGTGGAGAGAAAAGGTGACGGCTATTGAAGAATCCAAGGATATTTCAAGCATGACACTTGACGAGCTCATCGGAAATCTCAAAGTTCACGAGATGGTGATGGAAAAAGACTCAGAAATAGTTAAAGGCAAAAAGGAGAAGATGAAGTCCATTGCCTTAAAAGCTAGGGTAGAGTCAAGTGATGATGAAGAGTCTAGTTTGAATACCAAAGACGAAGAGTATGCCATGGCCATAAGAAATTTCAAGAAGTTCTTTAGGAGACGAGGAAAGTTCGTAAGACAACCTCGTGAAGAAAAGAAATCCTTCCGGAAAGACCGTGATGATAGGAAAGGAAAAGTAGATAGGAAATGTTTTAGGTGCGGGGATTCCAGTCACCTAATAAGAGAATGTCCAAAGCCTCCAAAGAACAAGTCTCAAAGAGCATTTGTTAGTGGAGCTTGGAGTGACAGTGAAGGTGATGACGACGAGCCTAAGAACGACGAAGTTGCTCTCATGGCTCATGACTCAGAAGAGGTACATTCTGACTCGTCATACTCCTCTATTGATGATGAAACCTTAGAAGTAGAACATAACAAACTGTGTGATATTACTCTTAAAATTATAAACAAAAATAAGTTCTTAAAAACCAAAACGACACTTTTGGAAAACGAAGTTTATTGGTTACAAGAAAGATCTATACGATCAGAAATGGGTAAAGATGCTAAAGAAACATGTGTTTCATGTAAGGAACTGAAACTAGAAATAGAAACACTTAATTCCACACTGGAATAACTTATCAAACAAAATTCTAAATTTAAAAAGTTTGATAAAAACATTAGTTGTATAGATGATCTAATGAAAGTTCAAAAGTTGCCCCATGATAAAACCGGACTAGGTTTTATGAAACTAGGAGACTTAAGTGGCTTTAGGAAAGAAACAGTGAAAGTACAAGAAACTGTTCCAACAAGCTCAGACACCCACGAATCTGGCGGATCCAAAAATTTGGTTCCGCCAGTTATAGCCAAAGGATCCGCGGGTACTGTTGATGAACAGAAGGCTAGTACTTTCGACCGTACTGAATTTGTAAAAGTTACTAGAAAACCTAGCACTAGTACAACTATTAACAAACAAAAACCAGCAGTTGCTATAGGATTAGGAAAAGTTAAAAATGAGTTTAGAACTAAAACGGTTCAATAGGGACCTAGAACCTCTATTCCCAAACGCCCCTTTCCAAAGAGTAACTACAACTCTCAACATCATTATCAAAATAGTTGGAACCCAAACATGCCCAGAAACTATCAAGGTCCCAACTACATGCCATGAAACCCATATCCATCGTTTCCATACATGAATCAAGATAATGCTATGTTTAACCCAAATGGACCCATGAGATATTGGGGACCAAACGCTTGAGTTTTTATTTAACTTAGGTGTGCTTGAAAGTCGGGTTAGAACCGGACGAGTGGATTAAAGATAGTGGGTGTTCAAGACACATGACGGGAAACAAAGGCCTTTTCTCAACCTACCAAGTGTACGACGGAGGTAATGTCACATTCGGTAGCAAGCTTAAAAGTAAAATCATTGGAAAATGTGCAATCTCTCATGACTCTCTCACTATTGATGATGTTGCTCATGTAGATAACTTATGTTTTAACTTGCTTAATATTAGTCAATTATGCCGTAAAAAGTATGACGTCCTCTTCAGTGAAAACGGAAGTAAGATACTTAAAAATGGCATAACCGTAGGAAAAGGTTTTTTGAAGAATAACGTTTACGTTATGAAATTAGACAAAACATCTAAAGATAAACTTTGTCTCACCTCCCTGGACGACAACTCAACTTTGTGGCATAGACGTTTAGGTCACGCCAACATGAGACTCATCCAATCTTTATCATCTAAGGAACTCGTAGGGAACCTACCTAAGTTGAAATACGACCAACACTTTTGTGATGCTTGCAAAATTGGGAAACAAGTTCATAATATCCATAAGGCTAAAAACATGGTGTCCACATCTAGGTGGCTAGAATTACTACATATGGATTTGTTTGGTCCATCCGCTATACAAAGTTATGGAGGAAACTTCTGTACTTTGGTAATAGTCGATGATTACTCTAGGTATACTTGGACTAAGTTTTTGAAAACTAAAAACGAGGCATTTGATAAATTTGAAATTCTAAGTAAGAAAATTCATAATCAAATAGGAAATAGTATAGTGTCAATTAGAACCGACCACGGTCGTGAGTTTGATAACGAAATCAAATTCGGAGATTTTTGTGATGCTAATGGCATAACACATAATTTCTCGGCTCCTCGAACCCCTCAATCTAATGGTGTAGTAGAACGTAAGAATAGAACACTGCAAGAAATGAGTCAAACGATGTTAAATAAGCAAAATATACCCCAAAAGTTTTGGTGAAACGCCGTTGACACATCCACATACATCCTAAATAGAGTCTTAATTAGACCATTCTTGAATAAAACACTATATGAGCTTTATAGAGGCAAAAAGCCTACTCTAGGATATTTTAGAGTTTTTGGAAGCAAGTGCTTCATTTTAAACACTAAGGATTTTGTCACCAAGTTTGACCCAAAGTCTTATGAAGGTGTATTCCTAGGTTATTCACAGAATAGTAAAGCCTACATAGTCTTAAACAAAGAAACCTCAAGAGTCGAGGAATCGTTGAACGTAACATTCGACGAAAGTCCACCTCCCTCTAAGACATCACCTTTGGTAGATGATGAATTAGTTGAAAGTCAAATGATTGAAAACCAAGAAAATATAGAAAATGACAAAGAGGATGAACCCGTGAATAGGGAAATAGTCAACATCAAGGAATCTAGAAGTCATCCATTAGATAACGTCATAGGAGAAATTAACGAAAGAACCTTAAGATCTGGAGTTCAAAATTAAAGTAATTTCTTTTGTTTTATTTCAACAATTGAGCCCAAAAATATAAATGAGGCCATAAAAAGACGAATCTTGGGTCGTAGCGATGCAAGAAGAACTTAATCAATTTGTTAGAAATGACGTTTGGACATTAGTTCCTCAACCTAAGTGTCAAACCATGATAGGAACAAAATGGGTGTTTAGGAACAAAATGGGTGAAAATGGAGCAGTGTCTAGAAACAAAGCTAGGCTAGTAACTCAAGGCTACAATCAACAAGAAGGAATAGATTACGATGAGACTTTTGCACCAGTAGCTAGGCTCGAGTCAATTAGGATACTTCTTGCATATGCATGTACACATGACTTAAATTATTCCAAATGGATGTTAAAAGTGCATTTCTAAATGGTTTTATTAATGAGGAAGTGTACGTTGCACAACCTCCCGGCTTTGCCGAATTTGAAAAACCAAATCACGTCTATAAACTTAAAAAGGTTTTATACGGACTTAAGCAAGCACCAAAAGCTTGGTATGATCGACTTAAGACTTTCCTAGTTGACCATAAGTATACCATGGGCCTAGTAGACAACACTCTTTTCACCAAGAAAAAAGGATCACATATTATCATAGTCCAGATATATGTGGATGACATTATATTCAGTTCAACTTGTCAAGAGTTATGCGATGATTTCTCAAAAATCATGCATGACGAGTTTGAAATGAGTATGATGAGGGAACTGAACTTTTTCTTAGGTCTCCAAATAAAACAATTAGAAGATGGGATATTCTTCAACCAATCTAAGTATATAAGGGATATGCTTAAGAAATTTGGTCTTGAAGATTCCAAACCTATGAAAACACCAATGTCTTCCGAAACCAAACTCACCAAGGATGACGAAAGTGAATCCGTAGATAGCACTAAATATAGAGGAATGATTGGTAGTTTACTATACCTCACGGCTAGTAGACCGGACATTATGTTTAATGTTTGTCTACGTGCACGCTTTCAAGAAGATCCCAAAACATCCCATCTTGTAGTCGTCAAACGGATATTTAGATATATCAAAGGTACTACACATTTAGGATTATGGTATCCCAAAGGAACGGGTATGAAAACCATAGTGTATGCCAACTCAGACCATGCCGGTGACTATGTCGATAGAAAAAGTACAAGTGGTATTTGTACTTTTGTTGAACATTATCTCACCTCATGGTTTGCCAAGAAACAAACGGCCCTAGTAATATCAACAACTGAAGCTGAGTACGTGTCTGCAGGAAAGGCGTGTCAACAAGCACTGTTGATGAAACAAGCTCTCGTCGACTATGGAATTGAACTCAACGACATTCCCATTCTTTGCGACAACAAAGGAGCTATCGACCTTAGCAAAAATCCAGTCCAACACGCTAGAACCAAACATATAGAAATACGTCACCACTTCCTACGCGACAATGTTCAGAAGGGAAACATCTCAATCGAGAAAGTTTCCTCAGAGGACAACATTGCCGAAATTCTCACTAAACCTCTTAAGAGAGAACCCTTTAACTTTCTTAGACTTGGTTTAGGACTAATGGAACCTAGTGAGTAGATAAAACCTTAGCTTGAACCTTAGATTAACCAAACACGAAAAAAACTAAAAACCTGAGCCTGATCCCACGGAACCAAACGACAACAAGGACGGACCCCTTGTTTTGGTTCTGCCAGATCCGCGGCCCCCTGAGTCAGTTTTTTAGTTTATTAAACAAACACCCTGTACTGTGTATCCCAACTCCCAAAAACATACCAACTACTGGAACTCGACTCAAAATCAACCAAACTCACAATTTAGGTCATCTCCTTCCACCAATTTGTGCTTTAACTATCTCTGTAAGTATCCTAATCATATCAACATTCCTGATCTACGT
The DNA here is from genome assembly GCA_021014915.2 of Artemisia tridentata subsp. tridentata. Classification (NCBI taxonomy): domain Eukaryota; kingdom Viridiplantae; phylum Streptophyta; class Magnoliopsida; order Asterales; family Asteraceae; genus Artemisia; species Artemisia tridentata. The sequence continues at coordinate 334,125,129 of CP139506.1, forward strand.
CTAGGATTTCTATTTCATGCACAAAATCAAAACTTGGGGTTTATGCATATTTTTAGTAAAATCATGAAGCATATTTATTAAATTGCATAACAAATCATGTTTTCCTTAGTTAGGAATTGCATATCATAAGGCATTATCATAATTCATCAAAAACACCATGAGAAATTTTTATCAAAATCTTCTCACGACTAGGAAAAATTGTTTTTGAACATTGTTCATACAAATACAAAAATTTTATGTTTTAAACATCACTTGCATAATGTCTCTTGAATACTAAAGGGAATACATAACTAATATGTATTTTCGGGTACATTCAATCGTAGATACATTGAAGTAGGAGCGTTTGAGTTATCTCTTGTTTCATCATAAAACTTGCATACACAAAATTTTCACGCATCAAAAGGAGTCGAGATAACCGCACCTCCACATTGTCCCCATATAGGCACACACTAGAAATCTATATACATATTTTTGATAGTTTTAACTAAACTATGTAATTTTCGTGTCTAGGATAATCATGCCTCCCGTGACATATTATGATCACAAAGAAACCATCAAATACCTACCTCCACACCATAAAACCAAAGGACTCACTGAGGACCAAGTTAAAATATTTAAAGCCTTAGAAAAATGCTATGTACATGAGGGTAGAACCGTAGACCCCTCATTCTTAGAAGGAACCATTCTTAGAGAACAACTAGCCGCCATTCAATTCAATTGTCTCCTAGATATCGATGAACCCATAATCCCTAGATTCATACTAGAATTCTATGCGAGTGTAGGTCTTAGCACAAATGACTATGGTTACATGAACATCCATTTCAAAGTAAACCAAAACCAATTCAACATCCCTCTAGACCAATTTGGAGAAGTCTTAGGTGTTCCAAGTCAATGAGCTTGCTTCTATTCGGAAAAATGGTCATTTTCCATCCTCGATTCAAACCTTGATCGTATGCCACCATACGACACACCTTTAACACCAAAAGAGACAATCCGTGCTCATCTTTTTGTACCTAGGATAGCCTACACTAGGACTAGTCGAGGTAGAGAGGTAGACCGAGATCCGTTTGGCATGGAGCTAAATGAGCTTAGGCCCCAATTCAAGAAGCTAGAAGAAGTTCTTAGGGCTAATGTCATTAGCACCATAGGAAATAGGGACCATGTCAACGCAAGCCTTTGCTACATGCTCTATTGTATGTCAAACCACCAACCTTTCAACCTCGCCTATTATATCGCCAAAAGAATTGCCGATATTCCAGTTTTAGGTACCACCGCCATGCCCTACGGGATGCTTCTTACCCGTCTTTATAGAGATTTTGCACCCATTCCTCAAATTGCTAAAGGTTTCGTTCCCGACTACACCAAGATTGAACACACCTTTGTACCACTTAGTGATCATAGGGTAGCCGTAGCAAGAGGAAAATGAGCTCATCCTCCCACCTCATCATCATCATTGGACGGTAGATCATGAAGCTCAATGGTATGTGCTTATTCACATACATTTTCTCGACCAAAACCGAACCAAAATAGACCAAAAACTAACAAATTATGCCAAATATCTCGTGTTTTTATGTTTATATGTGCAAGGACGGATATCGAGGAAAAACGACAAAAGACACGGAAAACCCGGGAAAATGAGCACGAGATACGGAAAAGGCTTAGAACCGAATCCGGGAAAGACATGTTTGCTCAAAAGTCAAAATTAGCCCTTAGAAATCCACCAAATGTCAAAAATTACCCTTAGATCAACTTTTGAATATTGGCAAAATCAGTCCCTTGAGAAATCAGAAGTTACAATTTTGGTCCCTGAAATTACCTAAAACTAACCTAACCATTTCACCAAAATTAAATAAAACCAACTCACACCCTATAAACCCAGCCCACCACCTTATTCTTTTACCAAAGCCCACACCTAAGCCCAAAACCCGGATCCAAAACAAAACCCAACCCGGTCAACTAAACTTTAATCAAACAAAAATAAAAACACACACACACTACCCCGCCCACCAATTTCACCCTCTACCCAGAAAATTACTGTACCACAAGAACCCTAATAATTTACCGTACAATTTCACCGCAATTAAGGGCATTAATGTCCAATCATGGGACTTCTAGAAGATGTCAGGAGTGTCAGTAAGGGCAGAAAGCACACGAGTGGACGCGTGGCATCTTCCTATTGAGCCGAACACCTCAGAGATTTGATCCTACGGCTTGGAATTGAAGATTGGAGGGCAAGGAATTGATCTAAGGGTGATAGAGGGCTCAAGAGCACACGGATTGCCAGCATGGCTGATGCTAGAAGGTTCTCCCCGAGTCTCTAAATAGGAGTGAATTCCTCCTCATTGTTCATGTAGTTTTTAGTTAGTGTTATGCTGTCCATTTAGTCTCTAAATTGTAGTTTTAAAATTCTCTTTTGTAACTTTCTATTTTGATTAATGAAATTTTAGTTTTATTAATCCTATTCTCTTTATTTTTAATTCGTAAACTAGCTTATACAGTGTTTTCAGTAGCTTATAAACATATTTAGCTTAACTCTACTTTTATATTTCATCATTGTTCAAGTTAATTTGAAAATCAACAAAAAAATATTGAAAGAAAATCATTCAAAAATAAAAATAATAATAATAATAATTCCAACCACAGCTTCAACAAGCTGTTTTTCTGAGTTATTTTAAGCTAATATAAGCTCAGTAGTTTATAGTTAGCTTGTGTTAAGGTTTATATTGTTTTTTATTTCACAAATTCCATAAGTCAATGAGAAAGTCAAAAAGTCAACTGTAGCTGGAAGATAAGCTGGTGATTAAGCTGAGGTGTATTAAGCTGTACTGGGGCATTATAGTTGGCTTATTATAAGCCTGGGTAGTAAAATTCTAGTGATCATTCATAAAATTCAGCTGGACCTCTTGTGAGTGCTTATTACTTCTTTTAGCTTATTCTTATTTATAGCTCATTAGTGCTTGTTACCTGTGGTTCTTGTTATTTTCTGATCATTAGTAATCTTAATAGTATTAATATAGAATAGTTAATTGTTTAAATCAGCTAATCTAGTACAAAATTGAAGATCAGATTTGATATAGGAGTGTTTGGTTAATAGTTGTTTTGACTTTTAACTGTTGCTTTGCAGAAAATAGAATCTGAAATAGCTAAATTGTTGGATTATAAGCCTAGTTCAGTAGAAGTATTGAGGTTTATAGCTTATTAGAAGCAAGTTGCCCATATTTCACCTTTTTAAGCCCAAACCTGCTTTCAATAAGCTCAGCATAAGCTGAGCTTATTCAGACCCATAGTTGTGCATTTCTAAGTCAATTAGGTTAGTTTAAGATAGTATGTCAAGGACGGATTGCTGTTGTTTAGTTTTACACAAAGTTTTGCGCCAAATATTGAAGTCTGCTGTCATAAGTTGTTTAATGCAGACTAGTGTTTTTCAGCTGCTGATCTAGGATCCATATTAGCTTATAAAATCAGCTTTAGGACCTAGTTTTTGGCATACAGTCAGTTTAGGTAGTAAGCTTTGAATACATCATCTGGGATTTAAGTTTTCAGCTCATTAGGTAGTTTATTTTCAGCTTGCTAAAAGCCCATTAGGACTGTTCTTAACTTGCTCAGTCTTTGGTTTTTTTATGCATCTTTTCTTGGGCTAATTTGAGTGAGCAATTGATCATAGAAATTGGGCATTTTTGTCCTGAATGTAGTCTTCCATATAAACTTTGCGGTTTAGCTTTTGGATTTCCCTCAATAGCTTCTGTTAAGCTTATAAATCAACTGCAAAACTGCTGATTAACCACTGTTTTGCCTTAAACTTGCAGCTGCATTAAGTGCTTTTTGGGAATAATCTGATAACTTTTCTGGTGTTTTTAAGTTGTTTCTAGTTTCTAGTAGTGTACTTATCATTCCCTGAGCTTCTGTAAATTTTTGGCCCTTATTTGCTTATTTTTAGTTTATTTACCAACTGCTTATTTACTGTTACATCTTATTTAAGCTGAATTACTTTCTGAATTTATTTTTCCTAGATTAGTCATTTAATTTTAGAATTAATCAAAATTTTCCAGATTTTTCCACTTGTTTTAATATTTTTAAATCAATTAAATAGTTTAAATCAGTTTTTAATTCACAAAAAATAATTAAAAAGTCAAAAAAATATTCTTCTTTTTCCAAAAATTATCTTTTAATATTTAGAGTTTAGGAAAATTATTTTTATAAAATTAGGATTTAGAATTTAAAAATTCATTTTTTATTCATGTTTTTAAAATTACGTCGCGTACGTTTAATTTCCATTTTAGGGTCGAATGCTTAGCTTAATTGTTCTCTTAGCTTAGTTAGTTATTGTTATTTGTATTTTAATATTCGTAGTGTAATCCAAATCAATCACTCACTTTTTCACATTCACTTCACGAATCACGATCCCGAATCACAATTCCATTCAACCTTCGTCGGGACAAACGACTCGGGTCTTGCATATTTCCTTTGCAATTCCTTGGACTATAATTCGACTAAATCAACTTTTTGGCGCCGCTGCCGGGGAAAATGATACATTCTTCTCTTTCAACAAAAAGCTCAACAAAAAGTGAGGGTTAGGGAATGTTTGGTATAAGACAATTTTAAGACAATAATGTGTTGAATTGTTGTGTTCTTAGAATATTATGTTGGTGTGATACATTTCTGGGAACTAATATACCTTTCCAGGACGATAACACGTGATGTTATCAATTTTTCGTGCTTAAGCCAGCGTTTGGCTTAATCTTTATTTATGGTAAGTTTAATATCATCGGATTTATTTCTATGTTCACATGTGTTAGAACCTGTGTTTTTGTGTTTAATCAATCACAACTAATTAAATACATATGATTTAGGAGAATTTTTGGGATTTCAACGGGTTTCGGGTAGTTTCGTAAGCCCTCTGTTAAGAAATTTCGATCGGCAGATATGGCAGAACCAATTTCTGGGTTCCGTTTGTTGTATTCTCTGGCTCCGCCAACTTTCACCCTGTGGATTCTGTGGAACCAAAATATTGGGTCCGCCTTTGTTATCGTTTGGTGCCGCGCTCCAACAGTAACTTTTTCAAATTTCCCGTCTAATCCCGCTCCTTAGATTGTTGATTCTAGTTCTTAGGATTATTCTACTGATCATTAGGCACATTAGGATGTTTTAGGAACTCTTAGAACCATAAGAAATCCATTTCCCACCAAAATTTGAAAATTCAAATTTCCATCCAAGTTACCTTTCTGTAACAAGCAAGGAACCCGCAATTTGGTTCCTTGCAATCCGTGGAAACATCAAATCAATAGATTTCCCACTCAAACCTTGCATTTACTGCATATCTTCAACCTTTTACTCAACTCCATCTCTATGGGTTGACTTAGATGATGTGACTAGCTCAATTTTTTGTTCCAAATCATTAGGAACCTCAATCCTTCTATGGATCAACATCAAATCCAAACACCAATTTCCATAAAACCTTACTGCCTATAAATTGGAACCTTTAGTTGATCAAAACTCACACCTTCACCATCAACTCTAAGCATCATTCATGTACATCTTAGCAAACCCTCTTATTTCAACCATGACAAAATCCAACAACTCTTCCACCAACAGACCACCACGAAGGACTGCTCGTATGAGCGTCAGACCGTGTTGTTTTGTGAACTTAGCATCTTCATCAGAGGAGTCATCACCTCTCAACATCTCCTCACCCATAGCCAATGAGAATTTTCTCACCCTCTCCACTCCAACACCACCAAATGTAGTCATCCATACTCCACCACCAACAATCACTCCAGTGGCTACCACACCACTACCTACTCCATCTCAACCACCTAGATCACCATCACCTCCACACTCACCAAAACTACAACCAATGGAGTTATTTTCTAATCCTCCAACCTCACCACACCCATATCTTGAAACATTGGAAGACCTTCCACCAAGGACTACCAATCCTCCTCCTATGACCTTTGAAGGTCAAGAACCGCTCCTCTTCTATCCCATTTATCAGGATATCTACGGTCCTCTCTACCGTGAGCAAGAGCCACCACAACCGCAACCTCAACAACTCTCACCAAGGTCCACCCTCAACGCCATCGATGAGGAAATGTGGATTAACCAACCCAACACCCAAGGCGAGATCAATGAAGAACTCGATCGCCTTTATGCCTTCTCAAATATGGTGGATTCCCACCTTCATGAGGCTATGGATTTGCAATCAACTTTGATGGTGTCCATTATGTCTCCAAACTACATTCCACCACCTCCACCATCGAACAACCAACCACCACCACCACCAACTCATGAACAAACCCTTCCACCACCTAGACATGATTGTATCATGTGCGAGAGGACCGCCCATTTGGCTTAACGAACCAACATCTCGGTTCTTGAGTTACAAAATGAAATGAGGTTCATTTTAAGCCATATTCTCGAGCGCCTTAATGCGCTTTCACATCCTCCACAATAGAAGTCTCTCATAAGTTTCCTTTAATAGGATTTCTTAGGACTTTTTAGAACTTTTATTTTTTTAATTTTTAGGACTTTTTCTTATGTAATTTCTTGTTTTGTGACTTTTGTCACAAACAATTTTCTAATGGAAGGATGTTACATTTATGGTTGTAGGTGATCACCACATATGCATTACATTTTGCTTAGTTTACTAACATTTGCATCATTATATGGTTGGTTATAGTATTAACTTTGTTTGAACTTTGTGATTGGTTTGAACAATTTTAGTTAGTTGACTTTTTTAGTCAAACGGGTTAAACTACATTGCTTGGTTGAACCTTTACATTTGCATTATGCTACTTGGTTGGATTGATTCATATACAACTAACCTTTGTTTTGTAGCTTTTCTCATCCTTGAATCCAATACGTTGGTACCCTATCAACGGGGAGTATTGATCGAGGGGGAGCATATCATACACTAACTTTTGTTTTGTAGGATCATTCATGCATCATGAACTTGGAACTCCAATTAGGGGGAGTATTATCCAAGGGTGGGCTTTAAGTTCGCAAAATCATTGAATCATTCTTGGTACTCCAAATTAGGGGGAGTAATCACCAAGAACCGTTCACCACAATTCCGCTATGCATTTCTTCTTTTTGTTTCGACAAAAAGGGGGAGATATGATTAAGTTCATACATCACTGTTAACATCACAGTACATGTTTTTATGCTTAAAATAGTTTTCACAACTTGCATAAAACTAACTTAATCGATATTTTTAAAAGACTTTCACTTTACTTATTCCATTGCTTAAAAATAAACTTTATGTTTTGTCATCAACAATAAGGGGGATATTATTAATACAAATATCGTCCTAAAAACGTTATTTATATTTTACGATCTTTGCTTTATTTTGTTAATGACAATTATAAGGTTTATGTTTAGCAAAGCATAAATATAATTTTAAGTCTTTTACATTTATAGTAACAAGTCTTTTTAAACTCATTTACATATCACATGATCACTAGGAATTACATTGCATACATATTTACATTTACATGTTTATTTTTATTTCTTAAAATAGAAATATATACATGACATCATGGCATACCTCATTTTGATATCTTTAGGATATCTTGAGGATTTAGGTAATATCTTAGAGAGATCTTGAAGCAAAGGAGTTGACTTTGTTAGATTGTGCAAGATATGGAAAGATTTGTGAAGATCTTAGCTGGCATGTCCCGGCAGAACCAAACAGGTGTATGGGCGGAACCCATAATTTGGGTCCGCCAAATCCGCCACTTGTCTGCTCAGTTTTGCCTATAAATAGCAAGCTGATCATTCAAGCATACCTATCACTCATATAGCTTAAATTACATATTCATTCATTTTATACATTACTAACCCATTCATTCATTCATTTCATTCTTAGTGATCTTTCTTTTGTAGCAAAGAGATCAAGCATCAAGGATCAACAAACTGTTGCAATCCTGTTAGTATAGTTACTGTGTGATTTGTTAGTAGTTCACACATCATTGTTATACCATTCATTCAGTAGAGTCCGGTTAGTGTTTTAGTCCTCAAAACACATAGAGTGTCGGGAGTGGTTGAACCCTTGTAAAGAACTCGACATCTAGCTTAGTGTCGGAAATTGTATAGGCGACGTCAGGTTGGTTCTACCTTGAACTAGAACCCGGTATTTAGCTTTGTACCGGAAAAAGGTGTAAGCGACGTGTGTAAAGGTTTTCTCCGCCAAGAAGGGAGCTTTTTTCTTAGGGAAGAAAAACTCTCGAGTTAGAGGCTCGAGGAGTGGAGTAGGGCAAGGAAGAGAGTCCTTGTAGCCGAACCACTATAAATCTTCGCGTTGTGGTTTGATTGTTCTTTTCCTTACTTGCATTACTTATATTGATTGTTTGTGTGTATTAACTTGAAATCACGTTAAGTCTCAAAGCGAATTAAATTTAAAACGGTAAAAACTATTCAACCCCTCTTCTAGTTTTCCATACCTTCTACAATTCAGAGTGCAATATTGAAAGTAGGGACTCTAACAGATGAGATGATTGGGAATGGAATCTTGAAGAACAGTGATAAAAGGAAGGGAGCGAATGAGTCGGACAAGCAAACGGGCACAATGGTTGACAAAAAGAAGGCAAGGACATTTGCGGCAACTAGTTCTGGTCAGAGAGGGTATGCAGGTCCATATCCTAAGTGTGCTAAATGTGCTTATCATCATCAGGGGTCTGAATCCTGTCGTGTGTGTACAAATTGCAATCAGTTAGGTCATTTTGCAAATCGGTGTAGAGCACCAGTGAATGCAGGCAACATGAAGAATAACCAAAAGACATGCTATGAGTGTAACAGCCCGGATCACCTTCGGAATGCATGTCCTAGGTTGAATAGGGCACCTAGACAAATACAGGGTAATCTAGCTTTAGCAATTGAAGGTAATAACTCAGTCCTTGGAATCCATAACAGTCCGCCTCGTGGTCGAGCATTCTATTTGGGTCATTCGGATGCAGCTCAGGCATAATGGGTACGCCTTCCCTAGACAATTAGTATTCTACCATATTATTCAATTTCGGTAAAACTTAGCTTTGCCCTACAAGGTTCATACCTCTATTAGAGAAGAAACCTAGATACATAAGCTTTGGCATAATTACTTTAACTATACACATCGACTATTCGTCAACATCGTTTCAACATCTAACACGAACTGAATCTCAGGACGAGATTCCATTCAACGGGGGGATACTGTAACCACTGGTAAATTTCACCTTGTACTAATTTAATATAATATTTTTAAATAAAGAATACTTATCCACTTTCTACATCTATTTTTTTTAAAGATTAAACGTAATCAGTTTATTTGATCACAACAACCAACTAATGTGACGTAACTCATATTCTCAATAAACGTGCTCACACGCGGACCGACACCAACATGTCTTAAGTTCATTTCAAATAAACGATCTTTATATGTCAAGTATAAAAGTTTTCAACGTTTATTTGCCACTTTACGTTATTTCGTTAACGTACGATTATTAAATGTTCAAACTAAACGTTTGTTATCTATTAGAGTTTTCATGAAACCCTAATTTACTATAACTATGATTTTACATAACTAAATCACAAACCCTAAAGTACAACACTCCAAAGCTAATGTACAAGCCTTTAAAGCACGGAAACCTAAACTTTACCTTAATTCCCGTTACAAGTCCTAAATTACAATTCTATGATTTTATGTAAATAAAATCACCAACCCTAATTAATATGTACATTATTTTTATGAAATACTAATATACGAGTCTCTCAAGCACATGTACAAGTCCTTAATGCATAGAAACTTAATATTTATATAAATAATATTATAAACCTTAGTGTACTTACTTTAAAGTTCACATTACAAGACCTTTATGCACTAACTTTAAACCTAGTTTTATTATAACATTCAAACCTAAAGTACAAATTCCTAAAACCTATGGTACAAGTATCTAATGCATGAAAACCAAAAACTATACTTTTATTACTCTAAACTTAACTAAACCTAACTAAACCTAAACTAAAGGCTACCAAACTAAACTAAGGGCTCTCACTAAGTTTCCTACATCTCTAAACCTCAAGTACATCATAATATAGCCTTTGTACAAATACCTTAAGCCAAATCATGACTCTTGTTCATTCCTAGTCCAAATCAAACCAAAAACCAAACTAAACAAACCCTAACTAGTTTCCAACCTAACCATATCCTAACTAAGCCCTCACTAGGCACAAACCAAGACACATCATCATGTCTCTTGAATCTTCAACACCTTGGTCAACTATTATGGGCTAAACACTTGGTTATAAAATGGGACACCATTCAATTTCCCCTACAAACCCACAAGAACTCTTACAACTCCAAGAGAACACCTCACAATGTCCCTCCTCATCTTGACAACCCTCTCCAAGTGGCAAGAAACATTTAATGCAAGCCCTAAACTCTGGCCTATAAATTCGACCTAAAACTCACCCTTTCACCTCATCCCTTGCTTACTATCACTCAACACTCACACATACTCTCATTCACTGAAATTCAAGTCTAAAGAAGGTATAAGGAAGTTTGTACAAGAGCTTGAAGCTTTAAAAAGCTTTGGTTCCATTTAGAGCAACCCTTGGCGTTTTTCCTTTCATATCGAGCTCATAAGCTTGGTAAGTCCACAAGCCCTTTTAATCTCTTCTATACTTTTATTTGTCACCTACATATGATAAAAACATAGTGCAAATTGAAAACCAAGATAAAAAAAAACCTTTTTTCTTTCTTTTTCTGTTTTAACGAGGGCCAAACAAACACCCCTTAATACACGTTTTTGTTATTCTCAAAACCATAAGCTATAAGCTACTGAACAAGGACTTTAGATATGCTAGGAAACCTGTTAACAAGCTACAAAAATAATCCAATAAGTTTTAAGGTTCAATGTTTATTTCTTTTTCTTTTCTTTCTTGCCGCTAAAACAAACCAAACGCCCCACTTTGGCTAATTATTTAACCTATAAGCTAAAAGATTTAAGCTATGTAATTAAGCCACCTAAATAAGCCCCTAGCAAAGTTTATAAAGTCACTAAAACGTTGTCCAAAGCTCTTAATGCCTCACTTATTTTTCTGCTTTCTTTTTGGTGTCTCGCAACATAAAACCATCGCACCCTTATTTGGATTTTAAAATCCCATAAGATAAATTATAAGCCTATAAGCTCTTAACAGCTTATTTACAACTTAATATAACTTATAATAATAAGCCATAATGTGCCATACCATTTTCTAAATTTAAAATGCAATTTAAATAAAACAAGGACTATATTTGCCAATCTTAAAATGCTTTGAGGGTAAAAAGTGTCAAAACTCTAGGATTTATATTAACTCAATAAAAAGCTTTGAGGGCCTGTTTTGCCAAAACTCTAAACTTATATTAATTTAAAAAGTATTTAAAGATTTAAGGGTGTAAAATGAAAATAAGATTTCATAAGGACATAGTTTGAACACGACTTAACCTGAAGGGGTATAAAGTGTTACTTTTGAAACTGCAGGGTAAAAATTGTTAATTTACTAAAGTTGAAGGGATTAAATTGTCAATACTTGAAACTATAGGGTATAAAGTGTAACATTTTATATATTATTACGGGAATATATTTATAATACGCATCGACTCGATTTTTGATAACATTAACAAACAAATTTTTTTTTTTTGTTAACGATCGATCAAACCTTAAAAATGAACAATGATAGTGTAGTTGTGATATGTGCCTTAATACTTGCTTTGACTTCCACAAGTACTCAAAAAATTTATACTCTTATGCGACGCTATACTTTTTATACTTTTGGACATGAAGTGTAGTTGTGATATGTGCCTTAATTTGTTAAACTTATTCTTATACGATTTATTCTTTAGCAATTATTTAACTCCTGGATTGAGCCGTTGGAGAGGTATTGATAGTACTATCGGGCTGACGCCCCCACCCTTGGTCCCAGATTCATGCCTTGGGTGAATATAATCCAGTATTCTTGTGTAAACTTATGTAAACTTGTCATGAGGTTCAGTTGGCTGTTATTCATTACATTAAGTACTTGCATATATCGTATACACATATGTTCTACTTATACTATATTTTAGCAGTGGGTTGTAAACACATAGGTTGCAAGTTTTGTATAGGCAGGACTTGGAACTGAATGGATTTATAATACCTTTGTTGTGGGAATATTATTTAAAGGCTTTACAATTTAACTAAACTCTATGAACTCACCAACCTTTGTGTTGACACTTTTTAGCATGTTTATCTCAGGTTAGTAAGGCGATAGCGGATGCATGGATCATAGAGTCATTTGCATGCTTTGGAGACTTATGCTTTTATCCTTTACCATTCGATACATTTTGAAAACATTTATGTAACCATATACCTTGGGACCTCTTGTAATAACTCTTATTAGTAACTTTCAAAACGTCTCATTTAGAGGTCGTTTTCTATAACTTGTACTTTGTGCTATGAAGTAGCAGCCCAGTGACACTATCGTTCCGCTGCGATATTTTGGGGGTGTTACACCAACAATCCATAGAACGATTTGGATCACCTGCATCACACGAAGACGACAAAGGTGGAATAATGGTAAGGGTGGAACCCAAAGAATTTGTAGGTTCCGTTGGGTTAGAAGAACACACATTAACAATTTTAGGTATCCATTTAAAACTAGGTGTCCTTTGTAACCAACGTTGCCATGTCCAACTATTTTGTGCTTTTGTCTTAGTGAATTCGCTAAGTGATTGCACTATCTTAGGATTTGTATTTGCAACTATGGGAGTATCTAAGGCATTTTGATAAACTACAACTGGCGATTTTCCTAGCACGGACTTAGAAACATTAGTGGGTCTAGAGGTATTGCTAGCTGTATCTTTCCTATTACGAGATAAAAGAGATTTTGCAACACATTTCGTATGATCACCAGATAACATACTTTTACGACAGAAAACACAAGAAGCATTAACATTTAAAACATTCAAAGTTTGAGCATTCGTTACATCGATATTAGAATTACAAGTTTTTAAGTTCGAATCTAAATCAGAAGCAACATCTGTTTTATTCAAATTCCTAAGTTGATCTTCTACTTCTAGGTCTTCTAGTTTCCCGCTTCTACATTGCCAGATCCTATTCATCAATTTGTTGCTCTTACGCTTTGATCTGCTAACACTAGTAGTGATGACTATTCCTGTAGAAGTGGAAGGAATCAAATTAGTGGTCTGATTTGTGTTAGTAACGTTTTGCCTAGATGTGGTGTCTAGCTTGTACATTCCTGGTGCAATCACATTTGTGTTAACAGATTTTCCTTTTTCTTGTAATTGGAGTTTTTCTTTTAATTCAACGATGATTTGTTTCTGATCCTGTAGTCTCATATCAAGTTCTCTATTTAAGCGAACAGTGGCTTCACGGTCTTTTCTACAGTTAGTGTTTTCTTTCAAAAGTTGAGACCGAGTCTTTTTCAAATAGTCATAAATTGTTTTGTACTCATTTTTTAAATTCTCAATTTCTTTTTCATATTTGAGCACTTGACACTGTAAGACTGCGTTCTCATCATTAAGATTTTCAACTTTTGAGGACAAATTGTTTTCAAGACCCAGATTTTCTTTTTGGTGTTGTAAGGCTAATTCAAAGTCAATGCTTTAAGCCTCACACCATTGAAGTTTCTGTTTTAGTTGAAAAATCACTTTTGAAAGGTGACTTTGAACATCATCATTTTGTTGAATGATTCTCATATTTTCAGCTTTTAAAATCTCAATCTTGTGTCTCAACTTTTCATCCTCATAATTATGGTCAGCAATAAGCACAGAATTACAAGACTCATAAATAGAATTCATGATCACCGAGATAATGTCAGAACTGAGAACATCTTCCAAGAGTCGATCTACTTCATTTTGAAGAATTTTGTTTCTACGTTTTTGTTTGGAAATTGAATTTTCAGTTGTATTGAAAATGTTCATCATAGATGACACTTCATTTTGTAGTTCCCATTCCTAGTGTGTTGCACAAAGACGCAATTGTTGGACATGAGGTAAAAATTGTGTTTGAATAATTTGTCTATGTTCTTTTGCGTAAGCAGATTGAAAAGTTGAAATAGTTATCTCAGAATTATGTTCAATTGCTTGTTCCTAAATTTTAATGTCTTCCATAAACGTGTCAAAATACCGTAGTACAAGGCAACGTTTTGGTAATGGTTGAATTTCACTAGAGGATGGTAAAGGGCCATTTATTTGTGCAACTAGTTTAACGGGACCAACATCAGAAGTAGATTCATGAATTTGAGTGATAAACCAAGGTTGTTCTGTTTTTTCCTTTTGAGGAACAAAAGTGTCAAAAATATGAGGCAATTTTGAGTAATCAAATGGTTTATTAAACTTGTTAATGCAAATAATGTTCTAAAAACGTTATTTATATCTTTCGATTACTTCACGTTTTGAGGATGACAAAATGTGAAATCACGATACGTTAAAATCAACGTAAACAAGTATTTAATCGGAAGATCCCGTTTCTACGCAAATCACTCTTGAACAAAGTTACAACTTGAACTAGTGATCAAAGAAGTGAATTTATGTTTTGAAAATTCACATTTTAAATGGGACAAAACATTTTTTCAAAAATACACATGACAAATTATTTTTGAAATATTAAGAAATGTTTTAATGGAAAAATATGTTTGAAAATCACAACAGCTATTTTTCCCCCCAAAATCAGCTCCAACCTTCCCCAAATAAGTTTTCACCAGAAAAGACAAAATTTGGAGCGTCCTAGTCTAGGACGGATCCACGGTTCCGTTAAATTTAACTGAGCCGTGGGGTATTTAACGGAGCCGTCCGTACCATTTTTTCTGTAACGTTCAAATTTTTCTTGCCTATAAATATCAACCCCTTTCATAGTTTTAGGCACCCTTCACACACAGAAAAATCCCTTAGCTTAGTTCTCTCAAACCTTTCACTTCTTTAGATTAGTTTTCTTTGTTTCAAGAGTGATCCAATCATCCTTCAAGTGATCCTCTTCATACCTCTTCATTAGCAAGAGAAGAACACAAGTATCCAAGTAGATACAAGGTGTTGTCATCCCTCTTCATTAGCAAGAGAAGAACACAAGTATCCAAGTAGATACAAGGTGTTGTCATACCTCTTCATTAGCAAGAGAAGAACTCAAGTATTCAAGAAGATACAAGAGTTATAGTAGTTAGGTTTTTGTAACACTTGTTACAACCTTGTTGTATCCTTGTATACATCAAGCTTTCTTATCTTTTGTGAGTGAGAGTGAAGATCAAGTGTGATCTATAGAGATAGTGAACATCTCTTATAGCCATTGGGCTTGTGTGATTGATCAAGAAGATCAAGGGTCGATAGATTAGTGTTAGTTGAGTAGAGTGAAGTGAGTGTTGATCATTGTGATCGTGTTGAGATCTTGGTGATCTCTTGAAGCCATTGGGCTTGAGTGTTTGGTCACGTGGACCTTGGTAGATTGGTGCTAGCTAAGATTAGCACTCGACATCTAGCTTAGTGTCGGTAATAGGATAAGCGACGTGTACGGTTTTCTCCGCCTGAAGGGAGTTTGTTGATATAGTGTTTGAAACTCTCGAGTGTGGCACTCGGGGAGTGGAGTAGGGCGAAGAAGAGCTTCGTAGCCGAACCACTATAAATCCTCTATCTCGGTTTGATCTTTCCAACTCTACTCTTTACTTTCATTTTTTTATATTAGTTTGTTTAGTGTATAGTTCATATTGGTGTTGATTGATTACACATAGAGATCGAATCAAAGTTTCCAATAACCAACTTTTAAAACAAGATTTTTAAAAGGATTTTAAACCGGTAAACTATTCAACCCCCCTTCTAGTTTCCCACAATTGGTATCAGAGCCAGGTTAGTCAAGTTTTTAAAGTATATTGTATTTTAAAGCTTGAATCGATCAATGGATTCTGACAAATATCTAGAAGGGAAATCTATGCAAAGACCACCACTTTTCGAAACCGATTGTTTTATATATTGGAAAACAAGATTCGAAACGTATGTGAAATCAAAAGACATTGATCTTTGGCATATTATTATCGAGGGTGACTTTCAACCTATTCAAATGAATCCGGAAACTAAAAAGGATGAAATAGTTTCTTATGATAAACAAAGTGATGAACTTAAAAGGAAATTAGCCAAAAATAATGAGGCTAAAATGATGATTTATAATGCTTTGCCTAAAAAGGAATTCGAAAGAGTTTTCATGTGTAATACGGCAAAAGATATTTGGAAAACTTTGTTAGTCACTCACCAAGGTAATAACCAAATCAAAGAGAACAAGATAGATCTTCTTGTTCAACAATATGAACAATTCTCCATTTCGGAGGATGAGTCAATAGATAATGCTTTTGCTAGATTTAATACTATTATCACTAGTCTTAAAGCTCTTGATGAAGGTTATTCTAGTAAGAACTATGTTAGGAAGTTTCTTAGAGCTCTACATCCTAAATGGAGAGCAAAGGTCACCGCCATAGAAGAGTCAAAGGACTTGGCGGCATTTTCACTCGATGAACTTATATGAAATTTGAAAGTTCACGAGATGATCATCAAGAAGGACTCCGACATTGTCAAAGGCAAAAGTGAGAGAGTTAGATCTCTAGCATTAAAGGCCAAGAAGGAGTCCAGTGATGAGGAATGTTCGAGTTCCGGTAGTGAAGATGAAGAGTACGCACTAGCCGTTAGGAACTTTAGAAAGTTCTTTAGGAGGAAAGGTAGATTTCCTAGACAACCTCGCGATGAGAAGAGGTCATCCCAAAGAAATCATGATGAAAGAAAAGGGACAAGTGATAGGAAATGCTATAGATGCGGAGATCCTAATCACTTCATAGGAGAATGTCCTAAGCCACCAAAATCCAACAACCAAAGAGCCTTTGTAAGAGGCTCTTGGAGTGATAGCGGTGAAGAAGAAGAGAAGAAGCCTAACGATGAAAAGTGCCTAATGGCTCAAGCTTCTAACGAGGTACATTCCGACTCTTCTTATTATAGTGATAATAATTCGTCAATAGATGATAGTGAATTGCATGACGAATACAACAAACTATGCGTAGTTAGTACTAAGATCTTAGGTAGAAACACAAAACTTAAGTTAAAACTACAAGAACTAGAACTACAAGTCCTAGAACTAAAAGATCAAGTCAAAAGACTTGAGAAAAACAAGGAAGTAGACTTAGGATGTGGGTCATGTATAAGTCTTCAAGTAGAAAATGAAAAACTTAAAGAAAATGCTTTAAGAATCATTAAGTTTGATGAAGGAACTAAAAAGCTTAATGATATACTTGAAAATATTAGATATAGTGAACATGACCGTTCGGGTTTAGGATTTGACCCAAATCAGGCTTCTACAAGTGGTACCAAACAAGTTAAATTTGTAATGCCTGAAACGTCTAAGTCTGAAGGGGACGGCACCACTAAATTTAGTGGTACCGTGGTACCGTCTGGTGCTGAAGACGAAACTGGGTCAATTTTAAAAAGTAGCCTAAGTCCTAAACCGAGTCACATAGTTAAAAATAGTTCTAGTGTGTCTACTCCAAGTAAAAGGGAGGTCAAAAGCTCTTACAAACCATTGTCATCTCCCGAACATGGATTTGTAAAGCGTGACACTAGGTCGACTACTCCTCCACCTAGAAAGGTGAACTCTCCCAAACCTCGGTCTAGAACTCCTCTACCGAGAGGTAACTTTAGAAGACAAAATCATCCAAGTAACTTTCCCGTAACTTGGAATGATCGTCCACCAAAAGGTTACTTACCATGGGAAATGTGTCCTCCATTCTCACATCCTAAACTAACGCAACAAATGCATAGGATGTTTGACTCTAACAACTTTGGACCCATGAGATATTGGGGACCAGATGTTTGAACTTTTGTTTTGCTAGGACAACATGAGTGTAAATAAATTTCGGAGTCCAACAAAAGGAGTATGATGTATTATCAAACAAGTCTGGTGACGCAAAAGTCAAGTCGTGTCTTACATGCTCAACATTCAACAAAGGTAGTCTTATCCTCTAGTTTTAAGAGCAACACCTCAGGCACAGGTACGCTTTCTTAAAACACCCTTTGTTAGTAGTAATGTTTGGCATGAAATAGTGTAGTTAGAATCTAACATGGTAGGCACTATAACACAGAAACTTTATTCACATCTCATCATGTCAAACTCAACTTGTCCAGAAATGTTCGATGATCGCTTGAAGATCATGCGTGACAAGTTTGAATTGAGCATTGATGAGTGAATAAAGTTTCCTTCTTTGCACATAAGTAATCTTGCCTAAATTAAGTATCGCTTTAAACTTATGTATACTATATGTATGAGATACATAGTTTAAGTAATAGTCTTAATTGAC
Source organism: Artemisia tridentata subsp. tridentata (assembly GCA_021014915.2). Taxonomy (NCBI): domain Eukaryota; kingdom Viridiplantae; phylum Streptophyta; class Magnoliopsida; order Asterales; family Asteraceae; genus Artemisia; species Artemisia tridentata. Next base: position 334,143,459 of record CP139506.1, read on the forward strand.
ACTGACGCCCATATCAGCAAAAACGAAACTCACAAGAGACGAAGAAGGTGAGTGCGCGGATATAACTAGGTTAGGGGCATAATAGGTAAAGTAGTTTACCTAACGGCAAGTAGGTCCATTATCATGAATAGTGTTGGCTTTGTGCCCACTTGTAAGAAGTGTCCCAAAAAAAACTCTTACATCAAAGTGTTTAATGTATCATACTATACATTAAAGATACTACACACTTGAGATTACGATATCTTGAGGAGATTGATGTAGAAAATGTTTCTATACCAACTCCAATAATGTGAGAGTTAATGTGGATTGAAACATAAAGAGTAATGTTTGTACCTTCATAGGTTGATTAACAAACATCTTGGTTCCCCAAGAAACAAACTACTCTTATTGTCTCCACGACCGAGGCCGAGTACGTAAGCGCCGGAAAGGCATGACAACAAACACTATAGATGAGACAACCCCCTATGAAGAGTAGCAGTCAAGATGCCATTTGACTTGACCGGGAACCCTGTAGTTTGCTCATGAACGAAGCTCGTCGAAGTACGTCATCTCCTCTGTCTCTTGAATGACAACATCGTCAATACTCCAACCAACACGTTCTCGTCACCTCACTCATGACTATTTAGATAATTCTTCCGAATTATTAAAGTCATCATCCACCTCTCTCCTCATGACCTCTTAATAATTCACTTGAAATATTAACGTCATTTCTCACGTCTTGTTCTATGACTCATTTGTCATTTCACTCACATCGCCTCATGACTCTTAAGTCATTCCTCTCATCCCGCTTATGACTATTTCGATATTTCACTGGAAATATTAAAGTCATCTCTCGCATCATATCTTATGTAAGTTTTATCCCTTCTATGACTCCTCAAATATTTCATGGGAAATATTGAAGTCATTCTTCATAAATCACCCATGACTTCTTAAGTCATCTATCTAACTCATCTCATGACTTTTAGAAATTCCTCTAGAAATTCCAAGTCATTCCCTCACAACTCGTCACATGACTTCTTGAATATTTCACGAGAAATATTAAGTCATTCCTCGCGTCTCGTATTCCGACTAATTAAATATTTCATGGGAAATATTATAGTCATCCACCAAAACACGACTCATAACTTCTATTTATTTCAAGGGAAATACTAGAAGTAAATCCTCATCCAATGACAACTTAGTCAATTTCCTTGGAAACACTAAGGTCATTTCCGGTCATCCCATTTAATCATCTTTCGTCAAAAAGTTTATTAGGTATAAACTTTTTCCTCGTGTCAAAAGGTCTTACTAAATAAGTAATATTAATCAGCCAAAAGTCAAAACGGAAGAAAAATTGGACCATCAGATATACGACTCCATTAAAGAGCCACGGCTCCATTAATGTTTAATGGAACCGTGGAGCCGTGCATCTGAAAAACGCGCCCATTTCCCTTTCTTCTGCACAGACTTTCCTAACACACCCAAAAACACTTTCACTTGCTGTCAAAACCGAACCATAACACCTTAATTCAACTAAACTCTTGCAAATCAAGATTGAGGCATTGGAATCAACAAATCCTAATCACAACATCACTAATTGTAAGTAAATCACTCTTAATTTCATTTAATTTGAGTCTAGGGTTTGTTCTTGAGTATAAATCCGAATTGGGGATTTTCAAAATTAGTTAAACCCTTGTGAAATTAAGACTAGGATTAGACAATGTAGCACTCACATGATTCCCTAAACCTAGGATTTCCAAAACCCATTTATGTTGCAAAACCTAATCCGAAATTAATCACTAAATTCAGATTATGATTGATTATTTGTAATGGAATCATGTTTAGGATTACTAAAATTGGATTAGGAACGTTATGCATTTAAGCTTTTCAAACTAAAAGCTCGTTGGCGCCATGTTGAGGCGTTTGCCAAACACCCCAGTTTGATCATTTTTCGAAAAACTTCACAAGTCTAGGATCATGAAACCTTTTTCATGCATTGTTGATGCAAATTAAAAACGTTTTTGCATGCATACATGAACTCTCAAATATGGGTCGAAGTACATAATTGATATGTATTGTTCGACATATTTGATTGAGCAAAAGTGAAGTTAGGAGCGTTTGGGTAATCTCATTAGGATAGTTTTAGAGTCGAGATTGCCGCACCTCCACATTGTTTGCATTTAGGCACACACACTAGAAGTGTAATCATTAAAATGCAATGAACTAACATATACAAAAATATTTTTTTTGTAGATAACAATGCCTCGAAATGATTATCAACTAACCCGACATTACATCATTGAAACACTTGAAAACCCAAACATTTCTGATGAACAAAAGGCTTATTTTGCCAAAGTGCTAACACGATACATACACGAAGGACGTGTAGTCGATGCACTTTATGTCATGTCAGACAGAGTCAGTGCGTGTTTTCCTTCTATTCGGTTCGATTGTTTATACACAATAAACGATCAAATATGTCCACGTTTCGTTCTCGAGTTTTACAGTCGTGTCCGTACCTACACTAACTCTGACGGAAACGTCTTTCTTGATTTTTGGATTCAACACCAAAATATCACCCTGTCTGTTACTGACATTGGTCAAATTCTCGGTGTTCCCTCTCATGGTCAGTGTGCATTCACTAACGACCATTCTCTAGAGTCTCTTTACCACAATGTTGAGATCGAAGGTGCTTATAGTACTGAAATTCCCGACATTGAAGTAATCAAACAAATAATCCAAATTCCTCGAGTCACCAACACGTACCAAAAACGTGATGGTTCCATTGTCTTTCTCGACCCACACAAAATCTACCTCAGGGAACTCCGTCCCGACCTTAGAAGTTGGGAACTTCTTCTACGTGAAAATGTGTTAAGCCTTGCGGGCAACCTTGATCACGTATCGGCAAGTCTTGCCCTCATGCTCTACTATCTCAGTATCGAGGAACCATTCAACCTCGCATACTACATGGTCAAACGGATGGCCAACATTCATCGTCGCTCCGATGAGCTCATGCCATACGGCATGCTACTTACTCGTTTGTTCAGGTGGGTTATGGAACATTTCCCACATTTTCAAAGTGTCGACTATGTCCTAGTCAATCGGGTTATGAAACCACTTGGTGGACCACAACGTCGCACAAAGCAACGTAAGGACAAAGGGTCCAAACGTGGTCGTAAATCCACTTCCGACATTCCTCATTCATCCTCCTCCTTCAGTCACGAATCATCATCTGAGCCTATGGATGAGGACGATGATGAGGTGAACGAAGAAGGAACATCTAGTTCTCAAATCCCTTCTCCCGACACCTACTTTCGTAACCTTGACACTTCGTCATTCCAACCAACCTCCAACCTTGAGTTTGGTGACGTCAATCTACCTAACCTAATGAGGAGACAAACTGTAATGTACAATCGACAAGTCTCAATGCATGAGCAAACTATCGGGGGATTCAAGTCCATCGGCAAGGCGATCAAAGGGCTTGGGAACAAAATTAAGAAGTTGGGGAAAAGAAAGGATTAGATGGAAATAACTTAAGTAGTATTATTAATATAAGTATTATGATACTACTAATAGTTTGTGGCATTGTTGCTTAATACATTAACTAGCTTGATGTGTTTCCTTTTAACACTTGAACATGATTAATTCTCTTGTTAATTAATCCTCATGATTGGTTTATCTTGCCTAACTCATGCATGTTAGCTTATTTTATTACATGCACTAGATGTTAAAAATGCTTGGATTCATGCATGCTTAATAGTTACCTAAATACATAGATGATCACATGATCATGTTAGTTGCTAGTTGAAACTAGCTTTAGGAATTCTATGTGTTTAGTGATTTGAGGCTTTGAGATTTGCAGCCAATGGATTCCCCAGAAATTTCCCCATTTAGGCTGCCTAAAACCTGCAGACCTGGAAAGAAGGTCAAAAGAGCCCACGGCTCCATTAAATAGGCCACGGCTCCACTAAATTTAGTGGTGCCGTCGTACCTTTAATGGTACCGTGCCTCTGAAAGACGAATTTAACAATTCTCTTTCACTTTTTGACTTTCTTTTCCTAAAAAAACTGCAAACAAAACCTGATTCCCATGCACCCAAATCCCCAAATCCAACATCCTTTTCAACCTTGCATGCTTATGATTTGGCTATTTAAGCTAACATCATGCATTGTCATCCTTACACCTTCACACTCACCATACAACCATCATGGGATCAAGAGTATTCAAGAAACCTAGATTCAACATCAAACCAACCAATCAAACTACTCTAGTTGATCAATGGATCAAGAGTATTGACACACCTCAATCATCAACTAAACCTATCACCAATGACATTGCCTTCATTGATCTCATCTTGGATGATGAAGATGAAACCCACACACCCATAACCTCTACCAAATCATCATCTTCCTTCACTACACCCCAAGCTCCATCCAAGGCAACCTCTAACAAACCCACATCCTCATCCTCCACAACAAGAACCAACACACACTCATCTCAACCTAGTCCCATTCACCCTTTAGCCTTAACACTTAACTCATCACCATCAACTTCCCTTGAATTGGGAACTAACACATCATCCTCATCACTTTCACCATCACCACAACCTCTAGCTCTCACCCTCACCTTATCACCAATAACTCCATTTGAGTCTGGGTGCAACACATCATCACCTTCCCTATAACCATCACCTCAACCCTTAATGGGTTATCCCATCCTTTACCCTCTTCACTCACACACCTTGAGTTGCCCTTGTTGCAACTACAACCTTGAACTCATCATGAACCTTAGAGATGAGCTTAACTTTAGGTTTTCATACCTAGAACACCTCCTCACACCACCCATAGGACCCATCATCCTTCCACCACCACCTCCACCACACAATAGCCCAAACTAAACATGGTTATGTTTAGTCCCTCCAATAAATACTTAGGAACCCTTTTGAAGTTGGAAGCAAATCTAGAAGCCTCATGTTACTTTAGATGTTTATGTGTCTTCTTGTTAGTTTAATTTGCTTTCCTATTGTAGTCATACTTATGTATGACATTTATCTTATATTTATGAAATGGGCTTTTCATTTTGGCTACTTAGCCATATTTCTTTTGTGGTTGGATATTTGTCAAATGTGCTACTTGTTAGATATTGTATACTTGTCGTCTAACCTTGTTTTGTAGCACGACCATTGTTCAATTCCTTTGTGTTCTCCAAATGAGGGGGAGTACACATCAAGGGGGAGCCTTCGTCACCTTTTTGATTAGACAAAAAGGGGGAGAAATGGGAATAAACTCATTAAAAACTTGTTAAAACTAATTTTAACCTAACATGAGTTTATATTTTGTCATCATCAAAAAGGGGGAGATTGTTGATGCAAATAATGTTCTAAAAACGTTATTTATATCTTTCGATTACTTCACGTTTTGAGGATGACAAAATGTGAAATCACGATACGTTAAAATCAACGTAAACAAGTATTTAATCGGAAGATCCCGTTTCTACGCAAATCACTCTTGAACAAAGTTACAACTTGAACTAGTGATCAAAGAAGTGAATTTATGTTTTGAAAATTCACATTTTAAATGGGACAAAACATTTTTTCAAAAATACACATGACAAATTATTTTTGAAATATTAAGAAATGTTTTAATGGAAAAATATGTTTGAAAATCACAACAGCTATTATTCCCCCCAAAATCAGCTCCAACCTTCCCCAAATAAGTTTTCACCAGAAAAGACAAAATTTGGAGCGTCCTAGTCCAGGACGGCTCCACGGTTCCGTTAAATTTAACGGAGCCGTAGGGTATTTAACGGAGCCGTCCGTACCATTTTTTCTGTAACGTTCAAATTTTTCTTGCCTATAAATATCAACCCCTTTCACAGTTTTAGGCACCCTTCACAAACAGAAAAATCCCTTAGCTTAGTTCTCTCAAACCTTTCACTTCTTTAGATTAGTTTTCTTTGTTTCAAGAGTGATCCATCATCCTTCAAGTGACCTCTTCATACCTCTTCATTAGCAAGAGAAGAACACAAGTATCCAAGTAGATAAAAGGTGTTGTCATCCTCTTCATTAGCAAGAGAAGAACACAAGTATCCAAGTAGATACAAGGTGTTGTCATACCTCTTCATTAGCAGAGAAGAACTCAAGTATTCGAGAAGATACAAAGTTAGTAGTTAGGTTTTTGTAACACTTGTTACAACTTTTGTATCCTTGTATACATAAGCTTTCTATCTTTGTGAGTGAGAGTGAAGATCAAGTGTAATCTATAGAGATAGTGACATCTCTTATAGCCATTGGGCTTGTGTGATTGATCAAGAAGATCAAGGGTCGAAGATAGTGTTAGTTGTGAGTAGAGTGAAGTGATTGTTGATCATTGTGATCGTGTTGAGATCTTGGTGATCTCTTGAAGCCATTGGGCTTGAGTGTTTGGGTCACGTGGACCTTGGTAGATTGGTGCTAGCTAAGATTAGCACTCGACATCTAGCTTAGTGTCGGTAATAGGATAAGCGACGTGTACGGTTTTCTCCGCTTGAAGGGAGTTTGTTTGATATAAGTGTTTGAAACTCTTCGAGTGTGGTACTCGGGGAGTGGAGAGTAGGGCGAAGAAGAGCTTCGTAGCCGAACCACTATAAATCCTCTGTCTCGGTTTGATCTTTCCAACTCTACTCTTTACTTTCATTTGTTTATATTAGTTTGTTTAGTGTATAGTTCATATTGGTGTTGATTACACATAGAGATCGAATCAAAGTTTCCAATAACCAACTTTTAAAACAAGATTTTTAAAAGGATTTTAAACCGGTAAACTATTCAACCCCCCTTCTAGTTTCCCACAAAACTTAACATTGCTCATTTTTTATCGACTCTCATCATCCTGTTCCTGTTCTTCCTCACAGTTATATACAACAACACGCATAATTGAATCATCAAAGAAATGTTCTGCACTATACAACTTCGGATTTTCCTTGAGTACTCTATTGAGAAAATGTAGTTTATCATCACCAAGAGCAAAACCATAACCTTGGGGATTTTGCTTTAAAGTAAACTTTTGAATTGTTGTTACAGACTCACCAGTTTTGTAAACAACTTTTTGAAACTCTTTTAATTTTCTTTCCAAATCTACGATTTCATCAAGATAAGAATCAATTTGTTTCCTAGACACTTGTTTATGTTCAGAGAAACTAGCTTGACAAGTTGACAATTCCGTTTTTGTTTTTAAAAGTTCAGAATTGAGGTGTTCAACTTGTTGTTTGAATTCAAATTTTTCTTGTTCCATTTGAGAAACCAAGTTATTTTTGGAAGCGACTAACTCTCGTAGTTGATGTTGTAACTCTTGTTCTTTGACGTACGCATTTTGAAAAGAAACTTCAAAACTTTATTCTCGTTTAGCTTGTTTTTCAAAATTATTGAGTTGTGTTTTAGAGCACTCAAGATCCGAAGTTAATGATGCAATTTTGGCTTTTAACTTACGGTTGATTTCATTACATTTCTCAACTTGGGATTGGGTGGTCATAAGCAAGGTCATGAGTTCCGGATCTGGATCAGACGAAGTTTCAATCTGTTCAAGTTGATCATTGTTAAGGTCCTCAATTGGATCATCAAATGTAAAAACAGGGTTAATTTGATCATCTTCTTGAAGAGTTAGCAATGAATCGTCTTGAATAAATTGTTGCTTGTCTGACGCAGATGCAGATGGAGATACCAGTTTTATGTATGAGACATATATTTGGATCGGGTACCTGAGACAAGCCATCAGCATCATAGACTGGGCCTGTGTCACTCATGTGAAGTTCCTGCATGTTTGCCATCAACATAACTGCTACATTAGCTTCTAAGTCTTCCATATCATCATCTGAGTAAGCATTTTCCATGAAACTGTTTTCTTTGTCAGTGAGATTTCCACCAACTTCGTCCTTAAGTGCAAGAAGTAATGCTTGTTTGTGAAAAACACTGCCTCTGGTTCTTGGTTTTGGACATGCATTAGCCAGATGACCCTTGCCATTACAGTTGTAGCACCTGATTCCCGTATTTGCATTTGCTGAATTTCCAGTTTCAACAATTTCAACCCGTCTTTGAGGAGCACCTGCATTGTTCCTATTTCCACCAGCTGTATTAAACACTTGTCCATTTCCTGAATTACCCGCGTAACCTCCAGAGCCCATCTGACGTCCATAAGTACGATTATGTACTTCCACCTGTCCATCTTGTATAACAGCTTGATTCCTTGTGTTAGATGAAGTACGGAGACGATTGTTGGATTTGTTTGAGAATTTGCTTAAGGCTCGAGCAATGAGAGCAAATCCTTGATTCAATGAGTTGAATGCATCATCATCCTCATCATTTGTTTGTGTGTAGAACATGGAATCTGAGTTATTGTATGGAACTAGTTGAGTGTCAGTTGATTAATGTGATGAATCATATGGAATGATTTGGGTTGCAGGTGATTGTTGAGGGTAAGCAGAGTGATTAGGTGATAGATATGGAACACAATAAGATTGAGCCATAAGTGCTAATGGATTAGAAGGTGTAAGCATGCCACGCATAGCTCGATCTTTGTCAACCTCGGGTTGATGGTGCTTCAAATAATCATACAACAATCCATACTTCGCATTATGAAGATTTTTGGCTTGACGAACAAATGTGACATACTTTTGCCAATCAGGACCTAAACAATTGAGAAACTTTATGTTGATTGCAATCTTAGGCAAGATGATGTTGTGTTTGTCCAAGTCATTAATGATGTTTGTGAATCGGTGATAATAAGACTCAAGTGTCTCCCCTGGATCAATCATGAACATTTCATATTCAATATAAAGTTTAGATTCCATGTCTTCTTGGTTAAGTTCAGTGCCTTCCATCAAGAGATGAATATGTTCCTACGTGTCCTTTGCGGTTTTATGAGCATCAACGCTTCAGAGAATTGGATTAGGTATACCCATAGCAATATACTCCATTGCAAGTTCATCAGCTTCACGGTGAAGTATTTGTTCTGCTGTTAGTTGATTCTCAGGAAGGGTGGTAACAGTTTCAGGTCTTGGAGGAATAGCTTGTGGATCTCCAGGAACCGTAAGTGTTGGCATTTGGAAAGGACCTTCGAGGATAACCTTCTTCAGATATTTGCCATGAGGTTTCCTGAGTTCGATGAACCTAAAGAATCGACTTGCCCATTGAACATAATTTCCAGGAGTGAGCATTGGAGGTATTTCAAGTGATCCAACATCATGAATTGACTGTTGGCTACTGATTGCCGCACACATTTGAGCAAACCAATGTGGTTCTTTTGATGGAGGAGGAAATGTAATTAATGATTGCATTGCAAATTATGGTGGAAGATATGGTTGTTGTTGAGTGAATTGTTGTTGTGGAAAAAATTGTTGTTGTTGTGGGTACTGCTGTTGTTGAGGATACTGCTGTTGCTGAGGATACAGCTGTTGCTGATGATATTGTTGTTGCTGAGGATATTGTTGTTGCTGAGGATACTGCTGAGGAAAGTAGTTGAAGTAAGGTGGTTGAGACATTGTAAAACTTGTGTAGATGATGGATCTTGTAGATGGTTAAGAAGTGTGTGGTAGTGTTGATTAGATAAAATCCTTGTTCGAAACTTTTTAGCCTTAGTTCGAAACTTTGCTTGTTTGTTCAAAAGTTTGCTTGAATCACTAGTTCGAAATTTCCAAGAATTCCTAGTTCGAAAGTTTCAAGACTTGCTTGTTCGAAAGTTTATGAAGTCCTTGTTCGAAACTTTATGAAGTCCTTGTTCGAAACTTTATGAAGCTTGCTCGAAAGTTTGGTTGCTCGAAAGTTTCCAAGCTAGTTCGAAAGTTTTAAGTTTCGAATAAAACTTTCTAATTTATACAAATTAGAAAGATTCCCAAGTGTCGAAGTGTTTTTCTAACTTATACAAGAAAGAGAAACACTGAGTAAACCACAAATCTTGAAGATAACGCCTGGAGAGCTAGTTCGAAAGATTAGGGTTTTAAGACCTTAGTTCGAAAGTTGAGGGTTTAAGCTAGTTCGAAACTTTGACAGATTTTTGAAAACAATTAAAGGACACTAAAAATAGGTTTTAAACGCAAGATTCTTATACAACTAACCTTAAAAACCCTAAGACTAAACGAAAGTTGCAAACTTGAAAGTTTTTAAGGAATATTTTGTTTGTTCGAAAGTTGGTAGATCTTAATAGTACGATTAAAAAAAAAAAAAAAAAAAAAAAAAAAAAAAAAAAAAAAAAAAAAAAACCCTTAAATTTAACCAAAAAGTTTGAGACTTTCTTGTTCTACAAGGTGTATAACACTATTTTGTAATCAAAAGAGTGCTAAATACCAAGAAACAAACAAGAAAGAGCAAAATTTTAAGAAATACGAGTGAAAGAAGAAAAAAAATTAGCTCGAAATCAACCCAAAACACTTATAACCTTCTTCTAGCGATTGATACCACTTGTTAGGTCACCATATTAGATTAACACAAGTATAGATATGAGAGAAATAAGAGAGAAAGATAGCTTGGTCGATTACTTCAATATGAAAGATAAAATAACAATAGTTTAGTGCATAGATGAAATAACCAACAAATAGAAATGTGTGTTTACATATGTATTTATAGGAGAGGATGCTAGGGCAACATCCCTAGCTCCTTCCTTTCATAAGAAATGGGCTTTATATAGGCCAATGGGCTTACTTCATAAGCCTTGTAATAAAAATAAACATATAAGCCTTATAACTAAGCAACCTATTACAAAATTTAATGACTGACACTTGATATTACTAAAACGTATTCCCAACAATAACACACATATAGCAAGAATTTCAAAAAAAAATAATAATAAAAAATAAATAAATAAAAATTGCAACAGATTGCAATGGCGCGTTGGTGTCCAACAGTGGTGATTTTGGTGGGGCTTTGTGCATAATTGAAAATGAAGATAAAGGAGCTAATGACGGCACTTAACTACAATCGGTTGAGAATTTATAACCAAAACAATATGCGGGTAAAGTTTTGGACTTTTGGCCTTTTTATTTTTGAGAGAGCTAGAAGCGGTTAAGGCATGTGAAAGGGATAAAGAGATTTGACGGGGTGATATAGAAATATCGACTCATGGCGGCTGACTAGGTATCGGGATCATACCTGCTCCGGTACCATATTAGAATGGTGAAACCCACAGGATATAAGCCTTTGTTCATGCAATATTTATAAATACAAACGCAATTTGAAAACCTAAATACTAATGAAGCCTGAGCCCACAATCGCACAGAATCAACTAATTAACCAAACAAAATACAAAACCTAACGACTCAATTCATACTAATGAGAATATGATACTTCAGTTTCTTTTCCGGTTTGAACGCATAACCGAATTGCATGATGGTAGCCATGTTTTGTTTATTTAGTTTATTTGTTAGTCACGAGATAATACGTGTTGCAGCGGGTTGTTTTTAAATAAATCTTTCTAAGCGAGATTTTCTTGCATTGTTTATTTTTTTAATTCGGTAAGTAAGCAAACGTGGGAGCTCCCAAAAAAAACAGATCATGTAATGAAATAAATGATCAAAGGAAAAATGGTCTGAAAAGGCATCCAACTTTTCACTTAATCCTTTTGTAAGCTACATACTTTTTTTTTTCCTATAGTGGGCACATACTTGCTTTTTTCTCCTATTGTAGCTACTAACGGGGTTTCCGTTAGATTTATTTACATAAATCGTCCTTGTGGTTGGGACCAAATTGCAACGACAGTCCTTAACGGCCGTTAAGTTATTTGCATAAATCGTCCTTGTTGGTCAAGGGTCAATGGGTCGGGTCGGGTGCTACGTGGCATCGGGTCAGGTCGCCACGTGGACCAATGAGGTGGTGCCACATGGCATGCACGAATAAAACCCAACTTTGTCTCAGCTGAGATTCGAACTCGAGCCATTTGTGTGGGGGCGAGGGTGATACCCAGCTAGGCTGGGCATACCCTCAAGTATATTAGTGCAAAGTTTTTTATTTAAGCCCAATTAGTCCCAGTCCGTTTATTAATAAGAAAAAGGGTCAAATTAGTATTTGACCCGTCATTTAAAGGAGTTTTGGCCCGGTTCAAAATTTAAGGAAAATACCGTTGGACTCGTTTTTTCGTGCTCTTTCCAATAATGTGCTCGTGGAATTTTTTCGACTTCTTCTAAACCTCGAAAGATGCGTAAATGTCGTCGAAACTCATCCGAAAATCACCGTTTTTACTTTTTTTTCTAACTTTTTTTTCTAAACTTTTTAAAACTTTTTTCCTAAACTTTTTTAAAATGCGTAAACTTTTTTTTCTAAACTTTTTTTAAGTTTAGAAAAAAAAGTTTAAAAAAGTTTTAAAAAAAGTATATTTTAAAAAAGTTTTAAAAAAAGTTTAAAACGGTGATTTTCGGATGAGTTTCGACGACGTTTACGCATTTTTCGAGGTTTAGACGAAGTCAAAAAAATTCCTCGAGCACATTATTGGAAAGAGCACGAAAAAACGAGTCCGGAGGTAGTCTTGCAGGTAAGGGATTGAAAACAAAGCAAAAACGGTGATTTTCGGATGAGTTTCGACGACGTTTTCACGTTTAACGAGGTTCAGACGAAGTCAAAAAAATTCTCCGAGCACACCGTTGGAAAGAGCACGAAAAAACGAGTCAAACGGTACTTTACTCTCCCTTTGAACCTTTCTAAAACTCTTTAAATGAACCGGTCAAAATCCTTTTTATTACTAATACATGAACTGCCAATTTAAAGAAGAATAAAAGAATTATTAATGTGTATGATAATTGAAGCTATGCTTAGCACAGCTGGTGCGTAGCTTCACTCCCAAACGGGAGGTACCGAGTTCGAATATGGCTTAGGACAAAATGGGTTATTAATACCTATTGCCACGTGGCACCACCTCATTGGTCCACATGGCGACCCGACCCGTTGACCCGACCCGATGCCACGTGGCACCACTCAGGTGGTGACACGTGGCACCCGACCCGACCCGTTGACCCTTGACCAACAAGGACGATTTATGCAAATAACTTAACGGCCGTTAAGGACTGTCTCTGCAATTTGGTCCCAACCACAAGGACGATTTATGTAAATAAATCTAACGGAAACCCCGTTAGTGGCTCCAATAGGAGAAAAAAGCAAGTATGTGCAAGTATGTAGCTTACAAAAGGATTAAGTGGAAATTTGAATGTCTATTTATATATCCAAACTGAAGAAGTTAATAAATGCGATGTGTACAAATGCAATATAATGCAAATTAGCATCATATTCTTTCAATCTTATGTTCACAACACCCATCAAAAAGGCGATCATCTGTACCCATTCTCGGGTGATAATAGCAACAATGGCAAGAAACCAAGAACCATATCTTACATTACTGGATTTAAACTCTTATCTCTAAAAGAGCGCGTTAGTGTAGCAATCGTTAATCTCACATTAGTTGATTTTTAGTTCAATGACAGTATCATTTTCTTAAAGAAAAAATGTATGATTATTAGATTATTAGACTACCAAATCAAATTTGATGTACAGGCTTTTAAGCAAATGGGGGCAAATAAGCCATCATTATGGGTTCTAATCAACTCTTCAATTAATTTGTGATTTCGAATCATTAACCAAGTCATTACTGATCACCTGATACGACCCGTTAAAGTAGTATCGATAATAGCACCACTTCAAGCGTGATGCGAGCTCCGTCAGAAAAGAAGAGAAGAATGAGAGATATTTTGATCTTTAAACTTGATTGATTACTTTTCATTAATGACAGGACCTTAAATACTAGTTATGTGATAACTCACACAAACACAAGACTTATCCTAAAACATAACAAATACCTATCCTAAACAATTGATAAGTATGATGGCTATCCCAACCCATCACGAAGTCACTGTGCATATCCACATGCATATCATCACCACATTTTACAAATAGGATATCATGTCATTGTCTACATTAGAAAATCTATCTGCTGACAAACTATATAATGAGTGCCCTTCCGTCCCTTTGATAGATAGAGAGGGAGAGCAGAGGTTTTGGTTTTTCATGTCGTTAAAGAGTTGAACTGGGAATAAATTCTTGTTCATGTAATTGTTTGGCACCTAATGACTTAAGTTAAAAGATCGCTTTTACCTGGATATGTAATACGCTAACATTTTAGTGATCCTTGATATTCAATTTACAGTTTATTTGAAAGTTATCTGTTTAGCAAACTTTTAAGTACTCGGCTACATGTTTCGAGGACTTTTTATGAACTTGTCATTACAGAATTTAATTGCATAAAATTGATATCACAAAAATTGAGTAAAAATGTGAGCCCGGGCATAAGGATTTTCTCCGTCAATGGAGAGTTCTTACTAACCAGCGGTAAGATCAGCATAAACCAAAATCATAGTAGAAAAGGTTCAATTCGATTGTCAAAATTTGGGCAAAACGAATACTTCGAAACAAAAATTTGCCTTCCTGCACAACCTGTCACTAACAAATACCGGAACTTATCCCTTTTAGCAATATATGCATATATCCAAAATTCATACGTAATATTCACAGTATGATGCATTCATTCCGAAAAAGAAGCAGGCTAGATTGCAAAGTATTAACTACCGAGTATTCTGTCCTACCCACCCCAAATACTCGTATATTTGCTTAAAAGAATCCAAACGTGCCTGACATTCATCAGATCTTATTCCAAAGTGGAAATAAGCTGCTTCAATGCATCCATCTCCGAAAGTACATACTGCTGAAATTCACTAAAACCCTATGTGGTGGGCAGAAGTGTTTAGTGGATGCCTGCATAATTGATTAATTATGTAAACTGTTTCTTGAACCCAAAGGGAGTGAGTGCACAAAAAGACGATAAAAATACTTTTACACTTTTCTAACAAATGCAGATACTGAAATTAGTAAATTTTAGGACTATATCACAAAAATAAAAAGTGAGTTGCATAAAACACTCTATCATCATATAATGAGCATAAGCTCTTGCATTGATAGAACTAAGAATTAAGAACAAAGTCTATAAGAGAACTGATACGATGTCACATTTCTTTATAGTTTTTGGTGCAAAGTGTGAAAATTATATTAATCATCAAAAACAATATACAATTTACAGCACCACTGGAATGGACAGACCCATCCAGGCATACAATCTACCATATCTAAGAATTATCCGATATCAGACAACTTTACATACTTCTTCAGACAACACTCTGACCAATATCTGATGCAGCAAAACCAATTGCAGGCATACTGAAAACATTTTCAAACACATACTGCAGACTTATAATCCAAATGAAACATCATGAATCACCCAATTATGCACCAAGACCATAGACTCATAATTACATTTCCAAGACCATCATCCTTACTTGATTAGTCAACCAACATCCACACCAACCAAGGGGAGAGGATGGATTGGCATCACTATGTAGTCTATAGCCACTCCAAGACCATTCCAGTCAAGGGCTTGTTACGTGCCCACCGTGCCTAATCCCATGCATGCTGATCCATTGGATATTTTAATTAGTTAGTTTTGATTAAATTTGTAGTGGTCAAATCACGTGGTCCATGTTTCCTATTTTATATCCTTCCTTTCAGCAATTGTTAGCTAGAATTTCTCAACCATTTAAGTTTACATTAAGTCTCCTTGTTCCTATTTAAGAAATGTATTTGCTATCAATTAGGATATGAATGAAATGAATTAAGAATCTGGTTTCTCTCTAAGTTTCTCTCTGGTCTTCTCATCTATTTGCTTTGGATCAATTGGTTAACGAATAAGTTCGTAACAATTGGTATCAGAGAGGCCTTGATCCACTCCTATGGACGCTCGTGAATGGAATGCTACAATGGCTCGAATCGAGTCGACGCTTTTTGAGATGAGGGATCTTCTCACAAACTTGTCCTGAACATGGGCAACCTACACCACCATTTCCTCTACACCAACCGCTTCATCCGTCACCTCACCACCACCGACTGCCATCATACCCCCACCAACAATGGCTGCCATCATGCCACCACCAATCGCTGTACTCACACCACTTTCGACTACTCCAACAACAATAACCACCAATGGGTCCATTCAATGACCTACACTAAAACCATCACCATCCCATGACCCATTTTCACTAACCACCAAACTCGTCTCTGCCATTAAGTGTAAAAATATGGTGCTTCACCCTTCCCATTTAATACCTCAAAAAGCATCATATTCTCTGGAGATGGAGATTCCAAATTCAAATTCCACAATTGAAGTTTCTAGAATTAATTGGGTTTGCATAGGCTATGAAGTATCGACTAATGAAGACAACCCAATCAAGGGTTCTGTGCATGGCTCCAGAAGGAGACGCGAGTGGCGCCCACCATGGCGGTCCGTTAACATTAGCTCGAATGTCACCGGACGACTCGAGTGGCATCTATTGTGGGGTGTTTTGTTCGAGAAGACCGGCTTTCACGTTGAGGACAACGTGAATTTGAGTGGGGTGGATTGTTACGTACCCACCGTGCCTAATCCCATGCATGCTGATCCATTGGATATTTTAATTAGTTAGTTTTGATTAAATTTGTAGTGGTCAAATCACGTGATCCATGTTTCCTATTTTATATCCTTCCTTTCAGCAATTGTTAGCTAGAATTTCTCAACCATTTAAGTTTACATTAAGTCTCCTTGTTCCTATTTAAGAAATGTATTTGCTATCAATTAGGATATGAATGAAATGAATTAAGAATCTGGTTTCTCTCTAAGTTTCTCTCTGGTCTTCTCATCTATTTGCTTTGGATCAATTGGTTAACGAATAAGTTCGTAACAGGGCTCTACCAGATTTCCTACATTTTCATCTTTACAAATGGCTTCACAAATCTAGGAACACTCACCTTGAGGGAGGATCACCAAACCTCCTGTGGTAGCACATTGCTTGGACCAAGTAGGTTCATCTTTCACTCTTCACTATTCCAAACAACATGTGCTACCCTCCTAGCCCATTTACCACCCTACACTATGGTAAACCTACTTTATGATTAAATTAAAACAACCACATGGGAAAAGGCAGCCTTAGGAATTTACTACCTAACAAAGGCCTGCAAATTCAGTAAAACTGCATTCTCCAATGTGTATTGCCTAAGGTGTCATTTGTTTTTCAGAGATTTTACCTCTTCATCTGCAAATCATGTCTGCAGAAGAAGAGGCACATCTAAAGTCTTCATCTACATGGAAGAAGACTGTTTTTTTTTTGTGCTATTGAATTACTTCTTTCTTCTCTTTTCGTTTCTTTTTTTTTTTTTTTTTTTTTTCTTTTTGTTAACTAATGTTTTGTGATACAGAGTATCAAAGACAAGTTTTCGTCCGTTTTATACGTTATCATACGTTCTTATACGTTTTTCTTCGTTTTTTTTACGTTTTCGTCAGTTTTTTAACGTTTTAGTACGTTTTTTTACGTTTTCGACCGTTCTTTTACGTTTTATCTGTTTTTTTACATTTTCGTCTGTTTTTTTTACGTTTTCCTCCGTTTTTTTACGTTTTCGTCTGTTTTTTACGTTTTCGACAATTTTTTTTACGTTTTAGTCTTTTTTTACGCTTTCGTCCGTTTCTTTACGTTTTGGTACGTTTTTCATGTTTTAGTCCGGTTTTTTTTTTACGTTTTTGTCTATTTTTTTACGTTTTGGTATGTTTTTTTAACATTTTCGACCATTTTTTACGTTTTCAAATGTTTTTTTACGTTTTCGTCTTTTTTTTACTTTTTCGTCTGTTTTTTAACGTTTTCATCGGTTTTTTTTTACATTTTGTCCGTTTTTTACGTTTTGGTACGTTTTCGACTATTTTTTTAGGTTTTCGTCTGTTTTTTTACGTTTTCATCTGTTTTTTTTACGTTTTTGTCTATTTTTTTACGTTTTCGTCTGTTTTTTACGTTTTTGTTTGCTTTTTTACGTTTTCATCCATTTTTTACGTTTTCGTATTACTTTTTAACGTTTTCGTCCGTTTTTTACATTTTGCTACGTTTTTTATACATTTTTGACCGTTTTTTTTCTGTTTTTACGTTTTTTACGTTTTCGTTTGTTTTTTATGTTTTCGTATGTTTTTTCACGTTTTTGTCCGTTCTTTTCCGTTTTGCTACGTTTTCGTCTGTTTTTTTACGTTTTCGTCCTTTTTCATATGATTTCTTAAGTTTTTGTACGTTATCTTACGTAAGAAAACGGACAAAAACAAACGAAAACGTAAGAAGACAGATGAAAACGTAAAAAAAAAAGACGAAAACGTAAAAAAAATGGTCGAAAACGTAAAAAACAAACGAAAACATAAAATAATGGTCAAAAACGTAAAAAACAGATGAAAACGGACGAAAACGTAAGGAAAGTGACGAAAATGTAAAAAAAATGGACGAAAACGTAAGAAAACGGACTAAAACCTAAAAAAACAGACGAAAACGTAAAAAAATAAACGAAAACGTAAAAAAAATGATGAAAACGTAATAAAACAGACGAAAATGTAAAAAAAATAGATGAAAACGTAAGGAAACGGACTAAAACGTAAACAAACGGACGAAAACGTAAAAAAACGGACGAAAACGTAAAAAAAGGTCTAAAACGTAATAAAATAGACGAAAACGTAAAAAAAAACAGATGAAAACGTTAAAAAAAACATAAAAAAACAACAAAAACATTAAAAAAAAAAAAAAAAAAAAAAAAAAAAAAAAAAAAAAAAAAAAAGAAAAAAAAAACGGTCGAAAACGTAAAGAAACCGACGAAAACGTAAAAAAAGGGTTGAAAACGTAAAAAAATGGATGAAAACGTAGAAAATGAACGAAAACGTAAAAAAAGGGTCGAAAACGTAAAAAAACAGACGAAAACGTAAAAAAAAATGGACGAAAACGTAAAAAAAAACGAAAACGTAAAATAATGGTCAAAAATGTAAAAAAACAGACGAAAACGTAAGGAAACGGACGAAAACGTAAAAAAACGATGAAAACGTAAGAGGACGGACTAAAACGTAAAAAAACGGACAAAAACATAAAAAAAACGATCGAAAACGTATAAAAAAGGATATTGAGAAGGAGATGTAGGGTTTGTGAAAAAAGAGGTAAGAAGTGAAAGATAATGTCTGAAATTTAGAAGAGAAAAGAAGTGAAAAGAAGCACATTTATGTGTGCAAAAAAACAAACATAAACCTCTGCCCTCTCGCAGACAAAAGAAGTGAAAAGAGGGAAAAAGTGTTTATTGAGAAAAACAAACGACACCTAAGTAATCAAGATACAAGGCCATCCATAGTAATGGACTGAAAATCTCAAATAATCCAATTGGCAGATTATTTTTAGAGATAGCAGGATAAACCTGAACAGTTTTGCAGAATTTCTTGAACCTCATCTCTGCAAGCAATACAGTTTAACAGATACTTCTAAACTGCATATCCAAACACCCATATTTGGTCCACCCATATGACTGAGTCACAGAAGAACACTTTACTTGGTACCATATTGGAATTTAACATTCCAAATTTCTTGTACTTTGCATGTCTGAGCAGATTTCTTGACTTTAGTACTCATCAGTTGCATTCTCACATGCTCTTTTAAGTTTTGCAAAACTACTTCAGCAGTTTTTGGGTTATAGGAGAAAAGCCACTCATTTCTTTATTTCCAGATGTAGTAAACAGCAGATGCTATTATAATTCTGTTCAATATACTCCAGATGGTGTTATTACACTTGATCTCTTCCATCATTTCAACAATTTGGTCCTACACCTCTGGAATTTGACTGATCTTCATCATCTTCTTAAGAGCATTCCACACTTTGTTAAAAAAATCACATTGAAAAAATAAATGATTGTGAGAGTCATTTGTTTTATGGCATAAAGGAAATAACATCTGCTCATTACTCCACTTCATTATCCTATCTTGGGTTTGCAATCTTTTGTTAACGGCCAGCCATAGAATGAATGCACATCTTGGATTGCAATAAGAAAACCATACAGCCTTCCACCATTTAGCAATAGGATATGATATTCCTCCTTAAGATCTTTCCATGCCTCCTTAGTAGAAAAGTTCACTAATTTGCCTTTTTTTTGTTTTCCATTTGACACAATCTGATTTGTTTTCATGAATTGAGGGAACTTGAAGTTGAGCTAGAATAGGGTTGTTTCTGTACCATTCCACAGGCCAGTTCCATCGATTATTATCAATCATTTCAGCAACTTTACTCTCACTTTTAATTCTAGCTTCACGTAATACATTATGAGAAATCAATGCACGCAAAGGGCCACCATTATGCCATGTATCATGCCACATAAAAGTACCTTTTCCATCCCCAATCTCATGAACAATATAAGGTCTGATCTTCTCTCTCAGTTCCAATAGAGCTTTCCATGTGCCACAATCATTGTTCTCAGGTTCCACAGCCCAAAAACTTCTTCCTTTTAACTTGACCCTATTGACCCATTTAACCCATAAGCTGTCTTTATTAGTCAACAGTTTCGAAATATGTTTCATTAGAAGCACTTCATTCCACATATCAATACTTTTGAGCCCCAAACCTCCCTTCATCTTAGGTCTGCACACAACTGTCCAAGCAATCTTAGCTCTTCCTTTACAACTTTTCCCCTGATTCCATAAGAAACTTTTAAGAAGACTATTGATTTCTTAACTGTTGCTTTGGGAATCATCATCACAGCAGCCCAATAAGTTTGCATAGCAGATAAAACAGAAGCAATTAATTGTAGTCTTCCAGCATAAGACAATGCTTTATTTTTCCAATCATTCACTTTGCATTTCACCTTATCCACAAGCACTTTGCAATCTTTGATTCCAATTAATTGTAGTCGCATTTCTTTATATGTTGTAATCTATTTATAGTTGACAGCCGATTAGCCTTTTTAGAACTTGCAGACCATAGAAGCCATCTTTTTCACGACACTCCATATATGTGCTCACAAGGAAGACAAATGCAATCATTACACGATAAGTAAAGAAGGGTCAGTAATGTAAATAGTTCATTCATGGGAAACTCGATATTGGTCTATGCCTATTAACAGCACGAATAATGCAAGATGCATTGTCAAGAAAGTAGGTCTACTATAGATGGTATTGCCTGATATAAAAACTAAATGTATCTTAGAGGCGGAATATATGTATTAATGTATGGGGCAATTTCATCTTAATGTATTATAAGTTAGTCAAAACTAAGAAACTGTCCCAACAAACTTATCGCATGTTAATTAGTCGGTTAATTACAGAAAGCACAACTGAATTGGGTGAAGCTTTTATTAAGATAAGGAGCCACTCACTAAACAGCTAGATTGTCCAGTAGCAAAACTGATGGGGTGTTTGGATGTGCGTTTTGAAGTAATCATAAATAGTGGTAGTTCAAGATGCTACTACAGAAGTGGCAGTGAAAATAGTGTTTGGATGTACATGTGTTTGTTTGAAGTTGTAATACTAATTGAAATCACATATGTTTAAACCTCTCAAATTAGCTTAAAAGAAGGGGGTACTTAACTCTATTTTACATAAACAAACACAGGTTTAACTACAGCGTCATTAAGGTTACACTTCTTTGTAGCATAAGGAATTGATATTTTAAACCGGCATATGATTTAATTTGGTCTTAAATTCATTTCATATAGAAACGAAGATTCTAAAAACGTGTTTGTAGCACAGGTAATTCATCATCAGAATTGTCGGTCTTCTTCTTGTTATTCAATTTGACTGTCAGGTGCTTGGCTAAGCTTTTCTAGATACTATATGTTTATCCAAGCATCTCCTAGTAATCAGCTTAAATACAGGCCAAAAAATGTGTTTGAATAAGGTGTGTTTTAAAATGCACAAGATGTTCTTGACAAGTTTAACAAACGTGTCGGATAAATGACACCTCTTAACCTATCCATGTTCATTACACCTATCAGAAATCGATCATCTGTGTAGATTCTCCAGTGACATCAGCAACAATGGCTAGAACCATGCCTTATATCACTGGATCTGAAATCTTATCTATCAAAGAATGCACTAAAGTAGCCATTATACTTTCAATAGATCGATCGATATTCAAAGCATACAGTATCAAACCATTACAATCCTAAATGACAAATACAATCCCAGTTGATGCATCCATTCCAAAAAGAAGCAACTTAAGCAAGTATACATAAATGCAACTATCAAAGTACTACTAGAAGATGCAAAGCCATAATGTTGATGATGGTGCTAAATTAGTGTTTGCGACAAGCAATTAAGGCAGCATATTATCAGCGAGCTGTACTTCCAATGCATTGGCCCGCTCCTCCAATGCTTGAACACGTTGTTACAAACCGTTGGGTCGTTTTTCTAATGTATCATCCCGCTGTTCCAATGCCTTCATGCGAGAAAATACATAGTGTTTAAATGCATTAGATACTCTTGAATGTTTTGTACCAAAAAGGAGTTAATGCATAAAAATTATAAAATTGTCTGTATACCAGATTTACAAGCTACGGAGGTGATTTTGGGGTGTACATCTTCACTTTTTCGATCATAGAATCACTTTTGAAGAGATTGATCACTTTGTCTAATGGCTCATCATCATCAGCGGGCAGGAAAGTCACATAAATCACTCTAACATCCTTCAATGAGCATGATCTGTTGCACAAAGGGCACTGGTAACAATCAAAAGAGAATTTCTAGTGAGGATATGGACACGATCAAAATTCAAAATCAAATTTTTTAAAAGAACTTTTAGGTTATAGTACATGGGAAACCTTCCTAGAACCTTGAAGCCATTTGTTTATACAAGACAATCCATATGCATGTCCACAAGGAAGACAACTGCGCAAACATGTTTATATATCAAGCAGTTTAAAAATATTGATATATCAATACCATAATGTAGTATGATCATACCAAATTTGATGATTTCCATCACTTGTGCAATCCTCAAAGCAGATGGAGCAACCAGCATTTCTACCTTCGATCAACACATTCCCTTGCTTAGGTGTGTAACTAGGCCGAGAATGTTCAGGTGTCCCCCCAGACAAAGATGGCGACAAAGGTGAATAGGGCGAAGTACGTGAATATGTGAGCGGAGTAGGTGAATATGTGGGCGAAGTAGGTGTATATGTAGGCGAAGAACGCTCGGGTGTATACCCCTGCGAAGTAGGTGAATATGGAGGCGAAGAGCGCTCCGGTGTCCACCTCGGTAGAGCCTGATACACATCTTCTTCCATCACCTCTCCAAAATTAGACAAATGATAACCATGATACTCAGGCTGAGAATGTTCAGGTGTCCCCCCAGACAAAGATGGCGACATAGGTGAATAGGGCGAAGTACGTGAATATGTGAGCGGAGTAGGTGAATATGTGGGCGAAGTAGGTGTATATGTAGGCGAAGAACGCTCGGGTGTATACCCCGGCGAAGTAGGTGAATATGGAGGCGAAGAGCGCTCCGGTGTCCACCTCGGTAGAGCCTGATACACATCTTCTTCCATCACCTCGCCAAAATTAGACAAATGATAACCATGATACTCATATTCAGGTGTGAACCCAGAATGCACAGGTGACCCTTGCTCGGGTGTGTAACTAGGCTGAGAATGTTCAGGTATCCACCTAGGCATAGATGTCAATGTAGGTGAACGTTCAGGTGTCCACCCAGGTGAAGTAGGTGAATATGTGGGCGAAGTAGGTGAATATGTGGGCGAAGTAGGTGAATATGTAGGCGAAGAACGCTCAGGTGTATACCGGGGCGAAGTAGGTGTTGGTATAGGCGAAGAATGCTCAGATGAATACGTGGGCGAAGTAGGTGAATATGCAGGCAAAGAAGGCTTGGGTGTCCCTCTAGGCAATAGATTTAAATCCCATGTTCTAGGCGAAGTTGGTGAATATGTGGGCGAACTAGGTGTATATGTAGGCGAAGAACGCTCAGGTGTATACCGGGGCGAAGTAGGTGTTGGTATAGGCGAAAAATGCTCAGATGAATACGTGGGCGAAGTAGGTGAATATGCAGGCAAAGAAGGCTTGGGTGTCCCTCTAGGCAATAGATTTAAATCCCATGTTCTAGGCGAAGTTGGTGAATATGTGTGCGAAGTAGGTGTATATGTAGGCGAAGAACGCTCAGGTGTATACCGGGGCGAAGTAGGTGTTGGTATAGGTAAAGAATGCTCAGATGAATACGTGGGCGAAGTAGGTGAATATGCAGGCAAAGAAGGCTTGGGTGTCCCTCTAGGCAATAGATTTAAATCCCATGTTCTAGGCGAAGTTGGTGAATATGTGTGCGAACTAGGTGTATATGTAGGCGAAGAACGCTCAGGTGTATACCGGGGCGAAGTAGGTGTTGGTATAGGCGACAAATGCTCAGATGAATACGTGGGCGAAGTAGGTGAATATGCAGGCGAAAAAGGCTCGGGTGTCCCTCTAGGCGATAGATTTAAATCCCAGGCTAAGGGGTATGTTCTAGGCGAAGAACGCTCCGATGTCCACCTCGGTGGAGACTGATGCACATCTTCTTCCATCATCAATCTATTATACTCCTCGTCCCACATATAATAAGGTGTCCACGTTGGAGAAAGAAGCCGTACGTAAGACACCTCGACTGATCTTCTTCTAGCGTTTTAGTTCGACTAACCCTAATAAATGGGGAAAAACAAAGGACGAATAACAACATTGACGGGTTTTATATTTATAGGTGAAACTTATGCCTCCTTCCCGTTTGTCCTTTGTTAAATGTAAATTAGTATTCAAGTTTATTAAAAAAATTCCACTTAACAATTCTAACATTTTTATTTATTTTACTTTAAAATACTTACATGATATGTATTTAATTTGCATAGATAAAAATAACATTTTGTTAAGTTGAATCTATATATATTACATGTATCATTAAATATAAAAAAGATTATGTGATGACACTTAGAGGCCTAGCTGTGGTAACACCAAGCTCGACCTTATGCTGAGTTGGCTTTCGCGTTGAGGCGATACCACACCAGATAACCCTCCAAACCAACGGCTTTGGCTCTCGCATTGACACACAAACGCACGCTGCGCCCATTTTTTTTCTTCTGGGTTTGGGTTATATATGTGTTGTGTTTGTGTTTGGTGTGTGAAGGGTGGTTGTCAGTGAAGTGTGTGCGCAAGAGCGTTAACAAAGATAAAGTTGAACTTTTTTATTTTTTATTTTTGTGTTAAACACGTTAACTTTATAAAAGTATCAAATGATACACGATATTGTATGTTTTAGGATTATTGGCTTGTTGATAGTGGGTTTAGGAGTCGGCTAATATAAGTTTATTTTTTATCGTTTATAATTTTATTTTTGTAACTTTTTAAAAAAATGTTATTTGTATTTAAATTAAAGAATGACGAATAAGTTTGTTTGAAAAATAGAAAATAAAATAAAAATTGTGGGTCTCAAAAAATTGGTGTTAATGGTGTTATATTGTTATGAGCGAAAAGGTATATTTTGATGTGTTAGTGTTAAAAATGAGAATGTTGAGATAACGTTGAGACGACACCACTTTTTGATGTTAATAGTGTTATGACACCTAGAGCTTTTTAAACGGGACAAAAGGAGTGGTAGTTTTCTTTTCTTTTTTTAACTAAAACATAGTAAATTGAAATGTATCCAGATTTAATCCCTAATATCTAACTTAAACAAATATGGACAGTTGGCTTTTATCAATCTTATCATCATCTTTCAAACTCGCAATACTATATCATGATGCACAATGAGTTTGACAAACAAAATTTAAATTAAAACCGAAAATTGATAGGCGAAATGTCTCAGAGTGCGAACTTTGTGCAAAACGAATCTCATTATAATGGAATCCAGATAGTCAAACTAAGCTAAGATAACTAGATGCGAAACTAAGGAGAATTGAACGGAAGCACATGTAGATGCAAACAAATCCAAACGCGGATGCACATGCAGAACCACAAAGAGTTCGAGTGGAATCACATTAAAAGGTGTGTAGAACCAGCTAGTATCAGTCACAGACGCACAACACATGCAGATCAGAATCACACACAAGAACCATATGCATATAGAACTAACCCGGTCAACCGACAATCAGCCAAATTAAATTTTCAAACACCAAAGCATATGGATAACTGAATTAACTAACTGAGATGACTAATTTAACCAATTAACCAAACTACTGCATAAGCGTTAACCTAACTAAAAATGTCCATAATATACTTAACCATTTAATTAGAATAGAGTAATGTCTAGTACTTCATAAATCCCAAAATAATTATTCACATTTATATTTTGGATTGTCTTAAACTAAGTCTTCACTTCTTGTTTCAAAAAAAACTTTAGCTTAAAATTTTGAAATCTAATTAGTGTTGATTGTAGTTAGCAAGATTTTTGAAAAATTTTATCTATACTACATTATAAAGCATTTTTTTTAATATAAAGAATATATTAGCTCAAAACTAATAAACGTTTACAAGATTCAATGAAACAAGATCCATGAACATGCCCATGGTCCAAAGATAACAGAAAAATACAATCTGGGACACCTTAAACAAATTTATTCTTCATATTTCACACTAGTAGTAGCTATATTTCCTATAACAAAATTGACACTCCAGGCTATTCCAAAGAAGAATAGCAAAAAGCACAATATTAATAAGCCTCATTACTAGTTAAATTTACAAGATTTGGCTACATTTTCTTCATGAATGTAGACTTATAATCACACTGCAGTCCCATCCTCACGGTGAGATAAATAAGACTAACATCCATGATAGGCTTCACCAAGAGCAAAAGAACTTGTTACTTAAGATAGAATGGTTACATTTCCTCATGTAAAGACCTACTTAGACCATAATTCAACTCCCTTCCACATATAAGATCCAAGTAACACATCTACATGAGGCATCACCCTCTATCAAAAGCCCAACCATCTCTATAACTCCAAATGATCAACTTATGTTAAAATTATAACTTGGCCTGGAAAAATACTACAAGGACTTATTGTTACTTTTGTTTTCTCAGGTTTTGCTTTTAGCTATGATGGGAGCTTAGTGGATAAAGATGGGAAGATGAAGGACTTGTTTTGTCATGCTGAAAGATGAGTCGGTTGAGGCTGTATATAAAGACAAAAGGACAAAGGACTCTCTCATAATTCATCTCCCGTTTTTCTCTCTCTGCTCTAAAATACTCTCACAGTTATAAACCCTAGATTGATTTTATTGTATCTGATCATCTTGATCAGTTTAGGTTGTGATAGATTGTTGTATGATTCCTGATCAAGATCAGGTTGTTACTTTTCTTGGTATTCACTAATTAAGATCAGTTGGTTGTGTTGTTTGATTTCTTGAGTAATAAAACTTGTTTCCTGGATTCTATTGAGTTTTTCTACATGGTATCAGAGCAAGGATATCTAATCTTGCTCTAAAAACGTTTTTCAAAAAATTAAGGTTTCGTAAAATTTGGGGATTTTCTAAAATTGTTTGATATCTTTCCATTAACCTTTGTTAGTTGATAGATCTTGTGTCTAATTGGTCAGATTTAAGAGATTTTGCAAAATGACTAATTTTTGAAAAAATTAGGGTTTGAGATAATTTGGGGATTTTGATTTTTAAAGACTTCTGTGATTGATTAAGTTGGTTTAATCAATTGTTCTGGTGATTCTTGGTTGATTGGAAGTGATTCTGGGTATTTTGCCTAATTTAGAGAAATTAGGGTTTACTGTTCTTGAATCTGCTATATCTCTTGACTAAGTGAATCAAGAGTATAGTAGGTGTGGTATTCTACTGCTGATTGCGTGCACTGTAACACCTCTTACGCTCTCTCTTTAATTTTTGTCATTATTTTCTTGCATTAGACTGCTGGAGGATAGGATTGGGACATATTGGAAGTTGAGGATTGATTGTTGTGGTGTTTCTGTGTGCTATTTGTTTTTTATTTTCTGTTGATTGATTGATTGGTTTGCTTATGTGCGCCCTTGACCTACCACTTAAGTGGCAAGGAAATCCTGGGAACTACCTTCTCTTCCCTTTCTTGTGTGCTTGATTCTTTTTTGATTGGTTTATACTTTTTGATTGTTTATAATGTCTCTCCTTGGTAATACACCCCTATAGGTCTATTCATGGTAATACTCCACCTGCTTCTGTTCATAATAACTCTGATGAAGAGGATTTTATTGAGCCTATCACTCTGATAAGTAAATTGGACTTAAGTCACCCTTTTACATTTACACCCTAATGACTCTACTACCTTAACTGTTGTATCTGTAAAACTTAAAGGAACTGAAAATTATAATGTTTGGTCTTGTGCAATGCTCTTGGCTTTGGAGGGAAAAAATAAAACTGGTTTTATTGACGGATCTGCAAAGATCACATACTGATGAGGTTTTGGGTAGACAGTGGGATAAGGTTAATGTTGTTGTGCTTGGGTGGATCTTAAATTCTATATCAGAGGAGTTGTTTTTGGGGCAAATTTTTTCTAAAAAGGCCTCTGATGTTTGGATTGAATTGAAATAAACTTTTAATAGGGTTGATGGGTCTATTACTTTTAACCTTCACCATAAAATCAACTCTTTGTCTCATAATGGGGCTTCTATTGCTGAATATTTTAATAAGTTGAGTACTCTGTGGAAACAGTTTGATGCTCTTTTGAAATTGCCTAGGTGTACATGTCATGCATCTGAGGAGTTTAAAAAACATAATCAACTTATGAAACTAATGCAATTCTTAATGGGCTTAGATGATTCATATATGCAAATAAGAAGTAATATCTTGTCTAGAGACCCTTTTCCTGATGTTAAAGGGGCTTTTGCCATCATTTCTAGTGAGGAGTCTCATAGAGCTGTTGTCACTGGTTCAGGAAC
Source organism: Artemisia tridentata subsp. tridentata (assembly GCA_021014915.2). Lineage (NCBI taxonomy): Eukaryota > Viridiplantae > Streptophyta > Magnoliopsida > Asterales > Asteraceae > Artemisia > Artemisia tridentata. Next base: position 334,172,180 of record CP139506.1, read on the forward strand.
TGGTACCTCTCAGGGGTATCATATCCACGAGGAGTAGGTGGTTATAGCTAAGTTTAACGAAATAAATGATTGATTGTTTGTTTTGGTAACCTAATAACTACAATACTAATTAACTAGAAAGTAAATAAGCAATAAAAAGTAAATAAGCAAATAAAAGTAGGATTTGTAAACAATTGGGTAAAAAGCAATCCCTCCTGACTCCAGATATGTTGATATAACTATTTTATGGATTATTACTAATGTTTGCTTTCAAACCACATAGACATAGTTTGTATTATTTGAAATGGGCAATTTTGGGCACAAGTTATGTTTACCACACGAATCGTCTTAATCCTTAAATTAGTTGGACTCGGCATGACTCGTTGACTAGAAATAACATGTATTATGATAATCCCGTCAAATTAGATAATTAATCAAATGAACAATTTTGGGTACAAGTTATGTTTACCACATGCCCGTCTTAACCCCTATACTAATTGGGCTTGGCACGAATTATTGACTCGCAATAACATGTCTTACGATAATTCAATCAACTTATTATATTAAAACATTGAAATCAAACAAAAGATATGCATTAAAATCATATAAATCAATGTATCACAAACAATGTAAAATCCTTAAACATAATCAAACCATATATCTTTCACCGGGAGAGATTACAAGAGAGTTAGCCTTCCATGGATTTTGTTGAAATCATCTTTGGCATTGATGGCATCTTCAAGATCTTGGATGGGTTAATGATTGGTGACTGAAGGAGATGATGAAGGAGTTTTATGGAGGCTAGGGTTTTGGTGGAGTGGTGAATTTAATTCGTGAAAAATATGAATAATTAATGAATATGTCGATCCATATACAGGGTAGAAGTAGGGTTACAAAAGTTAATTGCTAGAAAACCTTATGGGCCGTGAGTTTATGCAGGAGAAGATTGGCATCTATGTGAAACATAGATGCTGATAATGGTCTGTATAGATGTTTTGGCTTTGATAAACGTCTAGGTAGAACCTAGATGCCTAAACACTTGTTGTGTCGTGGCTTTTGGTGGAAGAAAGAGAAGGTTGTCATATATGTGAAACATAGATGTTAATGAATCCCTTGATAGATGCTTTTGTTTTGATAAGCATCTAAGTAGAACCTAGATGCTAACATCCCTTTGTCTCCTGCATTTCCTTCTCTTTAATAATATAGTACCTCTCATAAATTACTTAGTATCAGTACTATTCTTGTGCATCTTTTAAACTTCTAGTCTTCATAGGCTAAAAACCATATGTTATTCGTTCTTCATTCTTGTCTTGTAAAATCACCATCTTAACTCCGTTTAATACATAACCTACATAATTACATAACACCTCAAAGTACATGTATAACAACGAATAACAATGCAACAATGCGTAATTAACATGCTATGAGGTGTATGTAAAATATACCGGTCAAACTTCCCCAACTTAACCCTTACTCGTCCCGAGGAAGAAATCTACTATATCTTAGCATGTTAATTACATAGTTTTTAATCATACCATTGAAATTCGATCAAAAAGATCAAATTCAACCTAGTACACTAATAACCATCCTATATGACCAATAATCCAAAATGATAACCAATATTTTTGTCCTTCTTAAACACTTAACATAACTGTTCCTATTGATTCCATTTACTTTATGTTTCATATAATTAGCCACGTGCCCAACATACTTAATACACCCCTATAATCAATCTAAACATTAATCCAAAACAAGAGGTAAGAATACCTTACACCTTTTATAATACCGGAGTTTTTATATCATAGGAGCAAACTTTTTGAGAGCACATAAGCCATCATACATTAGCTTACATATTTTCACTTTTTGCTCAGTTTTTGCACATGAATTTTACTTTATATTTGTCATAAGTAAGTTTAAGTTGATCAGTATGTTGTTGTTCATTAGAAAGAGCATTATCTAGATAAGACAGATGTACCACAGCAGATTGTGCTTGGTGATTTTCAGGTACGTAGGCTGCATTCTCACATATTGTGAAATCACCTCCTGTGCTGTCACCATCATCAAACTTGTTTGATCTTGTTCCATTCCCCATTTGTTTAGCCCTTTCATCAATAAACCCATTAACATTACTCATCAATTGTAGTAATGTAACTCTGAACACGTCAACCTCTCGAATCCAGTGTAATTAGCAAAACACCCTCTAGTCATCTGACTGTCATAGTCATAGTCCTCAGTGTATTGCGAGTCAATGAACACCTGGAGTTGGTTGTTGATCACACTGACAGCTGCTCGGGATCTTGCTTCAGAGAATTCTTCTTTGTCAAGTTGTTGTTCAAGTTGATCTAAATATAGAGTCATTTCGACTGTGAAATCATGAACATCTTGACCAAAGAGTGCTGTGAAAGCCCGTGTGTAACCCATCACGTATTCAGATTTATCAAACATAACCTTGAGATGTGAATGAAGTAGACGAAAACATTCGATGCGACTTTCCTTTGCATTAAGCACCATAAGTGACTGATGAAGCTCTTTCTCTTGTGAATTCAGGTACGAAGATTCCACATTGGTATTATCAGAATCACCCACGTTTATTTGTTGTACAGAACTGGAAATCTTTTGTTTATCATATGTGTCGTACAACTTGAGTACCTCAGATATGAAGGAATCTGAAGTAGTAGTCATGATGTAAACGTGCACGGGATTTTACAATTCTATGATTTAAACTGAGAAATAGATTCTTTCGCTGTATTTTACAAAATCAAGAATAAACCGTGAAATGATGCTTGAAATGATGCTTGAATGTGATTTGTTTTGGTTAAAGCAAGTTGTTACGGTGAAATTTTGGTCTGAAAACTTCACAGGTCGATAACTTCTTTCTGGAGCGATTTCAGGCTTCGAAAGTTGGGTTGAATACATTTATTCAACGGTCCTTCTCCTCGTCTTACGGTCGTTTGATAGGTGTGGGCTGAAAACGGAGTTACGGTTCAAAAGTTATAGTCATTTGAAGTTTTGACGTAAAAAGTCAACTTTGGTCAAACCGTCACAATAGACAAATCACTACCCTGAAGATACAAATCGCCACAGACAAATCGCCACAGACAAATAGCCACAGACAAATCGCCACAGACAAATGGCCACAGACAAATCGCCACAGACAAATCTCCACAGACAAATAGCCACAGACAAATCGCCACAGACAAATAGCCACAGACAAATAGCTACAGACAAATTGACACAGACAAATCTCCACAGACAAATGGCCACAGACAAATCGCCACAGACAAATCTCTACAGACAAATGGCCACAGACAAATCTCCACAGACAAATGGCACAGACAAATCGCCACAGACAAATCTCCACAGACAAATAGCCACAGACAAATCGCCACAGACAAATAGCCACAGACAAATCGCCACAGAAAAATCTCCACAGACAAATGGCCACAGACAAATCGCCACAGACAAATCTCCACAGACAAATAGCCACAGACAAATCGCCACAGACAAATAGCCACAGACAAATCGCCACAGACAAATCTCCACAGACAAATGGCCACAGACAAATCGCCACAGACAAATCTCCACAGACAAATGGCCACAGACAAATCGCCAACTTTGACACAAATCGCCAGACACAAATCTCTAACTTGCTACAGGACAGAACAGTCACTATCAGGGACAAATGGCCATCACTAAATGCCAGACAAGTCGCTATCGTGGTTGTTTGTCCTTTTTGCCAAATCGGGTAAAAGGACAAATCGCTACCTGGAGATGACACAAATGGCTACTTTTTCTTTACCCACCCTACACAAATGGCTGTGAAGAATCACTTAACCGAGAGACAAATGGCCACTTAGAACAAGCTTCGAATCTTCCAAAACTCACCACACAAAGCCTAGATCTGTGATTCCACACACCAAAAACTACTCCTATGTAATCCCTAAGCTATAAAGTACAAGATTTAATAACTTTTAACCACTAAACTAGGCGTAAAATGGAATTATAGGACTAATACTTTTCGAACCAAAAAAAAAACTACCCAAATCTATACGAATCTGTGAATATCAACACACATGGACCTAACCATGGCTCTTGATACCAAGTGTAGGATATTCACAATGCAAGAAACACTCGTTTGGGACAAGATTTAGGATCGAATAGATAGAAGTTTAGAGAGAGAAGTAGAAGAGTGGAACCTTTAGTGAGAGAAAGAAAGAGATATTAGATTAAGTGAGAAAAGGTTCAACCCTTCCCAAGTGTGGGAAGGGGTATTTATACTACATAGATATTGTGCCCCTAGCGGGCTGTGGAGCGAGCTGACAGTGGGTAAAGACCCGACCCACTCCACAATACTAATAATAACTAAACTACTAATATTACTAAGCTAATATAAATAAGCCTACGAGCTATGTAAATGCTAAATAGATACTCGGGGTGACCGAACCTTCATATGAATATTTATATTCGTAACAAGTAACCTGGAGGTCTTACACGGTATCTTGCTCCATTCCCACCGTTCCCTTGAAAAGGTCTACCTTCTCCGTACTTGACCTTTTCTACTTTTTGTGTCTTCTTTGTCCAAGGGGCAGTCCTTGGCTAGGTGAGTTCCTCCATAAGTGTCGCATCCCACTTGAATAGCATGCACATTTTCCTTTAGCTTTTTCATATCCCTGCCAAGACTTTCAAGTTTGTTAGTAATAACCGCAACACCGTCCAAACTTCCTCCCATGCTTCTGTTGTTGCCTCCATCATGCCACTTCTGCGAATGGTCTGGCATGTTTTGAATAGCTTCTAGTGCTAGAATAGGAGTCATCCTAGGGATCGGCCCCTGAGATTCAAGCAATTACCTTGTTGCTATGTTGATTCCTTTAGAAAATATATTGACCACTTGCTGCTTGTTGAGGTCATGAGTCGGGCATCTGTAAAGAAGATCATTGTACCTATCCCAAGCTTGGTACAATGTCTCATCACCATCTTGCTTGAAGTTATGAATCTCCTCCAGTTGCTTTGACGTCTTCGAAGGAGGGCAATAACGTTGAATGAATTTTCTTTTAAGGAGACCACATGTGTTGATGGTTCCAACTGGCAAACTATCAACCCATCTCTTAGCGGCTCCCGTGAGTGTCATTGGAAACACCCGGAGCATAATAGCATCGTGAAAAACACCTGAAATGTTGAAAAGGCTCACGATGTACAAGACATTTTCCACATGCTTGTAAGCACCTTCAGTCTTGTTTCCGGAAAAGGGTTTTTCTCGCAACTCCCTCATGAACTGATTCTTGATCTCAAACTGAACATCAGCTCCAATAACTGGTTGCTCTTCTCGAGTCGTAGCAAGGTACGCCTTGAAGGTAAGCGTATCAATGTCCACAACTGCCATTGTTCCTGAAACTTAAAGAAAGATGTGAGAAAATTGAAAAATTAACAAAAATTTAAAAACTAAAATAAAAATCCTAAAATAGCTCCCCGGCAGCGGCGCCAAAAACCTGAAGCAGGATTTCTGACCAGGTTTTAATATTTATTTTTTCTCGTCTACCTAAGTTCTACCTAATGCACTAACGGGCAGTGTACCCGATCGTGTGTAGTGTAGTATTCGGTAAAGCCGAGGTCATCCCAAGAGCTATGAGTGCGGATCCTAATTTAAGTCTAATGTCACAAGTTTTAATGGGGTTTTTGATTGAATTATATTAAACTAAGAAATGAAAAAAACAAAACGCAAAATTAAAATGATAAGAATTCAGTAGGGAGAAATGTGCTAGCCTAGTTACTAATCTTATTTAGCAATGATTATGTTCTCCTAATAGTGCCTTCTAATGCTTTAGGTGGGGGTAAAAGTCACTAGACTCCTATGGTCAATTCGTCTAGCCTATGTCACATAAACTCCTACTCCGGCTCAAAGGTCAAGACCTTTATATCGACAGAGATCGTGGGTAACTTATGCTAAGTCATTAAGTACCACTGAAATCTAGACTTTATTCTAATGAAACTCGGCCTCTCGGAACTTAGGTTCCCTCTAACTTTTTAAGCAAATCTATGTGGAAGGTGATCCTATGGTCAATTCGCACGCAAGGGGTTCGGTAGTCCTATGGTCAATTCTTACCGATCCTCGCAACCTATTAGGCTAGGGTCCTATGGTCAATTCTCCTAGCTTCCTAGATACAACCACATATCAATGCTACCAAAACAAGAGGTTCTACGAATAAAGCTAGAAAACATGCACTTAGAAGCAATAAGGAAATTGAGAAAACATAATCAAAGCATAAATAATTTCATAACAAGGCTAACACCAAAGGTGTTTAGCCAATCATACTAAACATTACAGCAAATTCAATGTTTGACATGAAAATGAAAGACATGGAATTAAATGACAATCTTTTATACGAAAACACTAAAACTTATTGAGTAATGGCGTGAATTCTCCCTTGGAAGATGCTTGATATGCTGCTGGAACTTGTCCCTTGGAAACCCTTATTCGTTCTCTGGTGACTTGTGGTGTAAAAGTTATGTAAAAACCGGATTTACAGTTTGTATTTATAGGGCTCGACTCAGCTACGGCATAACCTAAGGAATTGGTTACGCCATAACTACCGTATCTCTGATGATCTTATCCAATAATAAATGTTTACGGCGTAACCTTATAAATAGGTTACGGCCGTAGTCTTCGAAATAATGTTTACGTCGTAACCTTAGTAGTGGGTTACGGCGTAATCTGTATTGGATGACATTTACGCCGTAACCTTGTAAGTTGGTTACGGCGTAATCTTTTTTACCACGAAATTCTTCTAAGTCCTTGGATTACTATGGCGTAACTTGTAGGTTAAGTTACGCCGTAACCTTGAGTTGCGTTGACTTTGGTCTTCTTAGTGTAAATCCTAGTTACGGCGTATGTGAGAGTGGGAGTTACGCTGTAACTTCTTCTTAGCCAGCATACTTGTGCATATCTTGATAATAATCTTCCAATTTCGCGTCTTTTCGTCCCTATGTTCATCCATGACCTGGAAATGAAATACAAAGAAATAAAAGCATATATCCAAGTAAAAAATGATACAAATGATGAACATATTAGGGGGAAATTGACACTAAAATATCAGGACTATTTGATGTCATCAGTTCTTCTTATGTGTACTCTTTTAAGTAGTGTCCATCCGGAGAAGAGATGATGTAACCTTTACGTCATCGACCAAATGCAAGATCTAAGTAATTTGCTCTTGAGAGAAGACGACGTGAATCTTTCATTTTCATATGGTCCATTGTTCGTGGAATAACCTTCGCGAGTTTTAGTAACTGAGAAATCAAATAAACATGTGGAATGAATTTTCTTTCTTTGAGTTCGTATGCATTCCAAATGTTCGTGATGACTAAATGTGCATATGAGATTGCAGACTTTTCGGTGATTAAACTGTATAGAATAGGAATCTCATAATGTCGTACTTTCCCTTGCTCGCTTCTCCTTGGGACAACATTAGCTTGACAAATACGCCATAGGACCTTGTCTTGAAGAGTAAGATTTCTTCATAAACTCATGTGTTTCTCTTTTGAAAATACAACCTTTGCTTTTTCTTTCCACAACAGGGGTTTTGTTCTTTTTTCCACCACCGGCCAATGTCTCTTCCTCTGGATAATCATAACTAATGCGAGGATGCCCAAGAAGACCCGTATCAACTTTACATATCTTTTTGATGGTCTTCAAATCTATCACAACCTCCTTTCCGTTCACTTTTCTAGTTAACTTGGTGTTTTGTGGTGTTGTACCTTTTCGTTTGAGAGTCGATATCTATTCTTCCACCACTTCTGGATACACCTTATCCACTTCAAAATCTACTATTCTACCCCACCCGATTCTAGTGAAGCATTCGAGGATCCCATATCCTTCAAACTCATCCATCACGATAGCCTTTTCAATTATTCACAGATCCTCGTTTACTTTCTCCAAGTAAAGTTTTTCTCTATATGATGCATCCTCATGTAACGAAAGTGTAGGATGTTCCCATGGAAGCTTATCTGTGTGGCTACTTTCATGCGCAAGTGATGACTCAGACGATGAACCCGATGATTTAGGTGACTCATATTGGACGTTTGATGAGCTCACCTTGGCTCTTTTTGGATTAGGTCCTCTCGTCCTCATTATCTGCACTCTTGTGATAAAATTCGTAAAGAGTATAGTCTCAACAATTCAACACTTTTGTAAAAACTCAAGACCCTAATATATGTTATCTCTTGTAATTGATTACAAAAAAAATAAAATAAATAAAATAAAATAAATAGAGTTCAGCCTGAGAATTTAAGGTGTTCATGTGTTTTGTGTGGGCCGAAAGAAAAGCGACTAGGTTTTGTATCATGGAGAAAAATACACATTGGCATCAAGGTTTTACATAGATGCCATTTAATCCCTGCCTCGATGCCTATAAATTAGTACTTTTTCTTTTAAATGTCGACCCCTTCTTTTTTTTTTAAAAATCTAGGGTGAAGATAGATGTTTACGAGTTCCCTACCTAGATTCCTATTTTTAAATTGCCGACCTAAAGAAAAACTTTAAATTTTCTTTTGGCATCAAACTTATACATAGATGTTGAATTTTTTTCTGCATGGATGCCATAAAAGAAACTCCATCAACGCCAACCTTTGTTCTTCCAATTTATAGGACACACTTTGTAAATCAAAAATTCCAATTCCATTTTCTTTTTTTTCTTTTTTTTCGCATAAGGGCTTACTCTCCTCCCCAACTTTGATCGTTACATTAATTTAAATGTAATGCTCAAAGTTTGCACAAACCGTTTACTAAAATATAACAAAAGAAAAATATACACGCAAAATATACAAAAGACAACGGGTTTCCTCCCGTGTAGCGCTAATTTTAACGTCATCAGCCCGACGGTACCTCATTAGAGTTAATTGCAAGCTTCAGATGGTTCCAAGTGAACCACCTCGACAGTTTTTAAATTACTGTTTTCCAGTATGATGTATGGTTTGAGTCGATGTCCATTAACATTGAAAGGTTCACCACTGTCCATGTTTTTTATTTCCACCGCTCCATGTGGAAAAACTTGTGTCACAACGTATGGACCCGACCACTTGCTCTTGAGCTTACCTAGAAAAAGCTTAAGACGAGAATTAAACAACCAAACCTTTTGACCTACCGTGAAGGATTTCTTGGAAATATTTCGATCATGAAAGGCTTTGGTTTTGTCCTTATATGTTCTTGAGCTTTCATATGCATCACGCCGTATTTCATCAAGTTCCGACAACTGAAGTTTCCTTGCAATTCCAGCTTCATCCAAATCCATGTTCACCTGTTTAATAGCCCATTCTGCACGATGCTCAAGTTCAACAGGTAAGTGACAAGCTTTACCATAAACAATTCTATAAGGTGACATGCCGTTTGATACGCCCAAAGCGCATCATCTAGTCGTAGAGACCAGTCTTTGCGATCAGTACGAACGGTTTTTTCTAAAATCCGTTTAATTTCCCTATTTGACACTTCAACTTGTCCACTTGTTTGTGGATGATATGGAGTGGCAATCCAATGATTAACACCATAGTGTTTAAGTAATTTACAAAACTTAAAATTTTTTAAATGGGAACCCCCGTCACTAATGACAGCTTTCGGAATTCCATGCCTCACAAAAATATTCTTTTTGACAAACTTTAAAACTACACTATGGTCATTAGTCCTAGTGGCTTCGGCTTCGACCCACTTTGACACATAATCAACGGCCACTAAGATGTACAAGTTGCCATATGAGGTGGGAAATGGTCCCATAAAGTCTATTCCCCACACGTCAAAAATTTCAACCACAAGTATGGGGTTCATTGGCATTTGATCACGCCTTGTGATACCCCCTACTTGTTGGCAACTTGTACATGACTTACCAAATAAATGTGCATCCTTAAATATTGTCGGCCAAAAAAAGCCGCTTTGAAGCACTTTATGCCCAGTTTTCTTTGCACTTAAATGTCCCCCACAAGCATAAGAATGACAATGAGCTAGAATATCCATATGCTCATGGTCGGGGACACAACGACGAATTACTTGATCCGCGCATATTTTGTATAACTCCGGGTCTTCCCAAATATAATACTTCAATTGTGAAAAGAAGTAATTCTTTTGTTGCTTAGACCAATGTTCTGGAAGCTTTTTAACTAAAGATAGTTAACAATATTAGCATACCAAGGAAGTTTTAAAATAGAAAATAAGCTCTCATTGGGAAAGCTTTCTTTAATAACATCAATAGGGTTAAATGGAGGTGGAGTGATTCTAAATAGATGATCCGTGACAACATTTTCACAACCCTTTTTGTCGCGAATCTCTAGATAAAATTCTTGTCGCAACAAAATCCACCTAATCAACCTAGGTTTTGAATCTTTCTTGGCTAATAAATGTCTTAAGGCACTAAGGTCAGAAAATACAATAACATTGGAACCCCAAACATAAGAACGAAATTTATCCAAGGAAAAAACAACAGCAAGTAACTCTTTCTCAGTAGTTGTATAATTTAATTGAGCATTTGAAAAGGTTTTACTTGCATAATAAATCACAACGGGTTTCTTATCCACTCGTTGCCCCAAAATCGCCCTGCTGCATAGTCACTTGCATCACATATAATTTCAAAAGGTTTAGTCCAATCAGGTGACCGTAAATGGAGGCTTGTATAAGTTTTTGTTTGAGCAAGTTGAAGGCCTTTATACATGATTCATCAAAGTTAAATAATGCATCTTTTAAAAGCAAATTACATAGAGGTTTTGAAATTGCACTAAAGTCTTGAATAAATCTCCTATAAATTAAAAGCCAGCATTTCCTAAAAATGAGCGAACCCCTTTGACACTAGTAGGTGGTGGGAGTGTGGAAATTACTTGTACTTTGGCACAGTCAACCTCAAATCCCTTCTCGGAGACAAGGTGCCCCGGTACAACTCCTTCCCTAACCATAAAATGACTCTTTTCCCAACTAAGAATAAGGTTTGTTTCGGTGCACCTTTTTAAAACATTTTCTAATTGCCCCAAACAAACCTCAAAAGATTGACCAAAAATAGAAAAATCATCCATCAAAATTTCTAAGGACTCTCCTACCATATCAGAAAAAATACTCATCATGCAACGCTGAAAAGTAGCGGGTGCGTTACACAAACCAAATGGCATTCTTCGGAGTGCAAAAGTTCCATATGGGCAGGTGAAAGTCGTTTTGGCTTGGTCCTCGGGGTGGATGGGTATTTGATTATAACCTGAATACCTATCTAAAAAGGAATAAAATTTCTGACCTGATAGCTTCTCTATGACTTGGTCAATGAATGATAGTGGAAAGTGGTCTTTTAAAGTAACGACATTAAGCTTACGATAGTCAATGCAAACTCTCCAACCCATTACCGGTCGAGTTGTGAGTTTTTCCCCATTATCCATTTTAACAATGGTGATGCCCGCTTTCTTAGGCACCGTTTGGGTTGGACTTACCCACTCGCTATCTGAGATGGGATAAATGATCCCCGCGTCTAACCATTTTAGCACCTCCTTTTTCACCACATCTCTCATATTTGGATTCAACCTCTTTGGAGCATCTTGAGATGGCTTAATTTCAACATTTGTGATAATCCTATGCATGCATAAAGATTGACTTATCCCTTTCAAGTTTGCTATTTTCCATCCAATTGCTTTTTTATACTTAGTGAGCACTTTTAGTAATGCTTCCTCCTGTAAACCTGAAAGATCAGAAGCAACTATAACAGGTAAGCTATCATTAGCACCTAAGAATGCATATTTTAAATAAGATGGTAAAGGTTTCCATTCAAGAGTTGGAGGTGTCTCCAATGACGACTTAGTTTCCGTGTCAAAACTATGTGGTAATGCCTCCACTTTATGAGACCATGGTGGTCTATGTTTGTCCAGTGATTTGACCATATGTTCTTCAACTTGTTGCACTTCCTCCACTTCAAGAAGCTCCTCATTTTCACCTGAAAAATACAACTCAAATAGGTCGTCCTTAAGCATGCGAGGTGCATGCTTTTGGACTTCCTCGTCAGTAGCAACAACATGGTAACGATCATTTGAAGTAGGAGAATTCAATGAATTAAACACATTAAGTCGAAGCTTCCTATTACCAAAGTCAATATCCATGGCGCCCGTTCGACAATTTATCCTAGCATCGATAGTTGCCAAGAAAGGACGACCAAGAATAATGGTCGATTGAGTATCCTTGTATGATGATTCGGTATCCATCACAAGAAAATCTACTTGATAGTAAAAATCCTCAACTTTTAAAATTACATCCCCCAATATACCCCGTGGAATTTTAGTTGATTGATCGGCTAAAGAAATAATAGTATCAGTTTTTCGTAAAGTTCCTAAATCATACCGATCAACAAGACTAGTTGGGAGTATATTAATGCTTGCTCCAAGATCCAAACGTGCCTTTTTAATGATGATATTACCTACCATTACAGATATCAAAGGTGCTCTTCGGTCTTTAAATTTAGGAGGAAGGGAACTAGTCAACGCATCACTCACATGTTCAGTTAAATCAATTTTTTTAGGCAACGATGCCTTGAGCTTTCGCTTTTGAGTGCACAAATCTTTTAAAAACTTAGCATATGCCGGAATTTGCTTAATTGCATCAATAGTTGGAATATTTATTTTTACTTGGTTGAAAGTTTCCCACATATCTTCCGAATATGGCCCCTTTTTACCGAAAGGTGAAGAGGTCGGTTTTGCTAAGGCCGACGTGTATGGTGTGGTAGTGGTTTTCACACCATCCTCCCTAACTTTCGGTGAATCATTGTTTTCAAAAGTCCTTTTTGGTGGTTTTTGAAAAAATTTATCATTTTTAGGTTCATTTACAACTATATGTTTTGGTTCATCCTTCTCTACTTTATCAAATTCAACAACATTTTCATTTTCAGAAATAAAATCCTCATCATCTTGTGTAAATTCGAACGTACCTGGGATTTTTACCTTGTTGTCGTAAGTCTTACTACTACGAAGAGATGTAACCATGTTCACGTGCTCATTACTATTCTTCTTGTGAGCCGGATCGAGGTTGGTGTAGCGCGGTAGCTTCCCGTCATCTCTTTTGTACACTTGGTCTGCCAGCTGACCAACTTGTCTTTCAAGAGTTGCAATAGACTTGTTGGTCGTCTCGAATCTTTGATTGGTAGCATCAAATCGTTGATTGGTGGTCTCGAATAGTTGTTTGACCTCTTGATTGGATTTAATGATTAATTCAGTAAGCTTATCAAAAATTTTGTCAAGATTCGGGAGATTGTTATCACCCTGCCTTTGGCCCTGATTTTGATGTTGTTGTTGTGGCTTTTGTTGGTAAGAGTGTTGTTGTTGTTGATAGTTTGATGAGCCGCCACCCTCATATCTTGGTTTGTACCCCGAATTATATTGTTGTGCATTATTCGGGTTAGTGTCATCTTCATTCCTCTACCTAAAATTGGGGTGATTTCTCCATCCTGGGTTGTAGCTCTCAGAAAATGGATCATTTCTCGAACGACTTCCATACGCTTCATACACTTTTTCTTCAGGTGAGACTGATGATCCCCATGATTGACACCTATTTGCTAAGTGACTAGGATCTCCGCACATCGAACAAAATTCTTGAACCTGTGGTACCTGCGAAACATTTGATCTACCTTTCCCGATATTTCGGAGTAAAAGATCAAACTTTTTATTTAATTCACCTATTTCTGATTTCATTTCTTTTTGAAAGTCGTCTGGGTTTGAAACAGAATTAATAGAAGAAGAGTGGTTGTTTGTTTGATCCACTAAAGCTTGGGTTTTAGAGCCTTTACTCAGTGTACCAAAAAATGTCCATTCTTCATCACTTGGACGAGTTAAGAAAAGACCACCACTAGCAGCTAATAAAAATTGTCTATTTGATGCATCCAAACTATATCATAAAATATTTTCACAAGTTCCCATTTAGGAATATCATGATGAGGACATGACCTCTACAAATCATTTAACCGCTCAAACGACTCGTGAAAAAGTTCACCTGGAATTTGACGAAAAGCTTTAATCTTGTTTCTTACATCACTTGTTTTACTAATTGGATTAAAATCATCCAAGAATAGTTTTTGCATATCCGCCCAAGTGGTAATACTTTGGCGTGGAAGAGAATTAAACCAATGTTTAGCTCTATCTTTAAGTGTATATGGAAACAAACGCAACCTAATGTCATACTTAGTCAAACCAGTTATCTCATGGGTGTCAGCAATTGCGAAAAATTCAGAAATAAAATCATATGGTTCTTCAATTGTTGACCCTCTAAATGTAGGTAAAATATTTAAAATTGAATGCTTCAAATTAAAAGTTGGAACATTAGCACCTGTGCGATAAACGATTGGTGTTGGATCCTCAAATTTTCCCGGCCTATAGTAAGTATCGACTCCTCTTGCCATGATCACAATTTTCACTTCTTCTTCAAACTCGGTTTCACTTTTAGAAAATTTCTCTGAATTCTCACCTTCAAAATTGTCCCAAAGTGTGGCTTCCAAATCTATATTCTCTGACGAAGATGTAATGGCTGCTCGTTGTGACACACTATTCTACCTAGCTGTCTTCTCAATTTCTGCGTCAAAAGCAAGTGGTGATGTGCGTCCGGAATATCTTGTATGCATACAAGAAATCTAACTCTGCAAATGAACCACTAAAAAAACGCGTAAAGAAGAACTAACAATTTAAATAAACTAAAAACAGAAAATAAAATATTTTTGGGTTTTTTTTAATAATGAAAATAAAAATAAAAACAACTAATTAAAAAAAATAAACTATAAGCGCACTAACTCTCCGGCAGCGGCGCCAAAATTTGATCGATGTCGAAGTACCAATAAAAAATAAACCTAATTACCTTATATTTGATAGGGCAAGCGGGTATCGTATCCACGACGAGTATGTGGTTATAGCTAAGTTTAACGAAATAAATGATTGATTGATTGTTTGGTTTAGTAACTTAATAACTACAATACTAATTAACTAGAAAGTAAATAAGCAATAAAAAGTAAATAAGCAAATAAAAGTAGGATTTGTAAACAATAGGGTGAAAAGCAATCCCTCGCGGCTCCAGATATGTTGATATGACTATGTTACGGATTATTACTAATGTTTGCTTCCAAACCACATAGATATAGTTTGTATTATTTGAAATGGGCAATTTTGGGCACAAATTATGTTTACCACACGAATCGTCTTAATCCTTAAACTAGTTGGACTCGGTACGACTCGTTGACTAGCAATATCATGTCTTACGATAATCCCATCAAATTAGATAATTAATCAAACAAACAATTTTGGGTACAAGTTATGTTTACCACACAACCGTCTTAACCCCTATAATAATTAGGCTCGGCACGAATCGTTGACTCGCAATAACATGTCTTACGATAATTCAATCAACTAATTATATTAAAAACATTGAAATCAAACAAAAGATATGCATTAAAATCATATAAATCAATGTATCACAAACAATGTAAAATCCGTAAACATAATCAAACCATATATCTTTCACCGGGAGAGATTACAAGAGAGTTAGCCTTCCATGGATGTTGTTGAAATCATCTTTGGCATTGATGGCATCTTCAAGATCTTGGACGGGTTAATGATTGGTGATTGAAGGAGTTTTATGGTGTCTAGGGTTTTGGTGGAGTGGTGAATTTAATTCGTGAAAAAGATGAATAATTGATGAATATGTCGATCCATATATAGGGGTAGAAGTAGGGTTACAAAAGTTAATTACTAGAAAACCTTATGGGTCGTGAGTTTATGCAGGAGAAGATTGGCATCTATGTGAAACATAGATGCTGATAATGGTCTGTATAGATATTTTGGCTTTGATAAACATCTAGGTAGAACCTAGATGCCTAAACTCTTGTTGTGTCGTGGCTTTTGGTGGAAGAAAGATAAGGTTGGCATCTATGTGAAACATAGATGTTAATGAATCCCTGGATAGATGCTTTTGTTTTGATAAGCATCTTGGTAGATCCTAGATGCTAACATCCCTTTGTCTCCTGCGTTTCCTTCTCTTTAATAATATAGTACCTCTACTAAATGACTTAGTATCGGTACTATTCTTGTGCATCTTTTAAACTTCTAGTCTTCGTAGGCTAAAAACCATATGTTATTCATTCTTCATTCTTGTCTTGTAAAATCACCATCTTAACTCCGTTTAATGCATAACCTACATAATTACAAAACACCTCAAAGTATATGTATAACAACGAATAACAATGCAACAATACGTAATTAACATGCTATGAGGTGTATGTAAAATACACCGATCAGTCACAGTCTTCTGTGTTTATTTCCAGTGTGCCTAACAGAGGTAGTTTCCAAAGGCCCCAAATCTCTAGTACTTCCTCTAGACCCAATATTGTGACTAGACCTAATAACACTGGGAATAATAGGACTTTTGGTGGTCCTACTCTGGTTTGTGAGCATTTTGGTTTTAATGGGCATACTGTTGATAGATGTTTTAAACTGATTGGGTACCCTGCTAATTTTGGAAAAAGAAATAATAATTCTTCTGGGTCTAACTTAAACCAAGGTACTAACAATTTTAACAAAAGGTTTGTCAATAACAATTTGTTGGTTCTAGCTCTTCTACTATTTCACATGAACATATTTCAAAACTTTTGTCTTTGATTAAAGATACATTAGTTAATGATAATGGAAAAGGAAAAGGTGTACATGCCAATATGGCAGGTATAGTTTTAAATAACAGCAAATTCTTTAATCAAAACTTTAACAGTTTTTTTTGTAATAACAGTAAAATCAGGTCTGCACTTGTTGCAACTGGTATTATTGTTGATTCTGGTGCCAACCAGCATTTAACATATACAGATAAGTTTTTGGTTAATGTAATTTATATTTCCAAACTTGGAATTAAAGTTTCACATCCTACTGGAACTGAAGTTTTAATTACAAAGGTTGGAAATATGTTCTAACCAAACACTTAACTTTATATTATGTGTTTGTTGTCCTAGAATATTATGTTAGTCTTATGTCTGTTCATAAAGTGGCTAGAGACAGCAAATATGTTATTGCTTTTGATGAGTCTAAGTGCTATGTTTTACCTCAAGATTTGAAGGGAATGAATGTTCTGGGATTGGTAAACAAAATGATGGATTATATTACTTTGATGGAAATCAAGGTATTGATTTAAGATTTGAGAATTTTAAATCTGAATATTTTTTATCCAAAAGATTATGGCATTCCAGACTTGGTCATCTTGCTGATCAGGTCTTGGCTGTGCCTAAAAAAGATATCAATTTTGAAGATAACAATGAAAAAGAACCTTGTGAAATATGTCAAAAAGCTAAAAAAAACTAGGGAACCTTTCCCTTTAAGTGAACACAAGTCTTCTGTCCTTGCTGAACTTGTCTATCTTGATCTTTGGGGGCCTTATAGGGTGGTTAGTAAGGAAGGATACAAATATTTTTTTGACCATAGTTGATGACTTTTCCAGAGCTTTGTGGGTTTACTTGATTAAAACCAAAGATGAGGTGTTTGATTGTATTACTATCTTCTTTAATCTGATTAAAAATCAGTTTAATAAGACTGTTAAAACATTTAGAAGTGATAATGGAACTGAATTTGTTAATCACAGATTTTTTGATTTTTGTGCTAAAAATGGTATTATACATCAAACATCTTGTGCTTATACCCCACAGTAGAATTGAATTGTGGAAAGGAAACATAGGCATCTGCTTAATGTTGTCAGATCCCTTCTGTTTCAGGGGGTTACCTCTTAGTTTGTGGTCTGAATGCATTCTTACTGCTTGTTATTTGATTAACAGGTTGCCATCTTCAGTGTTGAATAGGAATTCTCCTTACAATCTGGTTTTTAACAAAAAATGTTCTTTAAATCACTTAAGAGCTTGTGGTTGTTTATGTTTTGCTACTGTTCTTAATAATCATGATAAATTTTGTAGCAGATCTGAAAAATGTGTTTTGGTTGGTTATGCTTCTTTTAAAAAGGGGTATAAACTCTTTAGTCTTGAAAGGAAACAAGTCTTGTTTTCTAGAGATGTTGATTTTTTTGAAAATGTGTTTCCTTTTAAGACAAAATCTGTTTCTGTGAGTGAGACTAGTCAAGATTTGGATCATACAAACTTTTTTGATAAGGTTGTGTATGAGAATTCTGACATACCCAATGATGAAAACAATGAAACTGCAAAACCATCTGATGATGAAAACAAATATGCAAGTTCCATAAGTGAAGGTAGCAACTCTTTTCATGATGGCAGTCCCACTATTGACCCTTTAGAGGATGATTTGGGGCATCCTCAGGGTTCCAATGGTTCTGCCCTTGAAAATGAGATGGCTGCAACACCTGGGAATGAAAGTGCAAACTCTGAGGGTATTGCTCAAAACATTCCACTCATAGAAACTCAAACAAATTTACAAACTCAACCTCTTAGGAGATCTGAAAGATCTTCTGTCATTCCAAACAAATATAATGAGTTTGTTGTTGATTCTAAAGTAAAATTTGGACTTGAAAATTTTGTGAATTATGCCAATCTTAGCTCTGAAAACTTTTGTTTTGTTACAAAATTAAATAAAATATCGGAACCAAAAAACTATTGGGAAGCTTGTAAGGAGTAGCACTGGAAGGAGGCAATGAATAAAGAAATGATTGCCTTATATGAAAATGATACTTTTGAAATTGTTGAGTTACCCAGTGATAGAAAAGCCATTGGGTCTAAGTGGGTTTTTAAAATCAAATATAAGTCCAGTGGTGATATTGATAGGTTTAAAGCTAGATTAGTTGCAAAGGGCTTTAACTAGAAAGTGGGTGTTGATTTTGATGAGACTTTCTCTCCTGTTGTCAAAATTGTTACTATTAGATGTGTGATTAATCTTGCTGTTTAGCAAGATTGGTCTGTTTTTCAACTTGACATCAATAATGCTTTTCTTTATGGTGATCTTAATGAAACTGTTTGTATGACACTACCTGAAGGGTATTTTGATGTGAATGATAAAAGAGTTTGCAGGCTTACGAAATCTTTATATGGGCTAAAACAGGCACCCAGACAATGGAATGCCAAAATTACTCAAAGTTCTCTTTGAAAATGGTTTTTCCCAAAGTAAAAGTGATTATTCTCTTTTTACCGAAAATGAATCTAGAACTTTTATTGCTCTACTAGTTTATGTTGATGACATTATTATAACTGGTAACAATATCAAAGAAATTAAGAATTTCTAAAGACTAAATTTCAGATTAAAGACTTGGGAAATTTAAAGTATTTTTTGGGAATTGAAGTCATTGAGACTAAAAAAGGTTTATGTCTATCTCAAAGAAAATATTGTTTGGATATGTTGTCTGAGTTTGGTTTATTAGCCTGCAAACCTTCTGCTATTCCTCTTGAACAAAGTTTGAGTATTACGTCTGAACCTACTGATAAGGATCCTGTTCTTGATAATATTACTGAGTATCAAAAGCATATTGGTAAACTGATCTATTTGACACACACTAGGCATGATATATCTTATGTTGTGCATTTTTTGAGTCAGTTTATGTATTCCCCTTTAAGGACTCACTTAAAAATTCTGTCAATTCTTTAGAAGCATTTGTAGATGCAGATTGGGCAAAGTGTGTTGTCACTAGAAAGTCGTTACAGGGTTTTGTATGATTTCATGGAAAAGCAAAAAACCAAACACCCTCTCAAAGTCTTCTATAGAAGTTGAATACAGAGCTTTAGCTTCTGTGACTTCTGAGATTGTTTGGATCCTTAAAGTTTTAAAGGATCTAAACTGGGAGCATTTTATGCCTGTAAAAAAATTTTGTGATTGACAAGCTGCAATTAAGATTGCTGCAAATCTAGTTTTTCATGAAAGGACTAAGCATTTAGAAATTAACCTTCATTTTGTAAGGGAAAAGATTTTAACTGGTGTAATTGAAACAGAAAAAATCAATACAGCTGATCAAACTGCTGACATTTTTACAAAAGGTCTTGACAAAAATCAACATTATAAACTGATTTCAAAACTGGGATTACATGATGTTTTCCAGGCCAAGATTAAGGGGGGATGTTAAAATTATAACTTGGCCTAGAAAAATACTACAATGACTTATTGTGTTACTTTTATTTTCTCAGGTTTTGCTTTTAGCCATGTTGGGAGCTTAGTGGATAAAGCTGGAAAAATGAAGGACTTGTTTTGGCATGCTGAAA
Source organism: Artemisia tridentata subsp. tridentata (assembly GCA_021014915.2). Classification (NCBI taxonomy): domain Eukaryota; kingdom Viridiplantae; phylum Streptophyta; class Magnoliopsida; order Asterales; family Asteraceae; genus Artemisia; species Artemisia tridentata. The sequence goes on from CP139506.1 coordinate 334,192,321, forward strand.
GATGGGTCAGTTGAGGCTGTATATAAAGAAAAAAGACAAGGGACTCTCTCATAATTCATCTCTCGTTTTTCTCCTTCTGCTCTCAAATACTCTCACAGTTATAAACCCTAGATTGATTTTATTGTATCTGATCATCTGATCAGTTTAGGTTGTGATAGATTGTTGTATGATTCATGATTGAGATTGAGGGGATGCTTCGATACATTTGAAGGGTGTTAGTCCTTTGTGACTTTGTGTATATGATATGCTTGAGTTAATATGATTAAGTATGCGGAATCTACTTAACCACACTTAGAAGGTTATTTGGATATGGAAATGGAACAGTTATGTTTGTTATAGAACAATGAGCACATAAAGTTTATCACCAAACGATTCAATATTATTCAAAATAATACGAGTGATATTCACTATCACTAGGGTTACAAAACCTTGAATCTTATGTTTCTATTACTTGTGATATTATTGTGTTTGTTCTTTTCTCTTAACAGATATTCAAGTTCTATTCTTAGCAAAAATCTATGTGATATTATATCTAGTCTAAGATCTCTCATTTATAATCAAAGAGAGATCTTTACAAATATTGTCAAGTCTAATCGAACACATGCTTGAGAGTGTCAGTCATTAAGATACAACATGTATCTGTGTTTACAACTTGTTACTGAACACTTTGTCTAAAGATATTATCTACCGTGTATTGTTGACTATTATACACATAATATATTCGTATACTTATCCAACCAGCAGTAGAATACTTCAACAATTATCCACTTAGCAGTAGAATCTTCTTTACCAGCAGTAGCATCATTCAGCAGTAGAATCATTAACGCTAGCAGTAGAATCAAATGCACTAGCAGTAGAATGATACTTAGAGTATTTCTTTTGAGCAGAACTGATCTTGTGAACATGTAATTTCCAATACTAATCTTCAGAACATTTAATTCCCAACAGAGATCAGGTTGTTATTGTTCTTGGTATTCACTGATTAAGATCAGTTGGCTGCGTTGTTTGATTTCTTGAGTAATAAAACTTGTTTCCTGGATTCTATTGAGTTTTTCTACAACTTAGAACAATGCCCAATCTACAATCTTCAATTTGATTCAGCAGTCATATCTTGAGAACTTGTAGCTATGACCCATTAACAGTCCTTTTGTATATGAAGTTCAATATGCCAAATTTTAAAAACCCGAGTAATTGCATTAGAATTCTTCACCTTTAAGCTCATCAACCTTGTCCTCACATAGTTTCAAAAATTCTTCTAGAAGCATTTTTCTAATTTCTATTTTCATCCCTGAAAATTTTGTTTCTTCTCGTGGAAGTAAACACACTTACTTATTACGGAATTGTGTTGGTTACAATATAGTAGCGTTAGTTACAACATTTTAAAGCACCTTTTGTAGGCATGTTTAAAAAAAAATACAATGTGATTTACAAAGAAAGAAGTCTAAAACCGTAACCACCCTTGTAATTCGTGTTTTCAATATACAAACATATAATTGAGTGATAAACGATATTTGTAATTTTTGTAATAATTTGTGCTTATGTATGATAAATGATATCTTATATCTGAATTCTTCTACTATAATTGCATGATATTTTCGATATTATAAAGTACGCAAACATTGTTAATAGAATTATCAATTATCACGTGCTCTTGCTCTTAAACTATTCGATTTTGTCGTCACATTGCGCAGTTATCATATTAGTACATGTTTATATAATAATACTTATTTTTTTGTATATTTTAATATTATATTGTAACAACTTTTCGTATAAATATTTTTTGAAATATATTTATTTTCAGGGTACCAACCGCCATAACGCGCGGATAATAATAGTAACTTTTTAATGAACACATATTTTGAGACGAAAGTGTGCTCATCCAAAAATGAAAGAAGTAAAATATCCAAACTGATAAAGTGAATGGATGCAATGTGTACAAAATGCAAATTTGCATCAGATTCTTTCAACTTTATGTTCACCACACCCATCAAAAAGTCGACCATTTTTACCCATTCCCCAGTGATATTAGCAACAATGGCTAGAACCATATCTTATATCACTGGATCTGAACTCTTGTCTCTAAAAGAACGCGCTAATGTTGCTATTGTTGATGTCAGGTTAGTTGATTCATGGTTCAATGATCATATGAATTTGATTTTTATCATAAATGTATTTAGATTATTGAAATATGAATCTGTTAACAGGGACGAGGAAAGGAGTTATGACGGACATATAGCTGGCTCGCTTCACTTTGCTAGTGATTCTTTTGTGGACAAAATCCCTAGCCTTGTTCAAGCAGCTAAAGGGAAAGACACCCTAGTGTTTCACTGTGCCCTAAGCCAGGTATGTTATAAATTTACTTTTTCGTTATATATCTGTTCAGTATTGAAGTTTATTTTAAGTTTTATTTGCTGATGTAGTTGTTTAGTTAGGGTTTTGTGAATTGGAATTGTCACGTATTTGCAGATTCGGCGACGCATTAACTTTTGCTAAAGAAATGTGAAAAATTATAGATTCCGTTTTTTTTTTTTTTTTTTTTTTTTTTTTTTTTTTTTTTTTTGTGATTTCGCACCAAGGAAATGGTTGTTTTGGAAGAAATGACAAGTGTGTGATGAGCCGATAACTAGTAGTACAAAATGTAACGAGTTGTTACACATGTGGTTTGACTCAAAGGGTTGATAATTGACAGATCCTCCCGTTAAAATCCTAAAGGAGCGGCCTTTTTAGGCATTGGTTGCATAT
>CP139506.1:334795162-335028406 GCA_021014915.2 Artemisia tridentata subsp. tridentata
TCCTTTTGAAAAATTGGACTGGTTTCTTTTGATGAAACGTTTTGAACTAGCAAGGATGCCCTCTCTTGGAATTCCATGTTTAGATCTTTTAGGTACTCATCACTAGTCCTTTCATCAATTTCATCCTCAGAGTCCTCTTGAAAGTCCTGCACAACACCATTAGTATAAAAAGCAGTTGATATGGGTGTGGAGGTTAAGGCCTTTTTGGACTCAAGAGCTTTTGAGTCAGGATATCTCCTTGAGATCAAGTTGTCCTCATAGACAAATTTCCCATAGATTTCAGGGAGCTCAAGGGTCTGAATGTGATTAGCATTCCTCAGGCCTTGTGAGAAGTTTAGCCATTTCTCAGGGAGACTGTTGACAAAGCCAACATTTGTCTCATGCTTAGATAATACTACACCATCATTTGATAGCTCGTTTATCAAAGTCTTGTATCTGGTATAAGTCTGAGAGAGACTTTCAGAGTCTTTTGCCCTGAAAGTCTTATACTCAAGTTTCAGGTCCATGACCCTGTTTTGCTTGGTATGTGAGGGGCCCTCAAAGCTATTAACAAAGTCATCCCAAGTTTGCTTGGATGTTAAACAGTTGATGACTGATTCCATTATATCGTCAGGAAGACAAGATATAAGGATGCTTTTAAGGCGCTGGTCTTGATTGACCACCCTCCTCTCATCAATGGTCCATTGAGCCTCAGGCTTGTTTAGCCCTGCAGCAGTCTTAGGGACAAATGGGCCATCCCTGATGCAGGTGATGTAGTAAGGTTCCATACCAGTTAAATAGCAAATCATACGTTTTTTCCATTTGCTAAACTTTCCAGCTTCTAGTCTGGGTGCAACAGCAGAATAGTTGCCACCCTTTTTATCGACCAGCTAGGGTACATTAATATCACCCATAGTAGGATCTTGGTTTTAAAAACCTTGAGTACTCTTGGTTAGTTTTGAAAGATTTTATAAACCAGAGGCTCTGATACCACTTGTTGTTCCCTTCATACGCTTAGAGTTAACTAGAAAGTTAATCTATTCGTGTTTATGACTAATACAATGTTATGATTAATTCTAACAGATTAATGAAACGTAAAAGTAAAAACACACAAGTATTTTTCAACGTTTAAATTCTTATTAGAAATGAATCAAAGAATCTATTACCCAAGTGTTTTGCGGAACAAACACTTGGGATTGAATAGACAAGGTATGGTGGTGTCTCCTATCTAAACTCAAGCTTTGCTTTGAGTGGTAACAATTCGACCCACTGAGCTATCTCAGGGATACGTTACTCTTTGTAGGAGAGAAATTGCTTTGTAAAAGTCTAAGCTTTCAATGTACAAAACACACTTAACTTCTCTCCTATCAGAACCTATTTATACACAAGTATAAAGAGTAAAAGTGATTAAAATAATACAAGTTGTTGAAGCAAGCGTGTCTGACAATTACAACAGTAATTGTCATTTTCAAGAACCAATAGGAATGGGCTAAAAGTCTTTAGGAGTGGTTGGTCTGACACTCCATGACTTTTAGTCGTCTTAGAGAAGGTTTCTTCCTAACAAGATAAGATTTGATCTTATCTTAAACTCTTCCCAGATCTTCCCACCTTTCTTTCAGGCTTTAGGTTCTTCAATACACGCCTTCATTTATTAATCACAATTGTCGTTGAGGAGACTGGGGTTCAGTGAGTTCTTGTCCAACACTCACTGAACCATCATCTTCTTCTTTGGCTTAAGTCCTACTCAGGGAGTACCGCCTTCCTGAGCAGTGAATCCTTCTTCTTGAATTCGCTTTAAGCATATTGAAGATGACTCACTGAGAGACTGTTCTCTCAGTGACTTGAATTGTTCTCGGTTTAAGTTAACACTTAGTTAATTTGTGTTCAAATCTTGTTTTAAGTATTCTTGGGTACTGACGGACCCAACAATACGTTTCGTCCTTTTTCGTCCGTTTTCATACGTTTTCGTCCGTTTTCTTACTTTTTTGTCCATTATTCATACGTTTTCGTCCATTTTCATTACGTTTTCATACGTGTTTTTAAGCTTTCATACGTTTTCGTCCGTTTTCATACTTATTCGTCCGTTTTCTTACATTTTCGTCCGTTTTCATACATATTCGTCCATTTTTAAATATTTTCGGCCGTTTTCATACGTTTGTGAATATCATAAGTGATATTCTGAATAATTCAAGTGATATTCTGTGATATTAAGAATATCACAAGTGATCACAAATGATATTTTGAATATCACAAGTGATATTCTAAATATCACAAGTGACGTTTTAATACGTTTCGCCCGTTTTCGTCCTTTTTCATACGTTTTCATTCGTTTTCATCCGTTTTCTTTCGTTTTCGTCCAATTTTCATATGTTTTCGTCCATTTTCAGACGTGTTTTTACGCTTTCATCCGTTTTTCATACGTATTCGTCCGTTTTCGTCCGTTTTCATATTTAGTGATATTCATAATATCACTTGTGAAAAATGGACGAAAACGTATCATGGTGATTGTTCACACAAATGACGTTTGGGTACAGTCTAGATGACGTTTGGGTACAGTCTAGATAACGTTGACTCTAAGTGCATTATATGGCTCATTGCAGGCACATACAATTAAATGCACCACTGTCGGCACATAAGACTTGGCAATAAATAAAATTACTACAAAGGTTTCATAGTTATTAGTCTTATTTATTTTTATTATGAAAAATTACCCTCTTTTGTAGTTTACAATTCATCATAATATTAAACACAAAAGATCAAGTAATTACAAAAATAAATAAACACATAATAACAAATATATGATCATTCACGATATCATATAGCCACATGCAAACCTTTTTCAATAAATCCTAATATTAATTCTATGTGAAATTTTAAATGTATGTAACTAACAAAACTCCCATTGGTTTTCGAGCTCATTGTGCCCAATGGTTCACAGACACCAAATAACTTGGCCGCGTAAGTTTTGGTTAGTTAGATACCACATTGCATATAACTTTTTAATTAATATATATTGAGGTCTTCCCCAATTTAAGATTTATTTAAAACATGTAGCAAACAATTCAAAACAAAACATACAAATCACACCATGACAAAATATGCAAGATTTTGTCATGGATACCATATTGATCACATAATCATGCATCACATATTATTATGTCAATATTAATTGTACGTATCTAATTAATTAATAACATCACATACGGTACTTACTAATTAATTCCTAAAAATTTTCATGCAATCCTAGGGTTTCTCAAGTTTTAATTAAAAAACTAAAACCCTAATATTTAATTAATATGGATCGAACCATATTAGGGTTTCTCAAAAAAAATAAACAAACCCTAAAATTAATATTGCATGTAATCTCTACAAGATCCAATTTTTAGGTTTAAGTAATTAATTGCAAGTTCTAGACGAGGCTCATGATGCCACTGTTGGAATATGTGAACTATAAATAAATCATAAACACATAAAATCATCAAGCACACGCAGCGGAATAGATCTACAAGAACATGTAATTAATTAAATTAAATAAGACACGTACCTTAATGATTCCTAGCAAGAACAAGGAATCTCTTGAACAAGAACAAATAATATAAACCCTAATTGGGAATATATTGGATCGATCAACACCAAGATCACAAGCTAAAGGAAGCTTGTCACTCGTTCTTGTATACACGTAATGATAGCGTTTCAATGAGAAAAGCTAGGTTCTTAATCACCAACAAGCCAAACACTTGCAAAACTTTTACTAGGATCGAATTCCCTAGTGGGAATAAAAATGTCGATCGGTTCAAGCTTAGGAGAGGAGGAGAAGAGAAGTTAGGCTTGTAGGAGACTCAAGATTAGGGAAAAACTAAAACACAATGGAATGTATTTATAGTGTTCCTTTTTCTTTGTGCCCAAGCAAACCAAACCGACCCTAAACCCTAATGGGAGGGGTTCGGCCGATCTCTACATCCCACAAGGGATTCTAGATCCTTCTTTCCTATTTTGCGTAATTAGTCCTTTAACGGTCGTTAGTTAAAACCCCGTTAAGTACTAACCGTCGTTAAGTGTTTTTATTGGTGAAATGAATAAATAAATAAATACATGAAATATATATATATATTTAATTATTCATCATTGAAACTCTCACGTTAATGTGTGCAATCCCGAGCCTCGGGTTCGAAACCGGACATACGTATATTAATGTTTATACACAAAACTAACACTTGTTAATTTCATTAGTTGTCTGTACAAAGTTATCGCTAAAGTCCTCGCTTATAGGATTTAAGAATGTTGTGCATACAATGGTTAGCGACGACTGATGACAATTTGTTGATAGTCTTCTCGTGACGACATGAAATAATTGTTTGGGCTTCTAAGAAGAAATAACGTCTTTAAAGCGGATTACGAATAGCATTGAAAAGAGTTTGTCACTCCACCAATCTCACGTTGGTGTTTGCTTTAATCATAAGAAATTTGGAAATGAGAATTTTTGTTTTTTTTAGTCTGCCTTCAAGAACAAAACTAGTGACTTTCTAGTATTTACGTATTAGTGTATTACTGCGTATGTTTTTACAATTATCATTTGAATTTTATGATTGATGATTACACAAGTTATTGCTGACCAAGGCTAAATTGAATAAGGATGTGGTTATTGCTACCCCTCCTAACCTCCTAACGATTCTTTTACCCTCTTATTGATAAGATTAAATCGTTTTTATCGTTTTGTAATCGTATTTTTTGTCTTTTATTATTGTTGTCTTGTCAAATTTTTTAACAAAACTTTCGAATAATACACTTTTGAACATATTGTCTTTTAATAATTTATCTTGTACTTTTTAATAATACACTTTAAAACATCAAATATTCCGTTTTTTCTTTTTCTTTTTAATAAAGACGGAAAAAGTTATCACAATCAATTTAAGGGGTATGAGTAACCTCACCCATTCAATAATATAATTATTTAATAAATTTAATAGTTATTTACTTATGTCTTATTTGTTTAATTTTTGTATTAAATCGTGTTTAAATAAATATAATTTAATGCAGACACCTTTATTTTATCATTTTATATTTTCAGTATTTTTTTACAATTAAGTCATAAACAAACAATTCATACTATATATCACTTCCTAAATTCAGTTTTTTCTATAAAGTCAAAGTCAAATTCAGACCCCAACTTAATCTGTCAAAATTAACTTTTTATAATATAAAAAGCAAGATTATTTATAAATTTGGAAAAAATAAAAAATGTATGTTTGGGGGCCGGATAAGGAAATAATCATCACATATGGCCCTCCTCCCTCTTGTTTAACAACAACCAAAAACACCAAATCCTTATATCCAAAAACATTTTTAGCAAGAATTAAGAAGAAAGAACCCATTTCATTTCATAAATGTCAAAGAAAGTAGTGGGAGGTGGTGGAGGTGTGTTGCAAAAAGATGCACCATGGAGAGCAGCACCTTCTGCTGCCATAAAACCACTTCCTAAAATCCATTATACCCCTGTTGTAACTATTTCTGAAAACCCTTATTCCAGTTATGCCCTTTCCCTTGTTAAGGTTTGTACATGTTTTGTTTTTATATATATTGTTATGTATATATGTGTTTATGTTAGTCATTACAGTTTATGGTTATTTGGGGGGTTTTTGAATTCTTATGTTATTGGTATTTAGAATTTAGAACCCCAAGTAACCCCTCACGGGAAAAGACGATTCCTGCTAGGTGCAAACAACTCTGAAGTGGCCACGCCAACCTCCTGAAAAAGGAGGGCTTTACCTTGTGGGTTCATACCCTCTGGATTAGTCGGCCAACAGGTCGGAAACCATAAACGGGTAAACGGATGTGGTTTTCCTCACCGGGTTAATCCTGGGACCATTTCCGACCCTTCCCTGGCTACCCCCAAATGTACACGCCTAGCGAGGTTTGAACCCTTAACCTCTTGTTTGAAAGCCAAGGACCTTACCACTAGGCCATTTGGTGGTGGTTTTTAAGAGGTCAGAAACCATGATTACCAAAACAATTTAGAACCCAAGTTTGGTTTTAGCCTTTTAGGGTGTGTTTGGCATTGGGTTTTGGAGATGATTATCTTGTTATTTACGTTTTTTGTGTTACGAATATGGGAGTGTTTGAGATTGTTTATTAAGGGGGTGTGTTTGGATAAGGTTATTTGAGAAGCTTATCAGCTTGTTGCATTACAAAGAAACAATACGCTGGTTTGTATTTTGCGGGGTGTTTGTCTCAATATCAAATTTTGGCTTATGATTAATTAGCTCATAATCCCTGGTTGAGTATTTGGTTAGCTTAGTATAATGAGTTGATAAGTAAGGTGTTTGGATTGATTTATGCCTGATAAAATGACTAAATAAGCTCATAAGCCCAAGCCCACCAAAATAAGCTAAAACGAACAACCCCTGCAAGTGCTCATACAATTCTACCCTCATCGTTCCTCATTTCTTTTTATGCTTTGCCATAAGTGTTAGCCTCTTTTGGCATTTTACTGTTTCTAAATTGTGATACCCCATAAGATTTCCGAAACATTATCCCTTGGATTGTGTTCTGACTTCGGATAATGCATAAGCTAATTTTTAAGCTTTATATAAAAGTTTAACCCAAAGCCACACTAAAACTGCTTCTCTGCTTCTTGAAATTAGGCAATAAGTTGTTTGAGATGGGCAATTTAAGAGCAACTTATTTCACTTGCAACTAATCAAAGCACTCCCAAACATGACCTAATAAGTTTCTAGTTTTGCGCGAGTATTGTGAAATTCATTATGATTATAAGACTAGTTGTGGGGTCAGATAATCAGTTTAGGAGTAGTGGCAACAAAATTCATTTCAGTTATCTGATTATTTAGGGACCACTTTACACGTAGTTACTTAAATAATTAAAAATTAACAAACACTCAACCAACTGAATATATCACGACATCAAACCGTATAAGCACATCAAATATTCAAAACACTGTATCCTGCACTTTGCTTTTTTATTACAATTGGTTAATCTGTTCTATTTCATATTATACAGTCACTTCCGAAACACCAATGCTAAACACCTCCTAGTTAGTCCAAGAGGGATTGGAAGTGATTTTTAATAATGGTTAAGATAATCATTGTTGTGTGTTCGTCTGTCAATATGTGAGATTTCAAATTTGCGTGGTTTTGAGTGTTTGGACATGTATTAATTTTTTTGGTTTTTGAATTGGTTCTTTTTGCAGCATCCTGATCCAATTGGACATGGATTAGGAACAGAAGCAATAGTGGAAGCAGCAGGGCCTGACTGTATTGTTCCTGGACAGGTTACACCCGTTAAACTTCTTGGATTAAAGGTACTCTTTTATTGCTCCACCTTGAATCTTTTTCTTACTTGAGTTATATTGTTCTGGTTTCTTATAAGTTGATTGCTATTTATTGCTTAAAACTATATAAATCGAATCTGCAAGGCTGCAAGCTAAAAAATGGACTCCTTATGTCTAGGACACATGAAGTATTATTTTGGTCTTATGCCATAGCGTTTTATGTTCCATGTTTTTGCGGAAATTAGATTTCATCATTGACTTGTTTTCTGGTGCGTAGTGAAGAAATTTAAATGCTTTCTACTTCTATGGGTTTCAAAGATATGGTTAATGCTAATATAATTTATAATTTGTCATCAACGAACATTTGCATGCAAATATACTATTAACTTTGATCTTGTATGGAGTCACCCTAATGCCATTTAAACACGCCTCACTTTGCTTGCTTTGGTGTTCTAAGATATACAAGGTTATAAATCGCCACTAATGGATACTTGTTATGTAAATACATCAGAAGGTCCATAACACAATATTGTTATTTTTGAACTTTTTAAAGCTGCATGTTTATGAGTTCAGAAGAGGAAGATTAATAAGTATAAACATGCTAAATTCCTTCAATCTTGTGATATGATTAACGGTTTGAGAATTATAAACAGAGAACTGTGTACATGGAAAAAGAATGGTCAAAATTTTGATTCTCGTTATCAAATGTATGTGGTCATCTAAGATTTTGAAATAAGACTTACTTGTCATTGCCATTAATATTATCATCATTTCGTGACACTGGGACAACGAATTATCCAATATATCTTGTGGAAATGTAATTAAAACACAAGTACAAGATTTCTATGGGGCCTTGTAATGTTGGCAGCTTCAAAATGCTCTACCATTGGATTAGCATTATCTAATTGTCATTAAAGTGATCTAATCGTTATTCTAGGAAGTAAAGTGTTCCCACTTCCCACTCTTCCACCATAAGTACCTTTTGACTATTGAGTTCAAACTTAATCACTTTTAAATGACTATTTGAAGTACAGATGTAGCACACCAACGTGTTTCTATTTATAGTACTTGCTACCACTTTTAATTTACCATTTGTATTTCTTCAAATTTAATTTATATCGCTTTTGAAGTAAAAATGATTTTGTTTGACCTAAAAAGTCAAGACGTTTTCTTCTGTTCAATCACATGAAGTATATTCACTTATAACATTAGTTTCTTGACTTTCTTCACAACATAAAGTTCTTTGTAAACCATTAATTTTCTAGTTTGTTGCGACGGGCTATATATCACTTGCTCTTTTTATAAATTATATGATGTGAGAAGAAAAAATATGTCACAATAAGTTTCGTTTATCCAATATAAGAGAAAACAAACGATGTCATAGTGGGTCTTATTTTTGTAGAACTTGTGTATATTTCTATTAAGACATTTGCATTTGTATTATCAGTTCAGGAGATGTAAAATGGAAGCTTGAATCTGTGCTTATGTGCTTGATCAGAAGTTTTTATTGTTTTCTATATTGGCATATAATACCAATATTACTCTGAATCAAAGTTTATGCTATGATAATAACTCATCATCTTTCAAGCTTTTTCTCAAGTTTCATCGTGCATTGTGAATGTGTACAGGTGTGGCCTATTGATATTGACCTAAAGTTTATGGAACCTGTTGGGAAAGAACTCAAGAATATCGGAAAGGTAAAACCAGCATTCTTTCTTTGTACGTACCTATTAATTAGCTTTTTATTGCTATTGGTCCCTTATCTAAAATGCTTCCCTTTTGAGGAAGTTTGTTCATGTCCACAATGGACTATGTCCAATCGAATTTAGAACGCTTGTTGCTTTAGCATTTTTCCATTCTAAAATTACGTATATGCCCATAAGCCCATTTATCATCGCTACAAATGTGTTGATGGAACTGATGTTCTGATATGGGTTCAAAAAGGCTACCTTATTGAGCCTATTGATATTGACCTAAAGTTTATGGAACCTGTTGGGAAAGAACTCAAGAATATTGGAAAGGTAAAACCAGCATTCTTTCTTTGTACATACCTATTAATTAGCTTTTTATTGCTATTGGTCCCTTATCTAAAATGCTTCCCTTCTGAGGAAGTTTGTTCATGTCCACAATGGACTATGTCCAATCGAATTAGAACGCTTGTTGCTTTAGCATTTTTCCATTCTAAAATTACGTATATGCCCATAAGCCCATTTATCATCGCTACAAATGTGTTGATGGAACTGATATTGTGATATGGGTCCAAAAAGGCTACCTTATTGAGTCTCTACCGAAGAGTATTTTAGATATTTTGACAAATTGGGGAACATTTTTTGAATTTTTTTTCCTGGTTGTATAAAAAGGTAAAATGACGAAAGGAGTACATTGTATAAGAAAAAGTAATGACGGAATACATTTTGACTCGGTCAACAAAAGCATATTTCAACTACTGTTTTTCTTAACAAATTTCAAGAAAAAAGTCGACTAGTTACATAAGAAATACAAATAAATTCTTGGTGAATAGGTTTATGAAAAAACCCTTCAATATCTTATTGTGAATTTATAAAAGTAAGGGGTGTTTGCCTTTTGGTACTTTGGTTTGCACTAAGAAATCACTATGGGCATATGTTCAATAAGAAGATGAATGGGAATGAGAATGCATTTATAAACCCAACCCAATAGGTCGCGGAGGATGCCTAATTTTATCAGTATCAAACGCATCCTATTTAATGCACACCTTTAGAACAATTATTAAATACTATCAAACCCATACCCTCAAACCAAACGACTCCTTATATTTTAAATGGGCGTAAGAACATGGAAAATAAACTACTTTGGTCGGTCATCCACTCATGTACTTGTCACTGAAGCAATGACTTAACATATAACTTTTTTACAGTTGTGCATGTCTATGTGTTCTTCAGCTTAGTTTTACTTTGAAAGTATCAATGTAAAGTTGTTTCTTCTCATGTTTTTTATTTTTTTGCTATCATTTCTAGCAACAACATCATCATATGTTGTAAACTGTTCATTGTGGTGCAGTTTATGGATTCAGCAGTTGAGCTCATGAACAAGTCATTTGATGATCGTTAGGATTACAGGCTGTTCTCGAGATTTAGTGTGCGGCATTATAATTATTATGAGTACGAGTTTAATCCAAGAGCCCTACACTCGCCAAAAGTGTTTGTAGTAGATTTGTTAATGATTTCTTTGTTTTTCGGCACTAGTATGCTTATAAGCTGGAAAACGGTTTGTCCACATATTTTATACATGTATTAATGAAATCTTTTGACTTTTGAGGTCAAAATTATGCATCATAAACTCAATATCGATATGGAATCTTTATCCGAAGTTAAACCCAACATTTTCTGTTTTAATTGTACGATACTTAAATGTAGGAATTAGAGTTTTCTCAAGATCTGAATACTTTGCGTCGACGTTAAAAATTACTGCATTTGACCTATAGAAAGTCAGCTTTTCCTCCTCTCTGAACTAATGGGGTATTGTGTGGGAAGACAAAATGCATCTGTGAAAGTTTAGAAAATATATATAGAAAAGCAAAAAAGAAACATGCAACTACTTATCCAACATATATAAGTTGAGCTCAAAAATGCCATTTTGAACTTTGCTATACGTTATTTGTATTGGTTGGAAAAACCCCTCTCCTTTAAAGACAGATGCGAGGGTTCGATCCTCACTCCCTGCAAAAAGGTTGGAGGTCCTCTGGAAATAACCCATCTACCTTCGGGTTGGGATAAGTCTGTCTAATCTCACCTCTTCCATAACTTGTAGAAGACGGGATTGGGTATCGTTGATCTTTTATTTGTATTGGTTGCAAGTTTGTGTGCATCATTTTGACACAATGCTTTGCAGGTCTACATGTATATTCATGTTTATGTTGTATATGTCTATGTATGTGCGTATGTAATGTAGAGAAATAAAATGCTACGTGGATACATTGCTTGTATAACAGAGACTAATCATATAAAATGACTAAAATACCCTTAAATATCTTTTGTTTTTTAAGATAAGAGTTTGAGATGTTGTAATCACTAAAAAGCACAAGCACAAACCAAATATTGTGACGCAAACTCCCATACAATCGTCACGAAAGAGATGGTGGAGTTTCCACGATCACATCTGCTTTCCACCTTTAAGTCCCTATCCATCATACCATCCCCTATAGTTTTCTATATATACAAAAGACACACAACAAGCTCACGGTAAACAGTCATTCACCATTTGTTTCCATGCGATGGTGATGTTTGATGTGGAAAACTTGCGCAGAGGGCCTTGGCTCGAGGAAGAAGATAAGAGATTGACCAAGTATGTTGGAGCTTTAGGTGAAAAACATTGGGATGCTTTGGCTATAGAATCAGGTAAGTTTAGTCCTTAATGTTTAGTTTGGACTATATTTAGTTTAAACGAGTTTGGATGTATGGGTTAAGGTCTAAAGAGGAGTGGAAAGAGTTGTCGGCTTAGATGGAAGAACTATCTTCGACCGAATCTAAAGCTTGGTGAGATCACACATGAAGAAGAACACACCATCATTGATCTTCAAAAACAATGGGGTAACAAGTGAGTGTATGTATGGATTTATATGTTTACTCAATCAGTGTGAAACTTAAATGATTGACAATTATAACAAGACTTGTTCTTTTGCTAAAAACATAATAATACAGTATAATGTACAGTATATGATTTGGGATTGATAGGTGGTCAAGAATTGCTAAAAGATTGCCAGGACGAACAGATAACGAGATAAAAAACTACTGGAGAAGTCATCTAAAAATGAAATCCGAAGCTCAACAAGGTTAATACTTCATTTTCACTTTAGATTGTACATTCATCAAAATTTCATGTTCACTTACAAGATTTTGAACCAGGATCTGTATGTTTTGAGTTGGCCAAAAGCGACACGAAACAAGTTATCTTGACAAGATGTGACACAAGCCCTGATTATATTGCTGGTGAAAGTAGCATGAATAAAAAGGATGATATTTTTGAAACTTCATCATCAGAAACTCCCGAACCATACCACATGAATGCATTTGGGAATTGTTCACCATATGAAAGCAGAATATCGGATTGGATATCGTCTTGCTACTGGCCGAGCAATGATCATGAACTAAAACATAATGAAGGTTGCATGGGAACATACTCATGTTTTTGTCAACTTGAATCGAGTTCAGATGAAAGCAAGACACACAGTGTGTGGGATCTTTGGAACCCCATTTAGGACATGGGTTAAAACATTTAGTTTTCTTCATATATATATATATTGTAGTATGAAAAGTAAATAAATAATAATGAATTTGAAGATCTTCAAATCTTCTGTGTTTTCCTATCCTCTTTTCATCACCTTTTGTAGTTCCATGATAATCCAAAAGTCCTGAGTACGTTTGAATTTTATACGTAAGTCATGCATAATAAATTAAACTAACGTATGTTCTTCAATCTTCATCAAGAGCCAAAAGAAAAAAAAAAAAAAAAAAGTTCATCTAATCTTTCAACAAAGTGTATTCTTGACAGAATGCACGTACAATAATACTAGCTTTATTTTTTAGTGTAATAACAAGTTTGGTACTTATCTAACGCACACCCATATTTGTTATAGCAATGGCAGCTTACATAAAATTATTTGAAGGAAAGGAGGGAATTGAAATGTATATTTAAAATCATAGTTTACAATGTCAACAAGTTAAACGTTTCAAGAATCGCTTATAAATTGAACAACAATAAATTACTGTTCAATGAACAAACATGAACACCAATGAACACCAATGTATGTTCGTTTATATGTTCATATTAGTTCGTTTGTTCTTTAAACCTAAACTAATAAACACAAACAAGCCTCGTTCTTATTGGTTCAGTTCTTTAGTTTTACTTTTAGATTCTTTAGCTCTACTTTTAGATTGTCATAAAAGCGAGGTTTGATTTCTTTTCTCTATCTTCAATCAATTTTTAGATTCTCATAGTGTTTTTGGCTTGATAATTGGATGTTCTATTATTCTAAAGAATCAGAAAACTAATATATATGTCGATCTACTCCTGTATAATCATAACAGTTGCAAAATATATGTAGAGTTCTAGTCAGATTGAACATTATATGATCAAATTGGGAGATAGATGTTAATGTTCTCAATTTTTATTGATGAGTTTATGTTGGTAATGATCGAGTGTTTAAGCTATGTAATCAATTTCACTAAAAATATATACCAGGCGAGTAATCAGCATAGCTACATGAATTTATAACAGCAAATAAGTATAGTTGTGATATTATGGTTAAATGTTTCATTTAACGTGTATGCATGCAACATAAAATAATATAAATTTAATTAAAAAGGTTGTAATATACAATTTCAACTCAAAGAACAATTTTTAAAATGTACTCGTATCAAAGAACATATAAAAACATTTAATAAAACTAAAAAATGAAAACTTAAGACCATTTTGAAATAACTTACAATGCACGTTATTGAACACGTAAAACACAAACTCGAAATAAATAAAATACTACAAAATCATTCAACAATGTCTTCAACCTTCATTTGGTCACTCATTTTTAACAAAATCATACAATCACACAATAAGAAAAATAATGGAAGCTGAATCTATCTATATATCTACATAAATTTTGAGTTTCTTGCCATAAATGGGAGAATTAATGCATTGTATACATTTAAGCTAAACTACTCTAAAGATTGAGTGACTTAATTTAATGTGCACACAAAAAATGTACGGTACAACCTCTTTCAAGGCATCTCTTAATGATTGAAACCATGCATCAACGAGGGATGTGTAAATGAATGTTGGGAATGCAAATTGTTGCTGCAAATTAATGTTGGGAATGCGAATTGAAGTCCTTTATGAAATCAATTTATGAATATTGATCATAGGTAATTGTTGTAACCAATTTCCTTAGTTACAATATGTTGGGAATTAAATGATCAAGCAATTTGTACTGCCAAGCTAAACAGGTGGAACTGCTGAAGAATATAACTAATAGTACTAACTGAGTTAGTACTGCTAGTTACTAGTATAATATTAGTACTGCTGGTAGAAAATTAGTACTGCTGATGAAGAAGGTACTGCCAGAGATGAAGATGCGTAATGTGATATGTATAGAAGATATTTAGTGTATATCTTATATGTTTAGAAAGATACAAATATTGTATATTGATAGTTATCTTGTAAAGGACTCCTTGTGCCTATAAAATAGGTCCTAGGTTAATGTCTTATATACATCTCTAGAATACGTTTTCGTAAAGCTTCAAGGTTGTAAACCCTAGTACTAAGCAAAGAGTAATCGTATTATTGAGCTAATAAGTTTGAAGTGTTTTGGTGAATTATTATTGTTAATATAACACAGTTTCCTGTTTTATTGTTCACTGTTATATTACAATTCTTCTAAGTATTGAAGAGTAGATTCCGCATACTCTTTGATATCATTCAAAGTTTCTAATACAAGCTCAAGTGTTTGGGATCAACAAGTGGTATCAGAGCTTAGGTTCTGAAACTTTGATCTAGAAGAAACATACCAGAATATTCTCTATTTTCACTGAAGCCATGGATCTCGAAACTACTCAGATAACTACCACTACTAAACTGCCTATTCTAAAGCAGGGTGACTATGAGATGTGGAGGCTCAGAATTGAGCAATACTTTCAGGTGCAGGATTATGCTCTATGGGACATCATAGAGAATGGCAACTTGTTCAAACCCACAGTCAAACCATCAACAAGTGAAGGTGGTGCCCCAACTGTATCAGGTCCTGTTATTGTAGAAGAGAAGCTTCAGAAGTAGAACGATGTCAAGGCAAGAAGTATGTTGCTGATGGCTCTCCCCAATGAGCAACTATTGACTTTTAGCAAGTACAAGGATGCAAAGACCTTGTTTGAGGCTATAACAACAAGGTTTGAAGGGAATGAAGCAACTAAGAAGACACAGAAGACTCTTCTTAAACAAATGTAGGAGAATTTTAGTGCCTCAAGCACTGAGTCTCTTGATTTAATCTTCAATAAGCTTCAGAAGATTGTGAGCCAACTGGCTGTTTTGGGAGTAGAGATTTCTCAAGAAGATCTCAATTTAAAATTCTTGAGAAGTCTACCTGCTGAGTGGAACACTCATGTAGTAGTCTGGAGAAACAAGCCTGATCTAGACACTATGAGTTTTGTTGACCTCTACAACAACTTCAAGATTGTAGAATAAGAGGTGAAAAGGCCTGCAAGATCTAGTTCAAGCTATCAGAATATGGCTTTTGTGTTATCTCTAAGCACAAACAGTACTGAGGAGGTTAATACTGCTTTTGGAGTTAGTACTGCTAACCCTAAAATTAGTACTGCTAGCCCAAAAGATAGTACTGCTGCCTTAAGTGATGCTACTATTTATGCGTTTCTGGCCAATCAACCTAATGGGTCGCAGCTTGTACATGAGGACCTAGTTCAAATTCATAAAGATGACTTGGAGGTGATTGATTTGAAGTGGCAACTAGCTTTGCTAAGCATGAGGGCCAAGAGATTTTTCTAGAAGAAAGGAAAGAAGATCACTATCAATGGTAGTGATACTACTGGTTATGACAAGTCTAAAGGGGAGCGTTACAACTGTCATAAGTTAGGACACTTTGCTAGAGAGTGCAGAGGGCCAAGGAACCAGGACAACAGGGGTAGGAATCAAGATGGCAGAGGTTCCAGGAATAAAGAAAGCACCAGGAAGGCTGTGAGTGAGGAAGAAACTTATTCAAAAGCTATGGTGGCAATAGATGAACTTGGATTTGACTGGAGCTTCATGGCTGAAGAGGAAGCTCCTACCAACATGACACTGATGGCTTTCTCGGATTCTGAGGTATATACTGATAATGCTTGTTCAAAATCTTGTGCAACTTTAAAAAGCTATGAATCTCTTAAAAAACATTATGACGACTTAAGAATATAGCTCAACCAATCTGAATTTAATCTTGCAAATTATAAAAGAGGTTTAGCTGTTGTAGAAGAACAACTTGTTTTCTACAAAAAGAATGAAACTGTATTCACTGAGGATATTGCTGTCTTGAAAAGAGACATTATGTTTAAAGACTTAGAAATTAATGAGCTTAAAGGTGAGTTAGAAAAGATTAAGCTAGATAAGGACAACATTGAAGTGAATATACACTACTAGAAAAACAGCTATTCTTGACTCCAAATGCAAGTCAAGAAGAGGCCTTATGACGCATAAATGCGAGTCAAGGATGGACCCGTCATAAAGCTTCATGACTCGCATTTGTGCGTCATCCCTCTATGACGCGCACTTATGACCCACGTTTTATGACTCTCCTTTTTGCGTGTCATAACCTAATTTTTTTTAAAAAAAAAAATTAATTTTTTTCAGTTCCTAATTTTCTATTAAATGACAATTAAAAACCTGATAATACAAAATTAAAAACACAAATATCAAAATAACGCATTTCATATATTATCAAAACCATGCGTTACCAATTCATTACATAACAATTCATGTCAAAACTAAAATCAAGATTCATAGCAGCATAAATTCAGCAACATACAACATACAACTAGCAGATGCAAAGGTTCCAAAACTAAAATCAAGATTCATAGCAGTAATTTATCACTTATCCTGCTTCATGGCAGCAGCAGCAGCTTGACCTCTGAGACGACCAGTCCTCCTAGCAGCAATAAGACCAACCTTTTGACCGGGTGGTGCATCACGACGGACGGTACTTGCATGACCAATATGTTGATGGTTACCACCACCATGGGGATGCTCAACTGGATTCATAGCAACACCACGAACCTTGGGCCAACAGTTTCTCTTCACACAAAACTTGTGGTAAGCGTTACCAGCCTTGAGCATGGGCTTCTCAGTACGTCCTCCACCAGCAACCTGGCCGATCATAGCACGACATCCACTTGGGATAATTTTCTTGGCTCCAGATGGAAGCTTCACTCTACATAACACAATAAAAAAGAGGTCAAATAATTTCAGAAAATGTGAACTGTATTGAAAGGTTTAGGTTGTGTTTAATTAAGCTGAACAATAACAGCTTCAACAATCCAAAGAAATCAATATAAAAGGGTATTTGAATAAGCTTATTTGTATCATGCAGAACAAAACACAACAAGCAAAAAAACAATGTTTTGGTACCGCACGTTAACTCGCTGACTAAAGCACACGATTGATTAAGCTAAAGCGACATAAGTGAACAATTGTTAGAACACAATAGCGTTACTCACACTTATCCAAATACCTAACTAAGGTTGTGTGCGCCAGACAAAGCAAGTTAATATGTATGGCAGTTCGGATGTCATCATCAGTCAAATATATGACTTGAACCCAAAGTTAGATGGGTATAAATGGTCTTTGATATTAGGAAGTTATGCTATAACAGACAAATCAACCAACAAAAAAAGCTGTAATGCCAAATGGACATATGCATCCATCAATAAAGTCAACTAAAGACTCACCTCCAAACTCTTCACAAAAATTGACTGAAAAATATAGTGTATTCTTGCTCCTCCGGACGGCTGAGATGTTGATATCTCTTCATTCTTCCCCTCAATCATTGAAGAGAAAGCTGTTTAAATGAATCAACAAGATCATCTATGAGATCTGGAATCAAAAAAATAGGCTTGCATGTGTAGAAGAAGTTAGGAAACCAAAACTGAAGAAGAGCATCACCTTCTGAGTACTTTGAAAGTATATTTAGAAGAAGAGCTCCCATGCCAGCCTATAAATCATTACAAAGCAAATGTTCAGTGAAAAATGCATAGAAAAATAACCTGTATAAGTTTATGCGAATATGCATAGAAAAAATCTGGGTTCAGTGAAAAATGACCACTTATAATGATCCAGGGCATAATGCAAAAATATCCCAATTCCACCCTATCTTGATCTTACCTGGTTTAATTTTTTTGCTAGCTGTGGCACGCCGCAACGATCTGCGAGCTCATTATAGACCTACACATTGTGAAAACTAGCTAAACGAGCTGAAAAAACATATTTGATACATAGTCAAAGGTGGAGGACTATAAACACCAATGCAAGAGAAAAAAAACATTTGGCTGTAAACATTTTATCAAGAACAATGAACCTCTAGCTAAACATACAAAAAGATTAAAGTCCACAACATGCCACGAAATAACCTCATACACAGGACTTTAATCATATAAAAAAGTACTGCTTCCCCTCAACCTCTTAAAAAAAATTAAGTCAAACTGGACAACGATACATACCCAGAAACACATTTAATGTTGTGCCATTGTTTATTCTAAAGATCTATGTATCCACCAAAAGATTCCACAGTTCATGAAATAACATATAAATGCACATAAGAAGTTAATCCACATACCCTTGCCCGTATGCAGGAGGCGGCCTTGGAGCAGATTTCTCAGCCATACCAACACTAATTTTATAACCTCTCAGCTCATAATCTGATGAAGATAAACACAATTAGATGTACCCGTAGAATGATAGATATGCAATAAAATAATCTAGAGACTAAAAAAAGGTATACCGTTGAAGAATCCGCCAGCAGAATGTGCTGCAGAAGGATCCTCATAGACCAAAACACCATCTCCTTTGTTTTTTACTGAATCATCAGTGTATAGCTTAATGTTGTAGGGCCACTGATCCTTGTACCCTCTCTTCTGCTTGATCCTCGCAACCTACAGAGAACATATAAATGCAATCATCATTTATCAGATAAAAATAGATCATTGTAAAACAGATTATTAACTGATAATAAAAGAGTTATGGTGAACCGTATTTACTTGTCCAATTCCTCCAAATAGCTCTCTCAATTCATCAATAGTCACATCCGGAGGCAAATTTGATATGTATATACGTGCATTGTCACAGGATAAGCCACATGTTTCATCACATTGCTTGACCTTCGCAGGTGCTTCAGCAGGAGCACCACCATAGCCACCTTGACTCTGAAGCAGGAGCACTACCATAACCACCTTGACCTTGTGGAGCAGGAGCACCATATCCACCAGTTGAGCCACCCCGAGCACCACCACGGTTATCAGGCAAAGAATCACCAGCATAACCAGTAGCACCACCACCATAGGATGGTGGATATGAGGTTGGTCCACCATTGTAGCTTGCAGGAGGAGGAACAGCATCGGTCCCATAAGATGAATTAGACCCATAAGAGCTAGGTGGTTGCGGGTAACTACTATCAGATCCCCCATATGCAGTTGCAGCACCCTGACCATAACCACCACTGTCTCTTCCTTGTTGCCTCCATACGAACCACTACCTCTACTTCCTCCACCACTCCCACCATCATAGCTACCCCTACCTCCTCTATCACCCCCATATCCCCCACCAGCACTGCCACCCTTATTGTAGCCACCACCATCACTGCGTCCGCTCCCACCTCTATTATAACTGCCACCATCATTGCGGCCACGATCACCACCACCAGCAGCAGCCGCGCTAGCAGGGGAAGCGGTACCACATTTGTTACATTCAGTTCTCCACGAAAAATTTGAATTGCCACAGCTGCAATTACAACATGAGAGTCAATTTGTCAATAAAATTCATCTAGATAAACCTTGCAACTTCTTTTAATCAGAAAGGTAAGTTCTTCTCAGCACCATATTTTTCAAACAAAAACTTACAGCACAGGATTCAAAAACATAAAACTGGTATATAATAGAGCTGTTCAAAATCAGTTGAACGTTTACAGAGTGGTCTATTTTACACATGATATAACCACCAAAAAGATCAATTTAAAAACATGCCGAGGCACCAAAACTCTACCGAATTCACATATTAGACAACATAAAATTATAGATAATTACAGATTAATATAGAGCTTCGACAGTTGGGAGACTGGGAGCCAACCCATTTGTAACAACCTACTAATATAATAAATCAATATTTAATAAACTTACTAAAAATCAAACACAATAAATTTAATTACACCTTCCAACAATTACATAAAAACACAATTAACTAACTGATTTAACCGATTAACTACCTCTATTTTGTGAATAACCACCACCAGCCCCACCATTGTCACGGCTACCGTAACCTCCACCGCCTCCGCCACGGTTTCCACCGTAAGATCCACCGCCGCCGTAGGAGGGGGAGCAGATCCGTCGTAACCAGACATGTTTTTTGTTTGTTATTAGGGTTTCGTTATTGAGAGTTTTGAGAGGGGTTTGAGATGGCAAATTAGGGCAAATTAGGGCATACCTTTCAAAATTAGGGCAAACTGATGTCGAGTGTTTTGAGAGTTTTGAGAGGGGTTTGATAAGGTTTTGAGAGTTTGAGAGGGAAATGTTGAGCGTGAAGTGTTTTGGCCAAAAAAAAAACAATGGATTTTGATGAAGCAGATGGGAAAAAAAAAACATAGATGACCCCTATTTAGGACGAAGCAAAACGAGCGTCATCTAGCAGGCTAAATTTTAACTGATTATGATCCTATGTTATGACGCTTCTGAAAATGAGTCATCCCCAATAAAAAATTTACTCGTTATGACTCTTATTTTATGACTTTGCTATTTGCGCGTCATCTTGTAGCGTGCGTCATAAAATGCGAGTCAAGGATAGACCTTTTTCTAGTAGTGATAGAGAGATTTGCAGGGGCATCTAAAAGCATAGATAGGATTGTTCAGTGTCAGATTATTGATAAATTTAAGACAGGGATAGGATATAAGGCTGTTGCACCCCCACATACTGGTTTATTTCTACCTCCTGGTATTGATTTGTCACATACTGGTATGGAGGAACCTCAAGAGCCTAAGTTTGAGTATGGATCTAAGGCCAGTAAGAGTACTAGTATAAATAAGCCTGAAGAGGTTAAGGAATCTTTTGAGAGTGCTAGTGACACCTCATTGGTTGAGTAAAATATGTCAGAAGTTAAAGAAGAAAAGAAAATTGTTGTTCCTAATGTGGCTAAAATAGAAGTTGAAAAACCAGTTAGGAAACATGTTAGATATGCAGAGGTGTATAGGTCACAAAGTCCTAGAGGTAAACAGAGAAATTGGAATAATCTGAAGTCCAAACAGCAAGGAAGTGATTTTGTCATGTATAATAAAGCCTGTTACACTTGTAGAAGTTTTTATTGTTGGGAATTAAATTAAGCAGTTAGTACGGTTCTGTATAAGTTAGTACGGTTGAACAGTCGCTGAAAAATACAAGAACAGTTAGTACTGCTGATGAAGAAAAGTTCGTACTGCTTACAAGATTAAGATGAAACCGTATGAAGATTAATATGGAATTGATATGATGTATATCTTATTTGTATAGATTGATACGAATATAGTTTACTTGTAAAGGACTCTTTGTGCTATAAAAAGAGATCCTCAGTTAGGGTTTTTTTTAATAGATCCAGATATCACATACGTATAAGCATTACTAAGAGCTTCACGTTTATTCATTGTAATCATTTAATATATTGAAGCAAAGTGTTTGGTTAAACAATTGTCTTGTTATTCTTATTGTTACATTCATATGATCACACAATCACCAAACACATATTCTTCTAAGTACTTGGTAGTAAATTCCGCATGCTATCAAGTATATACTCAAAGTATCCCTAACACAACTCATGTGTTTAGATCCAGTCATTTATCATGTTCTGGCTAACTACAATTACCACCAAAGGAAAAGGGTGGTATATGGGAATGTGAATTCAAGGGTGAATAACAATTGTTTTATTAAAAGGGATCACCCTAATGCTCAAAGAAACATGGCTCCCAGAGCAGTGTTAATGAGAACTGGCCTTAGACCATTTAATAATCTTAGGCTTGTTAGTACTACTCACCCCAAATCAACAGTTTTTTGTGCTAAAACAACATCATGTTTTTCTAAATCAGCGCAACAAACTGTTATTAGGCCCTTTCATAAGAAAACAACATTAACAAACAAAAGGTTTAGCCAAATAGTTCATACTGTTAGACCAAGAGTTAATAATGTTAGGCCAGTAGTTAGAACTGCTAGGCCAAATTCTCATGTGGTAAATGCTGTCAGGGCAAATGGGGCTAATGCTGTTAAGGCCTCAGCATGTTAGGTTTGGAGACCTACCAAACCTGATAGTGCATCAATCATATTCAAGAAACATAACTATATTGATGCACGAGGCAGATCCAAGTCAATGATGGCTTGGGTCCCCAAAGGAATCTAATTTCCTTATTTTTATGTTCAGGAACATCCACAAGAAGATGAAGAAGATCAAGGATATGCTGATAGTGGTTGCTCTAGGCACATGATAGGGAACATGTCTTACCTCTCAGATTTCAAAGCTTTTTATGGAGGATATGTTGCCTTTGGGGTAGGAGCAAAAGGAGGTAGAATTACTGGTAAAAGTACAATCAAAACTGGTAAACTTGATTTTGAAGATGTGTACTTTGTGCAAGAACTTAAGTTTAATATTTTTAGTGTCTCACAGATGTGTGACAAAAAGAACAATCTTCTTTTTACTGACACTGAATGTCTTGTTCTATCTCCTGACTTTAAGTTACTTGATGAAAGTCAAGTATTACTTAAGGTTCCTAGAAAGCGCAACATGTACAGTGTTGATATGAAGAAGATTGTTCCTAAAGAGAGTCTAACTTGTCTTGTTGCAAAGGCCACACATGATGAATCAATGCTTTGGCATAGGAGGCTTGGTCACATAAATTTTAAAAATGTTAACAAAATTGTTATGGATAATCTTGTCAGAGGTTTACCTCAAAAACGTTTTGAAAATGACCAATTTTGTGTTGCATGTTTAAAAGGAAAAAAACATAAAGCCACTTGTAAGTCCAAGATTCGAAACTTTATTACTCAGCCATTATTCAGGTTGCATATGGACCTGTTTGGTCCTACTTCTGTGAGTAGTTTAATGCATAAGAAGTACTGTCTTGTTGTCACTGATGATTATAGCAGGTTTACTTGGGTTTTCTTTTTAGCTACCAAGGATGAGACTAGTGGCATCCTTAAGAGTTTTATTACTGAGATAGAAAACCTAGCTGATAAGAAAGTTAAAATAATCAGATGTGATAATGGAACAGAATTTAAGAATAGAGTGATGAATGTATTTTGTGATCAAAAGGTATTAAGAGGGAATTTAGTGTAGCTAGAAATCCTCAGCAGAATGGCGTTGCTGAAAGGAGGAATAGGACACTGCTTGAGGCAGCTAGAACCATGTTAGCAGACTCTAAGTCACCTACCATATTTTGGGTTGAAGCAGTTAATACTGCTTGCTATGTGCAAAATAGGGTATTAGTAGTCAAACCTCATAACAAGACACCTTATGAACTTTTTAGAGGAAGAAAACCAGCTCTAAGCTTCATGAGACCATTTGGATGTCATGTTACCATACTTAATACTTTAGATCATTTGGGCAACTTTGATGGAAAGTCTGATGATGGTTTTCTTGTTGGGTACTCTATGAATAGTAAGGCTTTTAGGGTATACAACATTAGAACCAGGAAAGTTGAAGAAAACTTGCATGTGGAATTTTTGGAGAATAAGCCTAGTGTTGCAGGAGAAGGTCCTAAGTGGTTGTTTATATTTATGTTCTAACAAAGTCAATGAATTATGTACCAGTTGTTGCAGGTACAAATTCTAATGATTTTTCAGGTACAGAAGATAGTTTTGATGCAAGACAATCTACTATGGAGAAAGGATCTTGTCAAGACTACATGTTTATGCCACTGTGGAAGGATGGTTCTATATTAAATTCATATTCAAAGGATGATGAACCTTCTAATGATGCTGAAAAGAAGGGTTCGGAAGATGGAAACAAAGAAAGTGGAGTGGAAGAACAAGAGAATCCTGATGACAATACTGATAATGTTAGTACTGCTAAGCCAAAAGATAGTACCGCTGGGCCAAATGTTCATACTGCTAGCCCAACAGTTACTACTGATGTTGATTCTTCTGATGATGAAGTAGATCTGAATAACATGCCTAACACTTATCAAGCTCCTACAACTCCAAATACAAGAATTCACAAAGATCATTGACTTGATCTTGTAATTGGTGATGTACAGTCTAGTGTAAAGACAAGAAGAATGACAATGACAAGGGATTCAAATGAACAAGGCTTTATCAGTGATGTTTATGAAGGGAAAACACATGAAGACCTTCATGCTTGTTTGTTTGCTTGTTTCCTATCTCAGGACGAACCCAAGAAAATTGCTAAAGCTCTAAGTGACCTATCCTGGGTAGAAGCAATGCAAGAGGAGCTTTTACAGTTTAAGCTTCAAAAGGTTTGGGTTCTAGTAGATTTGCCTAAGAGAAAGTGGGAAATTGGTACAAAATGGGTGTTCAGAAACAAGAAGGATGAGAGAGGCATTGTCATTAGGAACATAGCAAGATTGGTTGCACAGGGCTACACTCAAGAAGAAGGCATAGACTATGATGAGGTTTTTGCTCCTGTTGCAAGAATTGAGGCAATAAGGCTGTTTTTGGCTTATGCTTCTTTCATGGGATTTATGGTATACCAGATGCATGTGAAGAGTGCCTTTCTATATGGTACTATTGATGAAGAGGTTTATGTTATGCAACCACCAGGGTTTGAAGATCCTGATCATCCTGACAAGGTCTACAACTAAGGATGAATATGTGGCTGCTGCTAGTTGCTGTAGACAAATAATCTAGATTCAGAATCAAATGCTGGACTATGGGTATAATTTTATGCACACCATGATTTTCAATGACAATAACAGTACTATATGTATTATTAAAAATCCTGTTTTGCATTCTAAAACAAAACACATAGAGATTAGACATCATTTTATAAGAGACTGCAATGACAAAAAAGTTAATTCAAGTTGTTAAAATTCACACAGATAACGATTGGGCTGACTTACTTACAAAAGGTCTTGATGTTGGAAGGTTTCAGTACTTGGTAGCAAGTATTGGAATGCTCAATCCATAAAGTTTTAATCTCTAAGTGTCTTTGTAAAGTTTTGTAAAGGATTAGTGTAACACCCCCAACTCGGAATATGGCAGCGGAATGGAGCTTGGGGTGCTACGTGAGGGGTAAGACAGTCACATCCATAGAAAACGATCTCATAACGAGTCGTTTTAGCAGAACATATCATTCGAATACAAAAGTAAACATTTAGAGTCTAAAAGACTCTCAACATAAGTTGCAGCGGAAATAAAACATGGTTTGCAGCGGAAATAAAGACATAGTTTAAAAGGTTTTTCGAATGATAAAAAAGTAGAGATAGATAGTAAAGCCCAAGATAGCCATCAACAGTCTTCAGCCACTCCCAGTGCCCATAAATATGCATCAATTACCTGAGATAAAACATGCTAAAAAGTCAACACAAAGGTTGAGTGTAATCTATAGGTTTAGCAAATAACAGTTGAGCACAAGATTTTAAGTCTGGAAGATATATTTAAAAAATAAAAATATCGGGTAAGCAATTCTGCTAAGCTCATGACACACAAAGCGTTAACCGGCACCAATAACCTTGGCGTAAGTCGATAGTAACCAAGGAATTTCATAATATAATAGTTGCCCCCAAAGCTAGGTACTTTGCCAGATACCTAGTAATACTCGAATATGGTACATCACATGTGGACCGACCTTAGTCCACATGGTGGGAAGTTCAATTCCTATAGGCCTATAAACTACAATCGCGCTTACTCGCAAGTGATTAATGGTTCATGATCGAGGGACTTGCTTTTGGCAAGGACGGTACTTAGCATTATCATTTCTGTCAGGAATAGCATACCAATAAACAATTGTGCTCATAAAATAAGTAAATAGTATGTATCTCCCCCATGGGTTTATAAACAATTTAAAAGTAAAAGTGGGGCTACGAATCACACCTTAGTAGCAGATGAAATAAGATATCACAATATGATCAGATGGGATAGCACGGCAAATGAACCTCAGTACAACCAAATATGTGAATAATATATCTCAGCAATAAACCTCAAAGCGATTTATAAAGTAATACTCGTATTTGAAATAAAAAGGTTTTATTTCAATGACGTTTGAGAGAAATAACGTTTAAGACTCGTGTGGATACGAGAAGTTAAAATAATAAAAGTTAGCAAACACAAACGGATACGAAGAAAAGAATAACGAAAAGAGAGAAGAACTAAGATTAAGAAGAAGAATAAAATAAGAAAGACAAGAAAGAAAACATCAATAGGTTGTTTCGGTGTTTTACCCATTTCCCAAATAGTTGATAAAACGTCATTATTTAGGAAGAAAACGTACAAGTTTCGAAAAGGTTTTTAGGATACTGAGTAATCATAGACGATTAAGTTATAAAAGATTTTATCAAAATTTGGGCATGATGCGTCCGTTTATAAAGCATTTCCGAGTCGTTACGACTCTTGAATATAAGTTTTATTGTCACATTTTACAAGTTAAATATATGTAATTGGACACTATCATTCGCGTATATATTAGTTGTCAAGTTTATCGACCATTTTGTGTATGTTCGGGTCCAAATATGTTAAGCTCTTATGAGTCTAACATACTCTTCCGTCTCAATTACCAAGATCGTCCATAAGGTCCATCGGCTAATACCGTAAATCCAATAACATCCAATTCTCATCCAAGCATAGGTTATTACAATATCCAAGTCCAATGTTCAAATCATATCCCATATTATCCAAATAATTATCCGAAACACCATATTGAAAAAAAAATAAATAATAAGTGACAAAACGATAAAACAAAAGACAATAGCCCAATACTTAACTCACACTCTAATGGACTCACTTTGGGCTTTCGGGCCCAAAGTTAATAATACTAGACCCATTAAGGACTTATCCAAGTCCAAAACCGACTCGATACTAACTCGAGGTTTTCTAAATTCGAGTCTTACACGGCCGAGACTCCCTTGAGTCTCGACTTGACTCATTCGACACCAAGACCTTAAGGGGTCTCGGCTAAACTCAAAACCAACAAGTCGTGGCCCTCTTGGGTCACGGTTCATGTTACTCGACAACCAAAACTAACCAAACCATAGCCAAAACACACGGCTACAAACCAAACGCCAAACCAACCATGGTCGTGACTCCCATGAGTCACGACTTGACCCTATCAAGCCTCATGGCCCTTGGCTAGACCACAACTCACATCCAAATCCAAACGCTACACAAACCTACACATAACCATTGCCGTAACTCCCTTGAGTCACGGCTTAATCTCACTCAAGCCGTAGGGCTCTCGGCAACATAAGCCCAAACCAAATCCATCCAAACATAAACAAAACAAACACTCCTAAGCTACGCCGTGACTAAAACTAGTCATAGATTGATGCAAAACAAGCCTTGAGGCTCTTGGCCGAGTACCAAAAACAACAAAACCATACCAAATCCAATAACCGAGCTACAAAACAATAAAATGAGTTAAAATAAAGCAAACTAAATCAAAACAAATAAGAACTCACCCCGAGTCAACTAGACTCGCAAGTTGAATCGGTGAGTCACGCAACTCGGACCGAGTCTGAATGAGTTTATGGTAAAACTTTTAGATCCATACGGTTTTAACCAAAACAAAAAGGTTTTAACAAGTTTTTATTTATAAAAATCATTTTTATATAAAAGTTAGGGTCAGGGTTTTCGGATTAAAAACAAACGAAGGGGATGGGGGTGCGTGGTTTACCAAAAAGAAGAGAGAAGATGGTGGTGATGAAGCGGTGGGTGGTGGCGTGATGGTGGTGCTTGAACACGGATCAAACGAGCTCCGTTGGTCTTCAAACTTTCCAGAAATGATATAGGTGGCCTGATCTACATTTTGGTGAAATTTGGTGGTTGGCCAGAAAAATTTTCGGCGACGGTGGTGGCCAGAGACGGCAATGGTGGTTGGATGGTGGTTAGACGAGTGGGAGAGAGAGAGAGGGAGAGAGTTATGGTGTGGTGTGTGTGTGTTTTTATGAGAATAAAATAAATAAAAAAATGTTTTTATATGAGGCCAGGGACTAAATATGCGCAAAATAAAGTATAAGGGGTGCGGTGTAACTTGTGGGTGGGGGGTATATGTGACAAATTTGTGAAACTTTTACAATAATCACTGTAGGACCCATTTGAAGTACCAAACGGACTCGAAAAATTATGAAACTTGCGCCATTGTTCTCGAAATAATTTTCTAATAAAAGCGAGTATAAATTTGCATAACTTTCTCAAAGTTAATTTATTTGGAAAATTTGATTCATTTCGTGCTTTCTAGGTTGTGCTAACATAATAAAGGGATAACGTTCACGTTTCTCAAGATATCTCGCGTTTCTAAAGTTCAAATAAGTTTAGGAAAAAGTTGAAATACTAAGGTGATGCAAAAATAGATATTTGGTTAGTGAAAATGGTTGGGAAAATTACCGGATGTTACAGCACATACATCATATTGGGAAATCCGTCCCGGATTTCATTTTAACTTATCAGTTATGGTTTCAAAAAGGTGAGGGTACTTGCGCTTGAACTCGTCTTTGCATTCCCAGGTGAATTCGGGTCCTCTCTTTGAATTCCAGCGGACTTTCACAATGTGAATACGGCTCCTCTTTAGTCGTTTGACCTCACGTTTCATAATCTCGACGGGATCCTCAATAAAGTTCAATTGTTCATCAACCTGAATCTCATCGAGTGGAATTACGGCTATCTCATCAGATAAACACTTTTTCAAATTTGACACGTGGAAGGTGGGGTGCACTCTACTAAGCTCGGGAGGTAGTTCCAGTCTGTAGGCTATAGGACCAACCTTGTTCAAAATCTTGAACGGTCTAATGTACCTCAGGTTCAGCTTTCCTCGCTTACCAAACCGTATCAAGCCTTTCCATGGTGAGACTTTCAACATAACTTTATCTCCAACTTGAAACTCTAGTGGTTTACGCCTCACATCTGCATAACTCTTATGTCGGTCTCTTACGGTTTTCAATCGGTTCTTAATTTGCACGATCTTCTCGGTCGTCTCATGAACAATATCTGGCCCAATGAGCTGAGCTTCTCCTACTTCAGCCCAACAGATGGGTGATCGGCATTTTCGACCATACACTGCTTCAAACGGTGCAGCCTTAATGCTCGCGTGATAACTGCTGTTGTACGAAAACTCAATCAACAGAAAATGTGTATCCCACCCATTTCCAAAATCAATTACACCTGCTCGAAGCATATCCTCTAAAGTTTGAATTATCCTTTCACTTTGGCCATCGGTTTGTGGGTGGTATGCAGTACTCATGTCGATGTTCGTGCCAAAGGCATCTTGAAGTGATTGCCAAAATTTAGAAGTGAATCTGCTATCTCAGTCAGAGATGATAGATATTGGTGCTCCATGTCTCGATACTATTTCTTTCACATAAAGTCTAGTCAACTTGTCCATACTGTAGTTTTCTTTGATGGGAAGAAAATGTGCTGATTTCGTTAGTCGATCGACTATAACCCAAATAGCGTCGAAACCAGTTACAGTCCTTGGAAGTTTAGTGATGAAGTCCATGGTAATCCGTCCCCATTTCCATTCGGGAATCTCATGTTGCTGTAGAAGACTAGACGGTTTCTGATGTTCGGCTTTAACTTTCGCGCACGTAAGACACTTGCAAACATAATCGGCAACGTCGGCTTTCATGTTTGGCCACCAATATGACTCCTTGAGATCGTGATACATCTTGTCGGATCCTGGGTATATAGAGTACTTATACTTATGAGACTCAAGCATGATTAAGTCTCGCAGTTCTCTAAAACGCGGCACCTAACTTCTTCCCTTAAAACACAGAGTTCAATCGGAACGCTTCTCAAACTTCTTCAGTATCATCCCATAAAGATTCGCACTCTTAAGATCTTCTTGTTTTACGGCTTCTTCTTGAGCATGGAGAATCTGGGCGGGAAGGTTTGAATTGATAGTCAAAACTAAAGCTCGAACTCGCAGCAGCTTCAACCGTTCCTTACAGCTCAAGGCATTAGCCATGACGTTCACTTTTCCTGGGTGGTATCGGATTTCACAGTCATAGTCGCTTAAGGTTTCCAACCATCTTCGTTTCCTTATATTCAACTTCTTTTGATCCAAAATATGTGAAGACTCTTGTGGTCGGTAAAGACAACATACTTCGTCCCATATAAGTAGTGCCTCCACATTTTTAGTGCAAAAACCACTGCTCCTAACTACAAATCATCTGTGGTATACTTCTCCTCATGGGTCTTAAGTTGTCAATAAACCACGAAATCTTCCACTCCATCTGGCAATGCCAAAATCGGTGCACTGCAAAGTTTTTGCTTCAGGGTTTGAAATGCTTCTTTGTGGAAAACTAGAAGGGGGTTGAATAGTTTTACGTCTTTTTAAATTTATTATAAAACCTTTGTTTACTTTTAAAAAACTTAGATTCAAATTTGTTATGAAAAATAAAACTTGAACCTTATTATATGTATTCTTTTGAATTGATTGTAAAAGTTTTGGTTTCTTGAATGGAGTTTCAAATTGATCTTTATGTGAAGTCAACTTCTAAGTAATGCTAACAATTATATAAGCCTATGTGTATGAAAGTAATAACGATGTAAGTAAAGAAATAAATAAGGGATGGAAAGATCTAACCGAGACACGAGAGATTTATAGTGGTTCGGCTACAAGGACACCTTCCTTGCCCTACTCCACTCCCCGAGCACCAAGCTCGAGAGTTTTCTTCACAACTTCAATAAGCTCCCTTATGGCGGAGAAAACCTTACACGACTTTGGCTTACACCGGCTTAACGACACAAAGCTAAATGTCGAGTTCTAATCGTAGCTAGAACCAATCTCACAACTTCACAACATAACTACTTCACGACTTATTCACAACGGCTTCACGACTTCAACACGACCGCTTCACAACTTCTATGCTACGGCTTCACGACTTCAGCACAAGGACTTCACGACTAGAACTTCACAGCTTCAACACGACCGCTTCACAACTTCTATGCTACGGCTTCACGACTTCAACACGAGGACTTCACGACTAGGACTTCACAACTTTAACACAACCGCTTCACAGCTTCTATGCTACGGCTTCACGACTTCAACACTAGGACGTCACGACTAGGACTTCACAACTTCAACACAACCGCTTCACAGCTTCTATGCTACGGCTTCACGACTTCAATACTAGGACTTCACGACTAGGACTTCACAACTTCAACACAACCGCTTCACAGCTTCTATGCTACGGCTTCACGACTTCAACACTAGGACTTCACGACCTCTATCTTGCGGCTTCACAACTTCTACACTATGTCTTCACAACTTCTATACCACAAGTACTTATACAACTTCTTCACTACTTACATACAACACTAATCTACTATACACACCTTACACACAAATAAATGAATGATTTACAAACTTTGTTAAACTAACAACTTAAGTAACAAGATGATACTAAGTTGTAATACTTCTAATTTTGATTGATAGAAGTATTCTTCTTTTGCACTTGAATGAAGGAAGCTTGGATCACTTGGAAACCAAAGCTTAAGATTATATGATCAAAGGATTTTAGAAAGTATTTACAAGATTTAAAACAGAAAGTTTGGGGTGCAAAAGGTGAGTAAAAATCCAGGGGAAGGCTGGTATTTATAGGCAGAAAAAACTGGACAGCTGGGAGCTACTGGAGCGGGGGCGGTCCCCTTAAATAGGGGGGCGGTCCCCTTAATTTTAAGGGGGCCTCCTAGTATAATTAAGGTGGCCGCCCCTCCCTAGCCGTTGCCCAGATTTGTCTTTTTGTGGGGAAGGTTTTGGTTGAAAATCTGAATTCATAAATTTATAATGAATTAAACCTTTTTATTTATTACCAAAAATATTTTTCTAAAAGATATTAAATGTTTTTGACATTTTATAAAAAATCTAGTGTTTAAGAAAATGTTCCTTTGATCATATAATGCATTAAGCATTAGTTCATTCATACCTTAAGTGATTTGAGTTATAGAAATAGATATTAACAACTAAATACTTGTTTACGTCATAATTTTCCGATAAATGATTTTACATTTTGTGATTATCAAAACGTAGAGATATCAAAAAATATTAATAACGTGTTTAGGCATTATTTATATCAACATTCTTCTTCGTCCTTTTACCCACACATACTTCTTATCCTTCTGTGTCAACGTAGTTTTGGAGAATCCCTCGATGAATCTTCTGTAATATCTATCCAATCCCAGAAATTGACGGATTTCTGTGGCGTTAGAAGGCGTTGGCCAGTTCTCAATAGCTTCGATCTTTGTGGGATCCACATGTAACCCTTTGCTGTCAATCACATGACCAAGAAATTGTACCTTGCGAATCCAAAATTCACACTTAGAGAACTTTGCGTACAATTGTTCTTCCTTGAGCAACTTAAGAATTATCGTTAGGTGTTGCGTGTGTTCTTCTTCACTCTTGGAGTAGATCAAAATGTCATCGATGAAAACTATGACAAACTTGTCCAAATATGGTTTGCACACTCGATTCATGAGGTCCATGAATACAGCAGGTGCGCTTGTCAAACCAAAAGGCATCACTTGAAATTCATAGTGGCCATAACGAGTCCTAAACGCTGTCTTGGGAATATCCTCTTCCCGGACTCTGAGTTGATGATAACCCGACCGTAAATCTATCTTGGAGTAGTAACCTGATCCTGGTGGCTGGAGACGGCGGTGGTGGTCGGACGAGTAGGAGAGAGAGGGAGAGAGTTATGGTGTGGTGTGTGTGTGTTTTTATACGGTTTTGTCCGTTTTTATACGTTTTTGTCCGTTTTTAGTCGTTTTCATCCGTTTTTCTTACGTTTTCATACGGTTTTGTCCGTTTTTATACGTTTTCGTCCGTTTTTCTTACGTTTCATACGTTTTTGTCCGTTTTTATATGGTTTTGTCTATTTTTATTCGTTTTCGTCCATTTTTCTTAAGTACGAAAAAAAAAACTAAAAAATTAAAAAAAAAATTAAAAAAATTAAAGAATTAAAAAAATTAAAAAAATTAAAAAAATTAAAAAAATAAAAAAAATACTTTTTTTTTCAAATTTTTTTTTCCAAATTTAAAAAAAATATATTTTTTTTCCGAAAATATTTTTGGAAATTTTTGCGAAAAAATTATTTTTGAAAATATTAAAAAATTATAAAAAATATTTTTTTTTCAAAAAAAAAATATTTTCGGAAAAAAAAATTTTGAAAAAAAAAATATTTTCGGAAAAAAAAAATATTTTCGGAAATTTTTTTTTTAAAAAATTCGGATAAAAATTTTTTGAAAAAAAAAGTATTTTTTTAATTTTTTAATTTTTTAATTTTTTTTAATTTTTCAATTTATTTTTTAATTTTTTTAATTTGTTTTTAATTTTTTAATTTTTTTTTTAATTTTTTAATTTATTTTTAATTTTTTAATTTTTTTTTCGTTCTTAAGAAAAACGGACAAAAACGAATAAAAACGGACAAAACCGTAAGAAAAACGGACAAAAACGAAAAAAAACGTATGAAAACGGACAAAAACGTATGAAACGTAAGAAAAACGGACGAAAACGTATAAAAACGGACAAAACCGTATGAAAACGTAAGAAAAACGGATGAAAACGACTAAAAATGGACGAAAACGTATAAAAACGGACAAAACCGTATGAAAACGTAAGAAAAACGGACAAAAATGTATAAAGGACTAACGTTGCAAATAATCGTTGGCTAAATGGACTAACGTTGTCACATGATAACTAACAGAACTGACGGCCGTTAGCTCAGGGACGAATGGTGTAATTTCTGGGTGTAAATTTGAGGGTATTCTAGTCATATCACGTTTTTTTAACTAGTCAAACTTACGGTCAACGAAAATTGGTCCAAACCCGTTACGGGTCAGAGAAAATAGGACAAGATCCGTTACAAATGAAACTATTGGACCAAAATCGTTACACCCGGTAAACCACGAGGACCAAAAATGTAGTTTACTCATGTTTTTATATGAGGTCAGGGACTAAAGATGGGCAAAATAAAGTATAAGGGTGCGGTGTAACTTGTGGGTGGGGGTATATGTGACAACTTAGTGAAACTTTTACAATAATCACTGTAGGACCCATTTGACGTACCAAATAGACTCGAAAAATTATTAAACTTGCGCCATTGTTATCGAAATAATTTTTCTGATAAAAACGAGTATAAATATGCATAACTTTCTCGAAGTTAATTTATTTGGCAAATTCGATTCATTTCGTGCTTTCTAGGTTGTACTAACATAATAAAGGGATAACGTTCATGTTTCTCAAGATATCTCGCGTTTCTCAAGTTCAAATAAGTTCAGGAAAAAGTTGAAATACTAAGGTGATGCAAAAATAGATATTTGGCTAGTGAAAATGGTTTGGAAAATTACCGGATGTTACAATTAGTACTGTTATATGTTAATACTGTTAGATAGTTGAGTTAATATTGCTAGTGCAAATTAGTACTGCTAATTTGAAACTGTTAGTCAAAATTGATACTGTTAAATAGAAAATGCTCTGCATTGTGTTTTCTTGGTTTTGGACTAACACTTGCAGGTTAAGCAAGCAGTATGATTGGTATTGATGTTGTGTGAGAAGCTAAAGTGGTGAAATATTGGTGTTGCTGTTATTCCAAGATGGATTCATGATAGAGGGAATTTGGGAATCACTTGACAAAGGTTTTACACATGAGTTGTGAGGTTCTTTTAAATCTTTTTCTTGAAATCAACTTTTGCCTATCAGGTGGTTTTGTTGAACATGAATTGATGGTCACAGTTAGTCAGATAGTAACTGAGCTGACTCACTCTTTACCATTCTATCATTTGATAGTGTGTTAGTCTAAGGATATCTGGTATTGAGAACAGCGAGCAAAAGTGAATCTAATACATTTGTATTAGAGGTAACACTTGCCACGAGCTGAAAACCCTATCAAGAAGGCTCTTTTAATGAGTCTATCTGATCACAAGCAGTATTTTATACTGAAAAATATTGGTTCTTACACAACCAGAGGTTAAATGAAACCGAAATTGATTAAGTGTCTTCCTTTACACTTAATCCCTTCAAAATGTATGAGTGCAGTATTGTTTTGAACAAAAATTTGAGTTAATACTGCTAAAAAAGTTTTTGCAAAAAGTTTGTACTGCTAGGCAAAAGTTTGTACTGCTAGCGTAAAACTTAGTACTGCTGGGTAGCCGTTTGTACTGTTTG
Source organism: Artemisia tridentata subsp. tridentata (assembly GCA_021014915.2). Classification (NCBI taxonomy): domain Eukaryota; kingdom Viridiplantae; phylum Streptophyta; class Magnoliopsida; order Asterales; family Asteraceae; genus Artemisia; species Artemisia tridentata. The sequence continues at coordinate 334,830,488 of CP139506.1, forward strand.
GTCATAACCGTTTTTTAAATATAGCCATTGAGATTTTTTTTGGCACTTACTTTGCTTATAGGTTTCTGAAAAAGTGGATAATACTTATCTTGTCGTTAATTAAAATATTTCTTCACAATAAGGAAAAGATTTATTAAGTCGGTCAAATCGAAACCCTAAGAATTATCTTTTAAATCTCAATTAGCTTTACCAAACTCACTTTCACTCATTAACGACCATAACCAAGCATTCTAATCAACTTTTCTTGCTCATTATGGCTACTTTGGAATTTTACGACAAGCACAACATGGTTCATTCTTGGAGAAAACAGAGGGCAGTGATGAATTTCATCAGATAGTAGATTTCCTTAATTCTAGCCACATCAGGTATGCTCTTACTGTGAATTCTACTATTTCTGTCTCTCAAATCAAACAGTTTTGGCAGACTGCTACTGCCAATACACTTGATAATGGAGACAAAGAGTTAAATGCAATAGTGGATGGCAAAACCATAACTCTTACTGAGTCATCTGTTAGGAGACATCTCAAACTAACAGATGATGATGGTATTAGTTACTTGCCAAACACTGAGATTTTTGAAACTCTATCCAGGATGAGGTATGTGTCCAATTCTGATAAACTCACTTTTCAAAAAGGACACTTTGCCCATCAATGGAGATTTTTCATATATACAATCTTACACTGTTTGAGTTATAAGAAAACCTCTTAGGAGCAATTCAGTAGCAATATTGCAATTGCTCTCATTTGTTTAGCTACAAATAGGACTTTTAATTTTTCTAAACTAATTTTTGATGTTATGGTAAAAAATGTGGATAGCAAACTCAAGTTTTTAATCTATCCAAGGTTTATTCAAATATTTTTGAACAAGAACAAAAACCTACTTCTGTCCCACGAAACTGTTTACAAAACTCCTAGCCTTACTCTAAAACTTTTTAGTAATATGAGAATGGCTTCTAGGGGGTATAATGGGATAGAGGTACCACTATTTGATACTATGTTTGTTAAAAATCAAAATCTTCAGGGTGAAAGATCAACAATCACAGTTGAGTCCCAACACACACCCATAAGTGCTCCATCTTCTTCACAACCACCTATCACACAAACCTATAGGAGAAGGGACACACATGAATCTGTGGTCCCTCAGCCCAGATCTCCTCCTCAAATTAATGTAGCAGATGAGGCTGTCCTTGACAGAATGGCAAGGGATACCACTACTGTTTCTAGCTTAGAAGCTGGGCAGGTCAGTGGTAACATTAGTAAGACCCAACCCATGGCAACATCTACTGTATCTAGTTCTCTTGAACTTGATTCAGGTGATGGACTCCCCAGTCACATGGATACTATGGGGGAAATGCCCCATGATTCACCTCTCCCAAGAGGTCACATACTTGGAAGTGATGAGGGAAAAGTGACATTTACTGAATTGATGGATATTTGTACACAACTAACAAACAGGGTTACTGGCTTTGAGGCAAAGTTGAAAGAGACAAAGAAACTCTATGATGTTGCCTACACAAAACTCATCAAGAAGGTGAAGAAATTGCAGCACAGAGTCAGGTCCCTTAAGGCTAAGAGAAAGACAACTATTGTGGAGTCCTGAAGTTCAGATGATGATGATGATGATGATGATGATGATGATGGTGATTTGGATGATTCTTCCAAACAGGGGAGGAAGAATGCTGAGACTCAGGGGAGGCAGTCTGCCCCTACAACTCAAGAGGATGTTAGTACTGCTCAACTAGTTAGTACTGCCAGTGTTGCTGTGTATACAACAAGAAATGCAGACAAAGGGAAAGGCATTACGTAGGAATCTGAAACACCAAAGAAGGTCAATAAAAGTTTACAACTTCATATGAGCTTTGATGAAAAAATGGCCAAAAGAATGCATGAAGAAGAACAAGCTAAGCTAGATGAAGAACAAAGGACTGCTAGGTTTCTGGTTGAATAGAAGCTCAGAAGTGAAGAAGAAGAGAGGTTAGCTCAAGAACAAGTTGATGCACTCTTAGCTCAGCAATTGTATGAACAAGACAGAGCAGCTATTCCAGATGAAGAAAGGGAAAATGCTCTCAACGAATTGATTGAGATGATAAAGAAGAATCAGAGTAAAAAGATGGTTGCTGCAAGAAAACCTCCAACTCAAGCACAGATGATGAGATACATGAAGGAGTACTTGAAGAACCAAGATCATTGGACTGCCAGTCAACTAAAAGGCAGACCATATGATGAAATTGAAGGATTATACTTCAAGGCTTACGAGAAGGTACACGATTTCATCCCTATGGACACTGAAGAAGAAACAAGAAGTACAAAGAGGGCTGGAATTTCTTTGGAGTCATAGTTTTCTAAAAGTCAAAAGATTGATGAAGACATACCTACAGCAGAATGGGAAGAAGAAGAGGAGGTAACTAATGAACAACTACAATAGATGATGATTATTGTTCCAGAAGAAGGCATGAATGTAAAAGCTCTACAGGCCAAGTATCCAATCATTGACTAGGAAATTTATACTGATAACATAGAAAAGCTTTGGAAGATCATCAGAGTTGGAAATCATTCAGAGGTCTACCAACACTTTAATGATATGCTCAAAGTATTTGATAGAGATGCCTTGGTGAAGCTTTGGAAAATAGTCAAAGAAAGATTCAGTTCAACAGATCCTACAGATGATAAAGACAAGATGTTATGGGTAGAGCTGAAGAGAATCTTTGAGCCTGATGAAGGTGATAGGATATGGAAGTTTCAGACTGGTAATCAAGGGCTAACATGGACTCTGTACAACTCATGTGCAGTTCACCATGTGTCAACAAAGGATGGAACTGATATCTACATGCTGGTAGAAAAGGACTATCCCTTATCAGTTGGAACACTCACTTTGATGCTAAGTGCAAAACTCTTGGTAGATGAAGATACTGAAATGGCAAAGGAACTGCTGAGAAAGATATTTATGCAGGCTGAAGGTTTCAGAAGGTGAAGTGTTTGGAAGAATCCTCTCAAAGACAAAGGTTTAATTCAGAAACTAGATAATTTGGAGGTAAATCACAAGTTTAGGAGAGGATTGTTGGGAATTAAATGATCAATCACTTTGTACTGTCAAGCTAAACAGTTGGAACTGCTGAAGAATATAACTAACAGTACTAACTGAGTTAGTACTGCTAGTTATAATATTAGTACTGCTGGTAGAAAGTTAGTACTGCTGAAGACTGCTGATGAAGAAGGTACTGCCAGAGATGAAGACGCGTAATGTGATATGTATAGAAGATATTTAGTGTATATCTTATATTTTTAGAAAGATACAAATATTGTATATTGATAGTTATCATGTAAAGCACTCCTTATGCCTATAAAAGGAGGTCCTAGGTTAATATCTTATATACATCTCTATAAGACGTTTTTGTAAAGCTTCAAGGTTGTAAACCCTAGTACTAAGCAAGAGTACTCGTATTATTGAGCTAATAATATTGAAGTGTTTTGGTGAATTATTCTTGTTAATATAACATAGTTTACTATTTTATTGTTCACTGTTATATTATAATTCTTTTAAGTATTGAAGATTAGATTCCGCATACTCTTTGATATCATTCAAAGTTTCTAATACAAGCTCAAGTCTTTGGGATCAACACAATCTCTTCGTATCCTAAATAGTTACACATTACAAAGTATAAATAGCTGTTAGTTTATGGACATAAATTAATAGTTGTATGTTAGGATCGAACTCGAGATCACGGGATTGCACACTTTACGTATGAGAATTAAAGATTAATACTTAAATATAAAATGTTGTATTTAATTATTAAATAGCACAAAACGTATAACGACCGTTAGTAATTAATGGAAATTGACTAATGACCGTTAAATGAAAAAGGAAAGGACTATAGATGAAAATAGAGGAAAGAAGGTTCCGAATCCCTTAAGGATTAATAGGGCCGATCGGTTATGGGGATTTGGTTCCTAATCCTCATCAAACTTGTACTCTAAGTTTTGCATCCTATATAAACAAACACAAGGGTCATTGTTTCATGAACTCTTGTACACATAGTTTATCCCTAAACTTGTTTTCTTCATTTCTTTTTGTTTGGCCAATCGACAAACACCCTTCATAGGGTCGATTGGTTTGATTTTCCAAACCAAAACGTTTTGTGTTCTTAAACTAGCATTTACTTTAATTCGTTAATAGTACGTGTGTACAAGAACGTGATTCAATCACACTATTGATTGAATCTTGGATTGAATTACAAAACGGTAAGGGGTAATTCCAATAATCCACATAAACCCTAATTATGGTTCATAAAGTTGATTGCTTGGAATTAGATTCTTGTTTGGCTATAATCTTACGGTACGCATACTTTAACGTTTGGTTAATTAATTTATACATTATATGTTCCTACTCGCTTCCGCGTGTTTACTTTGATTTTATTGTTTAATTATGATTGTCATGTATTAAAATTCAAACAGTGGCATCACGAGCCTTGGATAATGTGTAATTAATTACCAAAACGCATAAAAAACGAATCTTGAATTGTGTTTTATATTGTTAGTCGATTTTTTAGGGTTATAAAAATCAAACCCTAATTTTTTTGGGGGTCGGTTATCTCTAATTAATTTTAGGGTTTGGGTTTTAATTTTAATATTGATTAGAAACCCTAGATAAACATGTTTATGTGTTAGTATGCGATCTTGTGGCAACTTGATAATAGTTATGTAGAATCCATGAAAACGTGCATGTTTGGCATGAATTTATTGTTGTGATAATTTAAATTGTTTAAATTTGCTATATGAATTAATGGTTAAGTTTTAGACATGTAATTTAATTGATAGATGTCGAATTGGGGAAGACTCCAATATATTAAGTAATCAATTATGTGTAATATGGTATATATTTGCTATGACTAAGGCAATCGATACGTCGATGCATGTGGCTCACTTACCTTTGTAAGTGATAGTCCTAGTTGAATATATACAAATAGAAACCTATGTTAATACAAATATCGTCATAAAAACGTTATTTATATTTTACGATCTTTGCTTAATTTTGTTAATGACAATTACAAAGTTTATCTTTAAGCAAAGCATAAATATAAGATTAAGTCCTTTACATTTATAGTAATAAGTCTTTTAAAACACATTTACACATTACAAGGTTACTAGGAATAACATTATATACATTTACATATTTATTTCTTAAATTAGAAATATTTAGGATGACATCATGGCATGCATCATGAACATAATCTTAGAAAGATTTTTGAGATATCTTGTATAGATCTTCAAGCTAAAGAGTTGACATTTGAAGATATGAAAAGATTGTGCAAGATATGGAAAGATTTGAGAATCTATTAGCTGTCCTGCACTGGCGGATCCAAACCCATACAAGGGCGGATCCAAATTTAGGGATCCGCCAAATCCGCCAACTGTTTTATCAGTTTGCCTATAAACAGCAAGCTGATCATTCAGGAAAATTCATCACTCATATAGCTTAAAATATATAATCATTCATTTGCATATCACTAACCCATATCATTCATTAAATTATTGTTGATCTCACTTTTGTAGCAAAGAAGATCAAGCATACAAGCTTCAACATACTTACTGTTGAAAGTTTCATTAGTTAGGTTCTGTGTGATTTTGTATTAGTTCACACATCATTATACATTTCATTCAGTAAAGTTTGGTTAGTGTTTTAGTCCTTAAAACACAAAGAGTGTCGGAAGTGGTTGTACCCTTGTGATAGAACCAACGGGAGTGGTTGTACCCTTGTTAAAGAACCAACGGGAGTAGTTGTACCCTTGTAAAGAACTCGGTGTTTAGCTTAGTACCGGATAAAGTGTAAGCGACGTGTATAAAGGTTTTCTCCGCCGAGAAGGGAGTTTGTTTCTTAGTGAAGAAAAACTCTCGAGTTAGAGGCTCGAGGAGTGGAGTAGGGCAAGGAAGAGAGTCCTTGTAGCCGAACCACTATAAATCTCCGTGTTGTGGTTTGATTGTTCCTATCCTTACTTACTTTACTTATATTGCTTGTTTGTGAGTATTTACTTTGAAATCACGTTAAGTGACAAAGCGAATTAATTTAAAAACGGTAAAAACTATTCAACCCCCTTCTAGTTTTCCACAATTAGCATCAGAGCTACGTTACTCAAGATTTTCAAATATATTGTATTTTAAAACTTGAAACGATCAATGGATTTTGAAAACTTTAAAGAAGGGCAATCTATGCAAAGACCACCACTATTTGAACCAAATTGTTTCATATACTGGAAAAACCGCTTTGAGACATATGTAAAGTCAAAGGACATAGATCTATGGTATATAATTGTAGAGGGTGATTACAAGCCCATAAGTAATAATATTTCAGGTGGTCGGGATGAAGGTGCTTCTCTTACTCGTCACAGTGATGAGCAAAAGAAGTTGATTGCCAAAAATAACGAAGCCAAAATGATGCTTTACAATGCTTTACCTAAGAAAGAATATGAAAGAGTTTTTATGTGTAAAACGGCTAAAGATATTTGGCAATCATTAATTATCACTCATCAAGGGAACTCACAAGTCAAGGATAACAAAATTGATCTTCTTGTTCAACAATATGAACAATTTGTTATCCCTGAAGATGAGACCATTGATAGTGCTTTTGCTAGGTTTAATACTATTATTACATCTCTTAAAGCACTTGACGAATCCTTTTCTAGTAAGAACTTTGTCAGGAAATTTCTTAGAGCACTCCATCCGAAGTGGAGAGCAAAGGTGACAACTATTGAAGAATCCAAGGATCTTTCAAGCATGACACTGGACTAGCTCATTGGAAATCTCAAAGTTTACGAAATGGTGATGGAAAAAGACTCAGAAATAGTTAAAGGCAAGAAGGAGAATATGAAGTCCATTGCCTTGAAAGCTAGAGTTGAGTCAAGTGATGATGAAGAGTCTTGCTCTAGTAGCGAAGACAAAGAGTATGCCATGGCCGTAAGAGATTTCAAGAAGTTCTTTAGGAGACGAGGAAAGTTCGTAAGACCACCTCGTGAAGAAAAGAAATCCTTCCGGAAAGACCATGATGATAGAAAAGGAAAGGTAGATAGGAAGTGTTATAGGTGTGGAGATTCTAGTCACCTAATAGGAGAATGTCCAAAGCCTCCAAAGAACAAATCTCAAAGAGCGTTTGTTAGTGGAGCTTGGAGTGACAGTGAAGGTGATGACGACGAGCCTAAGAACGACGAAGTTGCTCTCATGGCTCATAACTCAGAAGAGGTACATTCTGACTCGTCATACTCCTCTATTGATGATGAAACCTTAGAAGTAGAATATAACAAACTGTGTGAAATTACCCTTAAAATCATAAACAAGAATAAGTTCTTAAAAACCAAAACAACACTTTTAGAAAACGAAGTTCATTGGTTAAAAGAAAAAGAGATAAGAATAGAAAAGGGTAAAAGTGTTAAAGAAACGTGTGTATCATGTCGGGAACTTAAATTAGAACTAGAAACACTTAAGTCCACACAGGAAGAACTTATCAAATAAAATTCTAAGTTTAAAAAGTTTGATAAAAATATAAGTTGTATAGATGAGATAATGAAGATGCAAAAATTACCTCATGATAAAACCGGACTAGGTTTTATGAAACTAGGAAGCTTAAGTGACTTTAAGAAACAAACAGTGAAAGAAAAAGAAACTGTTCCAACTGAGTCAGACACCCACGGATCCGACGGATCCAAAATTTTGGATCCGCCACTTGTACCCAAGGGATCCGCAGGTACTGTTGACGAACAGAAAGTTCGTAATTCGGATCGTACTGAATTTGTTAAGGCCACTAGAAAACCTAGCACTAGTACAACTGTTAACAAACAAAAACCGTCAGTCTCTATAGGAAAAAGGTCAAGTTAGAAATGAGTATAGAGTTAAAACGGTTCAACAGACACCTAAAACTAGTTTTCCCAAACACCCCTTTCCAAAGAGTAACTTTAACTCACAACATCATTATCAAAATAATTGGAACCAAAACATATCTAGAAACTTTCAAGGTCCCAACTTCATGCCATGGAACACTTGTCCACCATTTCCATACATGAACCATGATAATGTTATGTTTAACCCAAACGGACCCATGAGATATTGGGGACCAAACGCTTGAGTTTTTCTTGAACTTAGGTGTGCTTAAAAGTTGAATTAGAACCAGATGAGTGGATTAAAGATAGTGGGTATTCAAGACACATGACAGGGAACAAAAGCCTTTTCTCATCCTACCAAGTGTACGACGGAGGTAATGTCACATTCGGTAGCAAGCTTAAAAGTAAAATCATCGAAAAAGGTACAATCTCTCATGACTCTCTCACTATTGATGATGTTGCTCATGTAGATAATTTAGGATTTAACTTGCTTAGTATTAGTCAATTATGCCGCAAAAAGTATAACGTCCTTTTCAGTGAAAATGGAAGTAAAATACTAAAAGATGGCATAACCGTAGGAAAAGGTGTTTTGAAGAATAACGTTTACATTATGAAATTAGGCAAAACACCTAAAGACAAACTTTGTCTCACTTCTTTGGACGAAAACTCAACTCTATGGCATCGACGCTTAGGTCATGCCAATATGAGGTTAATTCAATCCTTATCATCTAAGGAACTCGTTAGGAACCTGCCCAAGTTGAAATATGACCAACACTTTTGTGATGCTTGCAAAATAGGAAAACAGGTTCATAATAGCCATAAGGCTAAAAACATGGTGTCGACATCTAGGTGTCTAGAGTTGTTACATATGGATTTGTTTGGTCCATCCACTATACAAAGTTACGGGGGAAACTTCTATACTTTGGTAATAGTAGATGATTACTCTAGGTATACATGGACTAAGTTTTTAAAAACTAAAAACAAAGCGTTTGATAAATTTGAAATCTTAAGTAAGAAAATTCAAAATCAAATAGGAAGTAACATAGTGTCAATAAGAACTGACCATGGTCGTGAATTTGACAACGAAATCCAATTCGGAGCTTTTTGTGATGCTAATGGCATAACACATAATTTCTCAGCTCCTCGAACTCCTAAATCTAATGGTGTAGTAGAACGCAAAAATAGGACAATTCAAGAAATGAGTAGAACCATGTTAAATGAACAAAACATACCTCAAAAGTTTTGGTTTCACGCTGTAGCTACATCCACATATATCCTAAATCGAGTTCTAATTAGACCATTCTTGAAAAAGACTCCATATGAGTTATACAGAGGCAAAAAGCCTACTTTAGGATATTTGATGTGCCCGTTTCGAGTGCAAGTTTTAAAATTTATAACACGATCTACCAATGATTCAAACGAAACACATACGAGCAAGTATACTCGTCCGTGTGTAGTAAGAGATGAAATGGTAAGCCGAGGTCGTTCACAGGGATTTGTTTAGGTTTTGGGATGTGAGTTTTGAATATAATATCAGTCTTGTTCAATGATTCTAATAGCAAGCAAATAATGATGATTTAAATTCAATATATTAAAACTACACTTGCCTAGACTAGTTTTGCACAACTATCTTGATATGATTATGACAATGATTCCATTTGATTATGATCAATGAATTAGGAGGTATTCTAATTCAATTAGTGGGTATACTAATCCTATTGCTTCCAACACTTTCAATCCTCGTCAAGATTTTAAGATGACAAAAACAATATTTAAGATTTGATCAACCAAGACTAACACAACTCAATCACTTGATTCGCTTTCGTTTCACAAGCAATTGACAACCACACTATTTTAGTTTTCCAAGTTTAACCAAGTTACTTATGAAATGGTCAATACATAAGGTAACACCCTTATAGACAAAGGTTTACAACTAATTGACTAACAATGTCTTTTTCAACCCATTACACTATTAGTAATTAACCAAACTTGACAACTCTTTGGTGGAGAAAACTCTTAATAGCACAATTCGATCTTAGTATTAGCTTTTCGTTTAACTAGAACCATGGAGTCATAATCAACCAAGAATCATATCACAAACATCATCTAGGCAAGTGCTCAAAGCACTTAGCCACTCATGGCAAACAAAGAAATAACCACAAGAAATTTATCACTTGAAAACATAATTAAAAAGTCTTACAAAAGTTGTAATGATGATTACAAGAATTAGGAACACTTGTGAGATGATCAACAAAGATTCCTTGAATGATTAAATTGATTATTGGTGAATGTAGACTTCTTCTTTTCCTGCGTTTTTCTTCCTTTGTCGCCCCTTTTGAGTGTGAAATTAGTTGTAGTAGTTGTTGATTATTGATTAGTTGTAGATAGATTATATGATAGTAGCCTCTTTCTCTCTTGGCCAAGCATACATATTAATAAGATGTCTCCCCTTGGTCACCAAGCAAATTACTTGAGCCCAAAGTGTCATAAAAATTCTGCACTTGGAGTAAATGAAGTGTAATGACAACCCATATAAAGAGTTAGTTCATTAAAGATAGCCATTTAAGTGTGCCAGCAATTGCATGAACCCAAGGTTTGAAGTCTCGACCTAAGGTTCAGATTCCGGCCCAAGATTTGGAGTAAGGATGGCATGACTATGTTGAACCTTGGGTTGAACTTAAACCTTCAATGTATTTCTTGAACTTTTGGTTGGAGAAGCAAGCCATAATTATTCACATATAACTTTTCATTCATTTCATTAATTCTTGATCTTTTCTTGAACATGGAAATCATTGTAATCTTGATTCTTTATCCTTGACGATCATTTCAAAGCCTTAATTGTGAGAAGAATCTTATGTTTGTGCAAAAGCTCTTGATTTAACAACTTTTCTTCATCTTTTTAGCCATTTACTTGCACTTGATTGTACCTGAACCTGAATACATTTTTTGCACCTTTTTAAGCATAATATGTTCACAAATACAACCAAATACAATGCATAAACATAGAAATAACGCGACTAAAACATGTATAAAATGAGCATTATCAAATCCCCCACACTTACACTTTGCTTGCCCCCAAGCAAATCTAGCTTTTAGAAATAAATCCACATGATATAAATTATAATGATTCTAAAAATGAGATGCAGATCCATCAAGTACAAGTACAAGATAAGATCCATCTTTTAAGCTTGCAGGCGAAAAGTCGAGATGTTTGACAATACCTTAATGATTCTCTTGCCTGATAACATGTTAAAACACCTCATGAAAAAAGAAATGAAGTATAATTCACTCAACACTCATTTGTTTAGTGGGTGTGTATATAAGAAAATAACACTCATTGCTCAGTCATGATCTAAATATTACCATAAGCTTGTACAAGAAACAAAACTCCACCGACGTGGCGTAAGCACCAAGTGTAAACATCTAAGAGGACTTTTATTTGGGTTTAAGGCTTCAAGGGTTATATAAGACTTATGTGCAACTATCTCATGTAAAAACATAATAGCTTGCTAACAACGAAATCTTGTATTACCAGATAATGGATGGTCACTAAGGATAACCTTAGATCGCTAAGAGATCGGATGGTCATTACATGTCAATACACTTGATAATTTCACGAAGTCAAAATGTAGGGATAAGACATGGGATATTTTTATTAAATTGGTTTTAAAATAAAAACTTTATAAATAGCCAAAGTCTACAACCAATTGCTACTAGCTACATCAACCACTTTCCTTTGAATTCGAGAACTATCTTTGATCGATATCTTACTTTCATAGCTCATTGGCTATTCTTGTCACCATACACTTGCGATGACTTATTTCTATTTTTCTCTTCTTTTCTTTCATCATTTTTTTTTCATCATAATACCAATAGATCTTCCATGAGATTATCATGGAGTTCGCAACTTTCTTATTTCATGGATCCCCACATAACAACCATCTTTCCTAGTAGCTAGTAACCAACCAAGACTTGACTATGGGTAAGGTTAAGGCTAAAAGTGTAAAATATTTATATATATATATATATATAATATATATTTTTTTTTCTGGTGTAACAAAATGAAAAGGATGGCTAAGAGGGTGTACTAATGGTATCTAGAACTAAAATTGAGTGCTAACAAATGGGTTCATATAAGTGGTTAACTAACTGATGTGGCTAGCTAATATATCATTAGATGTAAATTGGAAGGCCATTTGGTTTAATTCCTAAAATTGCCTCTTATCACACGAATACACTTATATCACACAAGGTGATCTCACTGCTGTCTGGTAATGATTTGCATGCACAAGTTCTAGAATAAATAAGATCACCAGCACACTCATAGCAAAAAGATCAAGCATAAAAGATGTATGCTATATAAAAATAGGCTTAAATCCTCATAATTTAGTGGAATGGGCTATAGTTGTGCTAGCAATGTTATCAATCCTAAAAATGGACTGCAATGTCAATCAGGACACATCTTGAATTTTCAAAAATTACATGTTTTATCAGTGGATTGATCTAGTTATTCTAATATAGATTATCCTAAATGTGCGAAAACAACTAGATTATAGGGGCAAACAAATTAAAAACAAGGCTAAAAAATATAGAAAATTTAAAAATCCAGTTTCATTTTCCTATTTCCTCCCCCCCCCCCCCCACACTTAAGTTTGACATTGTCCTCAATGGAAAGAACGATGAACCATAAAAATAGGAAAATGGAACATAAAAGAAATGATACTGTTTGAACCTCGGAATCTTTATTAGGCTCTATATCAGATATTGAGATCGAATGATTCCACATCTTCAAGATTAAGCATCCTAATCTGCATCAATTATTAAAACAAAAACACACAAAATGCAAAATATTTTTGGATTTTATTATTCATATTAACAAGGCCCCCACACTTATGGTGAAACCATCGGGGCATAAAAATAAACAAACAATTTAAAAACACACGGGTTGCCTCCCGAGCAACGCTAAATTTATTAATGAGTCATCAGCCCGATACAATCTTTTCTTACTTTGGTGGTTTATATTTGGGATTCTTTCCTGGCGTCTTTGGAATATACACCACATTTCCTTTCACTATTCCTTTTCCAGTTTTATCAATATCATGTAACTTTGCGGTATTGCAAGTTCTAGGGTGAACATCCCAGATGTAACCAATTTCCGCAGCCCATGGTATTACTTTTTTATAATCAGCTGGAAAAGCTGCCATAAATGGAATAGCAGTGTATTTCTTTTCATCGAGCAATTCGAGTGGGATTTCTTCACTTGACATTTCATTCAATTGCTCTTCATCATGGTAGAGTTTGATACTATGTCCATTGAGAATGAAAGTTCCACCGTGTTTGTCATATAATTTGACATGTCCAGATGGAAAACTATGTTTTACCACGAATGGACCAAACCATTTTGTTCTTAGCTTAGGAGCTTTGAATTTGTACTTAGAATTGAACAAAAGAACTTTGTCTCCGGCCTTGAATTCTTTCCGGATTCTTAGTTTCCTATCATGATAAGCTTTTGTTCGGGCTTTGTACAGTTTGGAATTCTCATACGCTTGGAGTCTTAATTCATCGAGTTCATGCAATCGCAAGAATCGTTTTTCTCCAGCGATTTTTAGATCAGGGTTACATTGCCTCAATGCCCAGTAAGCTCGGTGTTCAATTTCAAATGGCAAATGACAAGTTTTTCCATATATAAGTCTATATGGAGTTGTACCAATTGGAGTTTTATATGCCGTTCTAAACGCCCATAGAGCATCATCGAGTTTCCTCGACCAAACAGAAGGGTTATCCTTAACTGTTTTTTCAAGTATTCTTTTCAAAGCTCTATTGGTGTTTTCAACTTGACCACTGGTTTGAGGATGATATGCAGTTGAGAAATGATGGTGGACTCCATATCGTTTCATAACTTTTTCCATTTGACGGTTACAGAAGTGAGTTCCTCTGTCACTTATTAAGGCTTTTGGAATTCCGAATCGAGAGAAAAGCTTTATTAGAAAAATTACAACCAATCGTGCATCATTAGTGGGTAAAGCTTCCGCTTCGGCCCATTTAGAGACATAGTCTATTGCAACGAGGATGTATTCGAATTTATGAGATTTAGGAAAAGGACCCATGAAATCAATTCCCCAAATATCAAAGATTTCAGAAACTTGTATGCTCTTTTGTGGCATTTCGTCTCTACGAGAAACACTACCAGACTTCTGGCATGCATCACAATTCTGCACAAGCGTATGTGCTTCTTTAAAAATTGTTGGCCAATAAAATCCCGCATCATAAACTTTTCTAGCGGTTGTGGATGGACCGTAATGTCCTCCAGTTGGGCCGTGATGACATTCATCAAGAAATTTTCGGGTCTCTGAACCATACACGCATCTTCTAATTATCCCATCGGGACACATTTTAAATAGATACGGTTCATCCCAAAAATAGTATTTCAGGTTTGCGAAGAATTTAATACGCTCAGCGTAAGATAGACCTTTTTGTAATATTCCTCTAGCTAAATAATTTGGATAATCTGCAAACCATGGGACTTCTTCTTCATCAATTCCCATAAGAGTTTCATCAGGAAAATTATCATCAATCTCATCTTCACCGAGTTCCTCTAAATTAGGATTTTCTAATCTAGATAAATGATCTGCTGCAACATTTTCCGCACCTTTCTTATTCTGGATTTCTATGTCAAATTCTTGAAGCAATAAAATCCATCGGATAAGACGTGGTTTGGCATCTTGTTTGGCAAACAGATATTTAAGAGCTGAATGATCGGTGAATACAATTGTCTTTGACAAAACAAGATAAGAACGGAATTTGTCAAACGCAAAAACTACAGCCAAAAGTTCCTTTTCAGTGACTGTGTAGTTTTGTTGGGCACTATTCAAAGTTTTGCTAGCAAAGTAAATAAGTCGAAAATGTTTTCCTTCTCGTTGTCCTAATACTTCCCCAATAGCAAAATCGCTTGCATCGCACATAAGTTCGAATGACAGCGACCAATTTGGTGAAACCATAATCGGTACATTTGTTAACTTATTTTTGAGTGTTTCGAAGGCCTTGATGCACTCTTCATTGAAATCAAAGACTGAATCTTTCTCGATAAGCTTTTTCATAGGACGAGATATTTTCGAAAAATCTTTGATGAATCTGCGGTAAAATACC
The DNA here is from genome assembly GCA_021014915.2 of Artemisia tridentata subsp. tridentata. Lineage (NCBI taxonomy): Eukaryota > Viridiplantae > Streptophyta > Magnoliopsida > Asterales > Asteraceae > Artemisia > Artemisia tridentata. The sequence goes on from CP139506.1 coordinate 334,845,498, forward strand.
GCATGCCCCAAAAAACTCCTAACGCCTTTGACGTTAGTCGGGGGTGGTAATTTAGCAATAGCATCAATTTTTGCTTTGTCCACTTCAATTCCCTTGCTTGAAATCTTGTGACCAAGCACAATGCCTTCTGTCACCATAAAGTGGCATTTTTCCCAATTAAGCACGAGATGAGAAGTTTTGCATCTTTCAAGCATTTTGTCAAGATTGGAAAGGCGTGACTCGAATGAGTCTCCAAAGACTAAGAAATCATCCATGAAAACTTCCATGGAGGTTTCAAGCATATCTTGAAAAATAGCAATCATGCATCTTTGAAATGTTGCTGGTGCGTTACAAAGACCAAAAGGCATACGCCTATACGCATATGTTCCAAAAGGACACGTGAATGTGGTCTTTTCTTGATCAGCTGGATCTATTGGAATTTGGAAATAACCAGAAAATCCATCGAGAAAACAAAAGAATTTGTTCCCCGCAAGTCTTTCCAACATTTGATCTATGAACGGTAAAGGAAAATGATCTTTTCGGGTGGCGTCATTTAATTTTTAATAATCAATGCACACTCGCCAACCAGTTATGGTTCTGGTAGGAACAAGTTCATTATGTTCATTAGTTACTACAATAGTTCCTCCTTTCTTAGGAACACAGTGAACAAGACTCACCCATGAACTATCCTCAATGGGATAAATAATTCCAGCGTCAAGAAGTTTGATTATTTCTTTCTTAACAACTTCTTTCATGTTTGGATTGAGTCTTCATTGTCTTTGAACAACGGGTTTAGAATCGGTTTCAATATTGATTTTATGTTTGCAAAAGTTTGGATTTATTCCACGAATGTCAGAAGTTTTCCAAGCGAAAGCTTCTTTATGCTTTTTGAATATAGAAACAAGACGTTCTTTTTCATCGGGTTTGAGTGCTGAAGATATGACAACTGAAAGAAGAGAATTTTCTTCCAACAATGCATATTCCAGATGATCAGGAAGAGGTTTCAAGACGAGATCTACTGGCGGATCTTCAATTGAAGTTTTGATTCTCATATCATCATTGAATTCCAACTCCTCAAAGTTGGTGTTTCCTTCCTCAGGAATTTCTTCGGTGTCTATCTGCATAAATTCAGCGAATTCTCTGTCAAGATTTTCATCATTGATTTGTCCAGATGTTTTATGAGTCTTAATTCTTTCATCAAGCAACTCATCAAATGTTTCCTCTGTTATTTCATCGATAACATCAATGCTATAACAAGTGTCATCATTTGCATGAGAATATTTCATGGCTTGATTAATCAAAAAAGAAATTCTTTCATCCCCAACTCCAAGGTTGAGTTCTTTATTTTTTACTCGAATGATAGCATCTGCTGTGTTTAGGAAAGGTCTTCCTAAGATCAATGGAACTTTGCTATCTTCCTCCATCTCGAGGATCACAAAATCTACAGGAAAAACGAATTGCCCAACTTGAACAAGCATGTTTTCAGCTATTCCAACAGGATATTGGATAGTATGATTTGCTAAACGTATACTCATTCTTGTGGGTTTCAACGTATCGATCGAAAGCTTCGCATACAATGAGTATGGCATAAGATTGATACTCGCACCGAGATCGGCTAAAACATCACAAGTGATTGAATTTCCCAAAGTACATGGGATAAGAAAACTTCCAGGATCACCGAGTTTTTTCGGTAGTTTGTTTTCAATAATGGCTGAGAAATCTTCATTCAAGAAGGTAGCGGAAATGTTATCCATTTTACTTTTGTTGCTCACAAGTTCTTTCAAAAATTTCCCATAATTAGGTATACCCGCTAGGACATCCACAAGTGGAACGTTGATTCTAACTTCTTTGATTAAGTCCATGAACTTGCCATATTGTTCTTCCATCTTTTCTTTCCTCAAACATTGAGGATATGGAATTCTCGGTTTATATGGTTTAAGCGGTGGAGTAGGTTTAACGGTTGGTGTAGGAATTGGTTCATTATCTTTTAGTTCTTCTTCTACTTCACCCTCACTATCATCATGAATGATAGTGGTTGTTTGGGTTGGGTTGGGTGGTGGATCATAAGATAGACCACTACGAGTATATACAACATTCACATGCTCATTCCTCGTTTGAGGTGGACGATAAGATCCAGATGATGATGGTTTCGGGTTGGTTTGAGTATTGCTTGGCAAGGTACCAGACGGTCTTGCAGCAAGTTGATCAAAAAGACGACCAATTTTGGTTTCAAGATCTTGGATAGAAGCTTGATGATTCTTTTGCCCTTGTTCGACTTTGCTTTTGAGCATAAAGAATTGATTTTTCATGAATTCATTCGTTTGCTTTTGAGCATGCACGAATTCACGCATGGTTTTTTCGAATTTAGATTCTTCATTTTTTATTTCACGTGATTGTGATGTTGAACGGTTATCATCACGAGAAGATGTTTGACGGTTGTCTTCACGAGTTTGGAAATTTCGAGTATCATCCCTTGGTGGACGATCTTGCCAATCTCTAGAATTTCTACCGTAGAAGTTTCCACGATATCCTCCTCCTCGATATCCTCCATAAACATAATTGGCTTCAGCTTCGGGACCTCCCATGGGTTTGTCATCACACTCGGATGATGAGTGATTTCCACCACAATGGGTACATCCTTCACGTATTTCTTTGATTTCTTTTTGGATACTTTGGAATTTAGAATCGATTTTAGAGGTGAGATCTTTCATCATATCCATGATTTTGGAATCTTCATTCGTTCCTTCCGCGAATGCAACGTATTTTCGTTGAGGTTTGGTTTTGGAATCCTTAGACCAATCGAGCTTAAGAAGTACACGGTCTTCTAATAAAGTGTAAGCTTCGTTAGGGGTCTTATAAAGGAAAATTCCTCCGGCATCTAGTATGCCTTGAGTTGTGTCATCGATACCATGGTAAAAGATTTGAATTATTTTACCACGAGACAATCCATGCCCATGACAACTTCGGAGCATGTTTTTCATTCGAAGCCAAGCTTCGACAAGATTTTCTCCTTCCTTTTGAGTAAAGCTACGAATTTCACCTATGAGACGATCAAACATGGCCGGTGGAAAGAAACGTCCAACAAATGCTTCTCTTATTTGGTCCCAAGTTGTGATCACTCCGGGGCTTAATTCATTATACCAAATTTTCACTTCTCCGGTGAGAGACGATGTAAAAAGTATGAGTCGGATTGCATTTGCATTGGTATTTCCATAACGAAACATGTCACAAATTTCAAGAAAATCGGCGATATGTTTGTGTGGATCGGATTTTACTCGACCATCAAATTGGTTGTCTTTAATCATCGAGAGATGATGACCTTTGATAGTAAAGTTTTCTCCAAGATTAACGGGAACAATGGCGGCTGCGGGTGTAGGAGCTACAACCCTATTGGTATCCCATATAGGTTGATCGTCAGCCATTGGAAATGGTAATTCAAAAAAAAGATTAATGATTGGATGAACTTCGGAAAGGTTTTCAAATGGAGGGTTAACGGTTTTTGGTATTCTTTGTTCGGGTGGAACGAAGGGTGTTTTCTTTTTGCGAAATAATCTTTCGGGATTAGACAATGGTGTACTCAACTCGTCGCTTGAAGAGCGAGTGGTCATACAAGAGAAAAACGAGCCCTATCGAAAAGGATTTAAAATAAAAATTAAAAATTAAACATTTTTTTAAGGAACAGTAGCAAGTGAATCGGCGGTTTGGAAAATTGAACCGGCGGTTTGGAGATGAAAAAGTTTTACCGAAGGTTTGAACCGGACGGTTGAGAGGCTGAACCGGTGGTTCGGAAAAAAATTTTTTTTTTCAAGTTTAAAAGTTTACCGAAGGTTGAACCGCCGCGGCCGAAGGTTGGACCGGCGGTTAGGATGTTTTCTGGGTTTACCGAGAGTAGGACCGCCGAGATCGAGGTTTAGACCGGCGGTTTGCAGAGAATTTTTCAAAAAAAAAATTTTTTTTAGAGCTTAACAATAACGATTACGAATACGAATTGAAATACGAATTTGGACAAGAAAATTATAAACAAAAACTTCGCAAAGGAAACGTGATCAAATCCCCGGCAACGGCGCCAAAAACTTGATGTGCCCGTTTCGAGTGCAAGTTTTAAAATTTATAACACGATCTACCAATGATTCAAACGAAACACATGCGAGCAAGTATACTCGTCCGTGTGTAGTAAGAGATGAAATGGTAAGCCGAGGTCGTTCACAGGGATTTGTTTAGTTTTTGGGATGTGAGTTTTGAATATAATATCAGTCTTGTTCAATGATTCTAATAGCAAGCAAATAATGATGATTTAAATTCAATATATTAAAACTACACTTGCCTAGACTAGTTTTGCACAACTATCTTGATATGATTATGACAATGATTCCATTTGATTATGATCAATGAATTAGGAGGTGTTCTAATTCAATTAGTGGGTATACTAATCCTATTGCTTCCAACACTTTCAATCCTCGTCAAGATTTTAAGATGACAAAAACAATATTTAAGATTTGATCAACCAAGACTAACACAACTCAATCACTTGATTCGTTTTCGTTTCACAAGCAATTGACAACCACACTATTTTAGTTTTCCAAGTTAAACCAAGTTACTTATGAAATGGTCAATACATAAGGTAACACCCTCATAGACAAAGGTTTACAACTAATTGACTAACAATGTCTTTTTCAACCCATTACACTATTAGTAATTAACCAAACTTGACAACTCTTTGGTGGAGAAAACTCTTAATAGCAAAATTCGATCTTAGTATTAGCTTTTCGTTTAACTAGAACCATGGAGTCATAATCAACCAAGAATCATATCACAAACATCATCTAGGCAAGTGCTCAAAGCACTTAGCCACTCATGGCAAACAAAGAAATAACCACAAGAAATTTATCACTTGAAAACATAATTAAAAAGTCTTACAAAAGTTGTAATGATGATTACAAGAATTAGGAACACTTATGAGATGATCAACAAAGATTCCTTGAATGATTAAATTGATTATTGGTGAATGTAGACTTCTTATTTTCCTGCGTTTTTCTTCCTTTGTCGCCCCTTTTGAGTGTGAAATTAGTTGTAGTAGTTGTTGATTATTGATTAGTTGTAGATAGATTATATGATAGTAGCCTCTTTCTCTCTTGGCCAAGCATACATATTAATAAGATGTCTCCCCTTGGTCACCAAGCAAAATACTTGAGCCCAAAGTGTCATAAAAATTCTGCACTTGGAGTAAATGAAGTGTAATGACAACCCATATGAAGAGTTAGTTCATTAAAGATAGGCATTTAAGTGTGCCAGCAATTGCATGAACCCAAAGTTTGAAGTCTCAACCTAAGGTTCAGATTCCGGCCCAAGGTTTGGAGTAAGGATGGCATGACTATGTTGAACCTTGGGTTGAATTAAACCTTCAATGTATTTCTTGAACTTTTGGTTGGAGAAGCAAGCCATTATTCTTCACATATAACTTTTCATTCATTTCATTAATTCTTGATCTTTTCTTGAACTTGGAAATCATTGTAATCTTGATTCTTTATCCTTGACGATCCTTTCAAATCCTTGATTGTGAGAAGAATCTTATATTTGTGCAAAAGCTCTTGATTTAACAACTTTTCTTCATCTTTTTAGCCATTTACTTGCACTTGATTGTACCTGAACCTGAATACATTTTTTGTACCTTTTTAAGCATAATATGTTCACAAATACAACCAAATACAATGCATAAACATAGAAATAACGCGACTAAAACATGTATAAAATGAGTGTTATCAATATTTTAGAGTGTTTGGAAGCATGTGCTTCATTTTAAACACAAAGGATTATCTCACCAAGTTCGACCCAAAGTCGTATGAAGGTATATTTCTAGGATATTCACAAACTAGTAAAGCGTGTACAGTTTTAAACAAAGAAACCTCAAGAGTCGAGGAATCATTGAACGTAACATTTGATGAAAGTTCACCTCCTTCTAAGACATCACCTTTGGTAGATGATGACTTAGTTGAAAGTCAAATGGTAGAAAACCAAGAAAACATTGAAAGTGACAAAGAAGATGAACCAGTAAAAAGAGAAATAGTTAATATCAAAGAACCCAAAAGTCATCCATTAGAAAACGTCATAGGAAAAATCAATGAAAGAACATTAAGGTCTAAAGCTCAAAACAAAAGTAATTTCTTTTGTTTTGTTTCAATAATTAAACCTAAAAATGTTAATGAAGCCATAAAAGATGAATCTTGGGTCATTGCGATGCAAGAGGAATTAAATCAATTTGTTAGGAATGATGTTTGGACATTAGTCCCTCAACCTAAAAATCAAACCATAATAGGTACAAAATGGGTTTTTAGAAACAAAATGGATGAAAATGGCGTAGTATCTAGAAACAAAGCTAGGCTAGTAGCACAAGGCTACAATCAACAAGAAGGTATAGATTACGATGAAACATTTGCACCCGTCGCTAGACTTGAGTCAATTAGGATACTACTTGCATATGCATGTGCACATGACTTTAAACTATTTCAAATGGATGTCAAAAGTGCATTTCTTAATGGTTTTATAAATGAGGAAGTGTATGTAGCACAACCTCCCGGATTTTCCAATTTTGAAAAACCAAATCATGTCTACAAACTTAAGAAAGCTTTATACGGACTTAAGTAAGCACCAAAAGCTTGGTATGATCGACTTAAGACTTTCCTAGTTGACCATAAGTATACCATGGGCCTAGTAGACAATACTCTTTTCACCAAGAAAAAGGGATCACATATTATCATAGTCCAGATATATGTGGATGACATTATATTCGGTTCAACTTGTCAAGAGTTATGCGATGAATTCTCAAAAATCATGCATGTTGAGTTTGAAATGAGTATGATGGGGGAACTAAACTTTTTCTTAGGTCTCCAAATTAAACAATTAGAAGATGGGATATTCTTCAACCAATCTAAGTATATCAAGGATATGCTTAAGAAATTTGGTCTTGAAGATTCTAAACCCATGAAAACACCAATGTCTTCCGAAACCAAACTCACCAAGGATGACGAAAGTGAATCCGTAGATAGCACTAAATATAGAGGGATGATTGGTAGTTTACTTTACCTAACGGCTAGTAGACCGGACATTATGTTTAGTGTTTGTCTATGTGCACGCTTTCAAGAAGATCCCAAAATATCCCATCTTGAAGCCGTTAAACGGATCTTTAGGTACATAAAAGGCACTACACATTTAGGATTATGGTATCCCAAAGGAACGGGTGTAGAAACGATAGTGTATGCCGACTCAGACCATGCCGGTGATTATGTCGATAGGAAAAGTACAAGTGGTATTTGTAATTTTGTAGGACATTATCTAACCTCATGGTTTGCTAAGAAACAAACAACCCTTGCAATATCAACAACCGAAGCAGAGTACGTATCTGCAGGAAAGGCGTGTCAACAAGAACTGTGGATGAAACAAGCTCTCGTCGACTATGAAATTAAACTCAACAACATTCCCATTCTTTGCGACAACAAAGGAGCTATCGACCTCAGCAAAAATCCAGTCCAACACGCTAGAACCAAACACATAGAAATACGACACCATTTCCTACGCGACAATGTTCAGAAGGGAAACATCTCAATCGAGAAAGTATCCTCAGAGGACAACATTGCCGACATCCTCAAAAAACCCCTTAAGAGAGAACCTTTCAACTATCTTAGAGTAGGTTTAGGATTAATGGAACCAAGTGAGTAGAAGAAACTGCAGCTTAAACCTTAGATTAGCCAAACACGGCAATAAACCAAATTATGTGTTCTGATCCTGCGGATCCTAACGACAACAAGGGCGGATCCCTTGTGTTGGATCCACCAGATCCGTGGCCTGCTGAGCTTCTTTTCTATATATTAAATAAACTTCCTGTACTATTCATCACACTTCCCAAAACATAAACACCTACTAGAACTCGACCATTATCACACCAAATTCACAATTTAGGCCATTTTTCACAACCAATTTGTGCTATAATCATCAATGTAAGTATCCTTATCATTCCTGATCTGCGTCTAGGATTTCTATTTCATGCACAAAATCAAAACTTGGGGTTTATGCATAATTCTTGTAAAATCATGAAGCATATTTACTGAATTGCATAACAAATCATGTTTTTCATAGTTAGAAATTGCATCTTGTACAACATTGTCATAATTCATCAAAAACCCCATGAGAAATTTTTGCTAAAATCTTCTCACGACTAGGGAAAACGGTTTTTGGACATTGTTCATACAAATACAAAAATGTTATGTTTTAAACATCACTTGTATAATGTCTCTTGAATGCTAAAGGAAATACATAACTAATATGTATTTTCGGGTACATTCAATCGAAGCTACATTGAAGTAGGAGCAGTTGGGTTATCTCTTGTTTTATCATAAAACTTGCATAAAAAAAATTTCATGCATCAAAAGGAGTCGAGATAACCGTACCTCCACATTGTCCCCCTGTAGGCACACACTAGACATATATACGTATTTTCGATAAATTCAACTAAACTATATATCTTTCGTGTCTAGGATAATCATGCCTCCTGTGACTTATTATGATCACAAAGAAACCATCAAATACCTACCTAAACATCACAAAACCAAAGGACTTAGTGAGCAACAAGTTGAAATATTCAAAGCCTTAGAAAAACGATACGTACACGAGGGTAGAACCGTAGAACCCTCATTCTATGAAGGTACCATTCTCCGTGAACAATTAGCCGCTATTCATTTCGATAGTCTTCTAGACATCGATGAGACCATCATCCCTAGGTTCATTCTCGAGTTCTATGCTAGTGTAGGACTTAGTTCAAATGATTATGGATACATGAATATCCATTTCAGAGTCAACGGGTTTCAATTCAATATTCCTTTAGATCAATTTGGAGATGTCTTAGGAGTTTCAAATCAAGGAACTTGTTTCTATTCTGAAAAGTGGTCGTTAACCATTCTAGAGTCTAACCTTGATCGTTTGGCACCATATGCCACACCATTAATCGCAAAAGAAACCATTCGTGAGCATCTCTTTTTGCCTAGGAACAACTAAACTAGGTTACACCGAGGTCGTCAAGTTGATAGAGATCCATTTGCCATGGAACTTAATGAACTTAAGCCTCAGTTTAAGAAGCTTGAAGAAGTTTTGAGAGCAAATGTCATAAGCACAATAGGAAATAGAGACCATATCAATGCAAGTCTTTGCTACATGATGTATTGCGTGTCAAACCATCAACCTTTCAACCTTGCTTATAATATTGCCAAAAGAATGGCCGACATTCCGGTTCAAGGCACCACCGCCATGCCCTACAAGATGCTTTTGACCCGTCTCTATAGAGCTTTTGAGCCCATTCCCAGAAACGCTTTATGATTCGTTCGTGACTACCTCGAGATTCCACACACCTTTGTTCCACTAAGTGATCATAGGGTAGCAGTGGCAAAAGGAAAACGTCCTCATCCTCCTACATCATCATCATCATCATCATCATCATCCATGAGTGAAGAGGATGGTTTGCCAAACTCAAGGATCTCACCACCCGAGTACTTGAGTCAACTTCCTCCAATTCTAAATGAATCAGCAGAATTTAAACAAACCAAAGGAATGGTGAAGAATTTAGGCCGTTGGATCATGAAGCTTCACAAGAAAATGAGCAAGAAGTGAAGTATTGGGAGTGTTTGGTATTAGATATTTTCAAACAATGATGTTTTGAACTTGTGTGTTTCTTAAGATATTATGTTAGTACTTAACTTGTATGTGAATTAACTCCACATTGCAGGTCGATAACACTTGTTGTTATCAATTTTCCGAGATTAAGCCACTGTTTGGCTTAACCACTTTTATGGTAAGATATTATGATCGAATTAATCTATGTGCAAACGTGTCTTAGAACCCGTGTTTTTAGTTTTATTCTATCACATATTAGTTGTTACATGTGTTTTAGGAGAATTTTCGAGATTTGAAAGAATAACGCAAAATTTGACATATGTTCTGTTTAAATTAGCACCCTTTGATTGGCGGATTTGGCGGATCCCTAATATTGGATCCGCCTGCTATGCACTTTGGCTCCGCCATCTCTAAGCCAGCAGATTCGGCGGAACCTAAATAAGGGATCCGCCTTTGTTATCGATTGGATCCGCAGGCTTCAACACTAACTTTTTCAAAAATTCCTGACTAATCACAATCCATAGATTATTGATTCTAGTGTTTAGAATTCTTCTACTGATCATTAAGCTTATTAATATCATTTAGGCACACTTAGATTCATAAGAAATCCATTTCCCACCAAAAATTTGAATATTCAAATTTTCCATGTGAGTTACCTTTCTAATACAAGTAAAGAACCCTCTAATGAGATCCTTGAAATCCGTGGGAACATCACATCAACTGAATTTCCACTCACTCCTTGCATTTACTGCAAATCTTCTAATATTCACTCAACTTAAGCTCTATGGTTTGACTTAAATGATGTGACTAGCACAAAATTTTTTTCCAAATTATTAGGAACCAACATTCCTCATTGGATTTACATCAAATCCAAACACACAGATCAACAAACCTTCTGTCTATAAATAAGAACCTCAGGATCATCACAAATTACACAACAACCATCACTACTAACTCTCATTCCTTTAGCTTAGAGCAACTATTCTCACATTTCAACAATGCTAAAATCAAATAACTCATCTACAAGCAGACCCGCACGAAGGACAGCTCGTATGAGTGTCCATCCTTGTTGCTTCGTGAACTTAGCTAATTCATCATATGAGGAGTCATCTCCACTTAACATATCCTCACCAATTGCCAATGAGAATTTTCTCAACCTTGCTACTCCAACACCATCTAACACCATCATCAACACACCACCTCCAACAATCACTCCTGTAGCAACCACACCACCACCCGCTCCATCACAACCTAATAGATCACCTTCACCACAACATTAACCACAACTTTAGCCCCTAGAGTTGTTTAGAACTCCACCTTCATCACCTCATCCATACTTGGATGATTTGGAAGACCTTCCACCAAGGTCAACCAATCTACCTCCCATAACCTTTGAAGTTCAAACACCTATGCTCTTCCATCCCATTTATTGGGATATCCATGGTCTACTTTACCATGATCCACCACTACCACAACCACAAACAACACCTCTTTCACCTACTTCTACTCTCATTTCCATTGATGAGGCAATGTGGATCAATCAACCACAAACCCAGGAAGAGATCAATGAGGAGCTCACCCGCCTTTATGCTCTCTCCAATATGGTGGATTCCCGCCTTGGTGAAGCCATGGATCTTCAATCCATCTTGCTTAACTCCCTCACAACTCCAACATCAAACAACCAAACAACCAACCACAACCACCACCACCAAACAACCAACCACCACCACCACCACAAGCCATTGAGCCTACTCTTCCTCCTAACTTTCTAAGGCATGATTGCTCACAATGCGAGAGGACCGCTCACTTGGCCCAAAGGACCAACATCTTGGTCCACGAGCTTCAAAATGAGATGAGGTTCATTTTGAACCATATTCTCGAATGCCTAAATGCAATCTCTTATCCTCCGTATTAGGTAAATTTTAGTTCCTTCCTCGTTTCCTTTTATAGGATTTCGTAAGATTGTTTTAGGAATTTTCTATTTTTAGGAACTTTTTATTTTTATTGTAACATCATGTTTTGTGACTTATGTCACAAGAAAATTTTCAAGTAATGGATGTTATATTTATGCTTATGGGTGATCACTATTTGGCATAATATCTTGGATTGATTAATTTACTAACTTGATTGTATAGTTGGACCACTTCTACTTAGGTGCATTTTTGATCAGACACTTATTTTGACCTTTTCAAGGTCAAATGGGTTAAACTCTTATGTTTGTTTGACTTATACATATGCATTATGCTACTTGGTTGGATTGATTCACAACTAACCTTTGTTTTGTAGCTTTTCTCAACTTTGAGTCATATACGTTAGTACCCTAGCAACGGGGAGTATAGATCAAGGGGGGGTATATTATATACTAACTCATTATTTTAGCATTTCTCATCCTTGAAACGTATACATTGGTACCCTAGCAATGGGGAGTATACATCGAGGGGGAGCATATCATATTCTAACAATTTCTTTTGTAGGATTATGCATCTTAACATTGGCACTCCAATTAGGGGGAGTATTATCCAAGGGGGAGCTTTTAAAGTTCTAAAAATCATCGAGACAATCTTGGTACTCTAATTTAGGGGGAGTAATAACCAAGAATTGTTCACCACATTCCGCTACGCATATCTTCTTTTTGTTTCGACAAAAAGGGGGAGATAGGATTAAGTTTCATACATAGTTTCATACAAACTGTTAACATCACAATACATGTTTTTATACTTAAAATTGTTTTCAAAAATTGCATAAAACCAACTTAATCTATATTTTTAAAAGACTCATACTTTATTTATCTCATTGCTTAAAAATACACTTTATGTTTTGTCATCAACAAAAAGGAGGAGATTGTTAATACAAATATCGTCATAAAAACGTTATTTATATTCTATGATCTTTGCTTAATTTTGTTAATGACAATTACAAAGTTTATCTTTAAGCAAAGCATAAATATAAGATTAAGTCTTTTACATTTATAGTAAAAAGTCTTTTAAAACACATTTACACATTACAAGATTACTAGGAATAACATTATATACATTTACATTTTTATTTCTTAAATTAGAAATATTTAGGATGACATCATGGCATGCATCATGAGCATAATCTTAGAAAGATTTTCGAGATATCTTGTATAGATCTTCAAGCTAAAGAGTTGACATTTGAAGATATGGAAAGATTGTGCAAGATATGAAAAGATTTGAGAATCTATTAGCTGTCCTGCACTGGCGGATCCAAACCCATACAAGGGCGGATCCAAATTTAGGGATCCGCCAAATCCGCCAACTGTTTTATCAGTTTGCCTATAAATAGCAAGCTGATCATTCAGGCACATTCATCACTCATATAGCTTAAAATATATAATCATTCATTTGCATATCACTAACTCATATCATTCATTTAATTCTTGTTGATCTCACTTTTGTAGCAAAGAAGATCAAGCATACAAGCTTCAACATACTTACTGTTGCAAGTTTCATTAGTTAGGTTCTGTGTGATTTTGTATTTGTTCACACATCATTATACATTTCATTCAGTAGAGTTTGGTTAGTGTTTTAGTCCTTAAAACACAAAGAGTGTCGGGAGTGGTTGTACCCTTGTGAAAGAACCAACGGGAGTGGTTGTACCCTGGTTAAAGAACAAACGGGAGTCGTTGTACCCTTGTAAAGAACCCGGTGTTTAGCTTAGTACCGGATAAAGTGTAAGCGACGTGTATAAATGTTTTCTCCGCCGAGAAGGGAGTTTGTTTCTTAGTGAAGAAAAACTCTCAAGTTAGAGGCTCGAGGAGTGGAGTAGGGCAAGGAAGAGAGTCCTTGTAGCCGAACCACTATAAATCTCCGTGTTGTGGTTTGATTGTTCCTATCCTGACTTACTTTACTTATATTGCTTGTTTGTGAGTATTTACTTTGAAATCACATTAAGTCACAAAGCGAATTAATTTAAAAACGGTAAAAACTATTCAACCCCCCTTTTAGTTTTCCACAACCTAGAATTGATTATTAACAGGTTTTATCGAATTAAGTTTGCATGTGGCTACATGTTTTTTACATAATTAATTGTTATGTTATGTAAGTTTATTTAGTTGTTTTATTTTTTATTTGTATTACTTGTTATTTGTTTATTTATTGTAAAGACATGTTTATAAACGAAAAAGGGTAATTTTGAATAGAAAAATAATGTGGACTAAATAATGGTGAAACAATGAATTGTTTTCGAAGAGTTAAATTTTCAATTGTTTTAATTGATTGTTGAGTTTTGTACCAATAGTACGAACAGCTCACCCAATTGTGACAAACTATAAGAGGGGTATAAGTAGGAACGGGTTTTTAATAAGCTTCGCGCTGACCTTTGTTTCTACGCTCCTTTGTGTGTCAAATTGGAGCTACCAAGTACGACTATTTTATGTACAAAATCACCTTAAGGGTGAATTAGCTTTAATTCCATGCGCCACTTTGTGGTAATTATCCGAAACACTAAGTCTTTATACTTATGCAAAAGTACGATATAATGGACGATAATTAAAGGTAAATTCTTTGATTGGTGAACCCAATACCTCAATTGAAAACGTTTGTAAATTTGATCTTAATAAATTGGTAAATAAAAAGGTTTTATTAAACTTATGATACGAAGATGTATGCATGCTTTTTCGTACATATTTTGATTATAAACATAAAAAACTAGTACCTATAAAAATTAAGTTAATGCCATCTAATTAAAAGAACACTTGAAGTTGTGATTTACGTCATGTGAGAGCTTGAACTAGATTGCAATGGAAATGTAAATTCATACTTTCATTACTAGCAGATCAACTGATGTAATGGAACTATGTTAATTTGCAGTTCTTTAAATTAGCGGACTTAATTGAGTTGTAAGTGAGAGCTTGGACTCAAGGCATAAGATGGGTATAAAACATGCTTACATTACAATATTGTTTGGCAATGTAAATTCCATAAAGATCTATGAATTGGAAATTGTTTGGCAATTATTGTTCGACAATTACCTTGTTGAATACTTTCATTACTAGCAGATCAACTGATGTAATGAAATTATGTCAATTAGGATCCTAGCTTTAAGAAAATTTTATGGTTTATATGAATATTAACCAATGGGTATTTAATTTTCTAAAAGATTGTATTATCAAAAATACTGAAATTGAATTTTGTAAATTCTTTTAAATGTATTAATGCAACATTAAACTGTAAACGTGGGATATTCTTTTATTGGTAAATTGATCTACACCCGTAGGGTTTTTTTTGCTAGAGTTGTCAGGAATATAAATATTCATATGAAAGACTCGGTCACCCCGAGTAATCATTAGCATTAAGTTAGCTCGTAGGCTTATTAATACAAGTTTAGTTATAGTTATAATAGTTTAGTCGTAGTAATATTTGTGGAGTTGGGTCGGGTCTTTACCCACTGTCAGCTCACTCCACAGCCCACTCGGGGCACACTAGCTAGAAAGTATATATACCGCTTCCCACACTTGGGAAGGGTTGGATGTTCTTCACATTTAATCATACAACTATTTGTTTCTCTCTCTAGAATATCCCTCTTTCTCTCTCTAACTCCTTATAATTCGATCTTGATCTAACTACAACATTGTGTTATGATATCCAATATCCTACAATTGGTATCAGAGCTCATGGTTTGATTAGTTCGATTGTATGTGCGTTTTCTTGGGTAAGTTAGATCAAAAGTTTGGTTCTTGGAAGGTTATGGTCTTATTTTTGGCTCTACTTTAATTCTCACGTTTGTAGTGTTAAAGGTAGTGTTTTATTAGTGTTATAACCCTCCTAGATCAAGTAGGTAAAAAGAATCCAAGTAAAAACGTTCAAAAGGGTGACCTTTAGGTGATTTTAGGTGAAATATTGACACTGCGGTTTGACTCTCGGTACTAGTTTCTTCACTGCGGTTTGACACTGAGGTGACAGTGACTTGCGGTTTGTCGTCTGCGGTTTGATAGTGACTGTTCTGTCTGGTAGCGGTTGCGGTTTGACCAAAAAGGTATTGCGGTTTGACTTCGTCTGCGGTTTGATAGTGACTGTTCTGTCTGGTAGCGGTTGCGGTTTGACCAAAAGGTATTGCGGTTTGACTTCTTGTGGTTTGAGGTATTGCGGTTTGACTTATTGCGGTTTAACCTTCTGCGGTTTAGCTTTCCTGCGGTTTGATCAGTCTTGTGGTTTGACCAGTACTGCGGTTTGTCATATACTGGTTGAGGTTTGACCCAAACTTTGACTGAGTTTTGTTCAACCTTCTTCATTGTGGTTTGATCTTTGATTATTGACTATGACTTGTCCAATCCACCACGTAAACCCAACATTACCTACTCATATCACAACGACATTACAATTCACCTAATCCTACAAACAATCATCACTTTTAACATACAATCACTAATCATTGTAACGATCCAACAACTATCATAACACATCTAATTTATCATTATCTCACAGTTTCTTCTTGATTTTGTAAAACTTCGCGAAAGAAACGATTTCTCAGTTTAAATCATAGACTTGTAAAATCCCGTGCACGTTTTCACAATGCCTACCAATTCAAATTCTTTCATATCTGAGGTACTCAAATTATACGACACGAATGATAAGCATGTGACCTCCAATCCTGCACATCAAATAAACGTGTGTGATTCTGATAATGCTAGTATGGAATTGTCATGCTCGAATTCTCACGAGAAAGAATGTCTTCAGCCACTAATGTTGACTAATGAAAAGGAAAGTCCCGTTGAATGCTTTCGACCGCTTCATTCACATCTCAAGGTTCTATTTGAACAACCTGGGTACTTAGGAGGTTACAAACGGGCTTTCGCAACACTCTTTGGTCAAGATGTTCAAGACTTCACAGTCAAAATGATTCTATACTTAGATCAACTTGAACGACAACTTGACAAAGAAGAATTTTCTGAAGGTAGATCCATGGCTGCCTTTTGTGTGATCAACAACCAACTCTAGGTGTTCATTGATTCGCAATACACTGAGGATTGTGATTATGATAGTCAAATGACAAAAAAGTGTTTTGCTAATTACACTAGAACTGAGGTTGACGTGTTCAGAAGGACTTTACTCCAACTTATGAGTAATGTTAAGGGGTTCATTGATGAAAGGGCTCAACATATGGGAAATGGGACAGAATCAGACAAGCCTGATAATAGTAACAGCTCAGGAGCTGATATCACACTGTGTGGATGCAGTTCTCAAACCAGAAAATCACCAAGCACTGTCTGCTGAGGTACATCTGTCTGATCAAGATAATGATCTTTCTAATGAACAACAACATACTGATCAAATTAAACCTACTTATGACACATATCTGATGAGAAAGACTGATAGCAATATTACTTCTGATTCAACAATTATGAGTTATAAAGAGGGAGAAATTGATCAGGATGCTGAACAAGATGATGCGTCACGATCTTTGCTTACGGCTGAGCTTTCCAAATCAAATGATATGGTTGAAAAGGAAGTTTATAATGAGCTTTCAAACAGATTTTTATAGCTAGAAAAATATTGCATTTCTCTTGAAATCGCAATGCAACAAAAGGAAGAAAGATTTCAAATTAACCTACCTTGTAAAAATCTGGAACTCCCTGAATTCCGTGAATTCTTCATGATAAATGATTTGAAAGCTCAGCTAGAAGCCAAAAACTTGACAATAAAAAACCTGAAAACCAGTTTGGCTGAGATGCGTGACATGTGCAATGAAGTTAAGGCTAAGCATGATAATAAAGTGGCTAAATTAATTACCGAAAATGAGACTTTGAAAATGCAATGTAAACACCTGTGTGACTCAATCAAAGAAACGAAATCTAAGTTTATAGAACAGACGACCTCTTTGATTGCCAAAATTGATGAATTCAAAGCTCAAATTCAAGAGAAAGGTTTCACAATCACTGCCCTTAAGAACGAATTGAGGAAATTAACTGGAAACAGTGTGAATACTAAGTTTGCAAAACCATCAATCTTGGGAACGCCAGTTTCACAACCTCTTAGAACCGAACAGTGGTTAGACAACCAAATGCGTTTAGATCTGAACGACCAAAATCTTCTAACCTGAGGTGTGCAACCCAAGTTGATGTAAAACAAGTTTTGTCAAAACCAGTCACTTCAAAATCTAGACCAAATGTTCAGACAGTTAGTGGTCGTTCTAAGGCTCAATCTCATAAGTCTAAGACTATGGAAGTAAATGCTCATTCTAAGGTTCGATCCCCTAAGACTAGAAGCTACAACAGGCCCGTAGGACCAAAGAGTCATGCTCAGAAACCTAGTGGGCAGATTGCTGTAGGACTAAAAAATTCTCCCAACAAGCATTCTAAGGGATATAAGAAATCTAACACTCCGAGATCTTGCCTTAGGTGGTTACCGACGGGTAGAATTTTTAAGATGGTTGCTCTTAGATGGATACCTATTGATTCAGATAGCACTTCCAAGAATGATTGTGAAGATCCAAAAGACCGAGATACCAATGTCACTAACCTATATAAATGTGAGCAAAATCATCGTGTTAGTGCAGGGAATCCTTACTTAAGTGCAGGTACATCTACCATCTCCTTCAAGGAAAAGCTCATGGTGTGGCGGCCAAAAGGACTGAAATCTCCTAATTTGGGGGTTCAGAAAACTCAACAGTGATGTTCGTGCATACAGATTTCTGAACAAATAAGCTCAGAACTCGTACTGCAACAGTCTATCTTGGGAAGAATATCGGTGGTTATTCTTCATGTATCCTTTGTATATATCTTAAATAAAAATATAGAATAGAGATGTATTAATCTAATGTGTAAATAGATAGTTATAAAACAATCAAAATCCATAAAAATCTTTAAAAAACTCAAAAATACAAAAAAATAGTTTCTCTAGGCATGTCTTCTGCTTATCGATAACATCTACGGTCCTAGAAATGTCATTCAATAATGACACGGGTCTTTAAATGAAGCTCGAGCAGAAGTTATACTAAATGGTTAAAACATGTCTTTTGGCTTGCAGTTACTTCAGACAGCAACCCGTGCATTATTACGGGGAAAGCATGTTGCCAAAAAAGACGGTTGTTCCTCCAACTGGGTGATGTTCACCTGGGCATGGATTACTTTATATCCATGTTTCTCTGATTTAATGTACGTGTCAGTACATTATTTCTTGCATATGAAGAGAAATCTTCTGCAGATCTCAAATTCTTTCAAGTCTATGATTCTTCAAGAAAGAATTTGGGTTTCACATAGTGGTTACATGCGCTTGAAAAATCAATTGGAATTATGATTACATAAATTGTTACTCAATCAACGACTCCAGTTCTTTCAATAGAAATCAGGTCACTGATTGAGGGGGAGAGTAATTTATGGCCATCATCAGGGCATCCTCAATGCATTAGGTTAATCTATGGAGAAATGAAGTGTTTCAATCAGGGGTTTAGTTTGAGAAGATTGTTGCTCTAGGGTTGTTAACTTCAAACAAGGCCCATATGTAACACCCCAACCCGACAAGGGTAAAGATATCACAACAATGGTTTCGTATCAGATCAAAACAAAGCATACATCTATAGTAATACAAGAATTCTCAAAGATTAAAATTGAAATATAGGAACTACAAGGTTACAAAAGAAACTTCCAGTAAACACTAATTCCAAAATAATAATAACTTCTAATCACTTCTAAGTCCAAAAGTAGCTATCAAGTCTTCTAAGTCCAAGGTACTCTCCACCCATTCCCAGCTTCCTACTAAAACCTGCCGCAGGAAAAGAAATGCGGCTGAGCTACGAGAGCTCAGTGAACAGATATAACGATAACAAACAGTAATAGAGAATAGTACAGAATAACAGAAACAAAGGTCAAACAGATGTAATATGGTTCAAGGGATAAGTCAATGAATAAGTATAAAGGAAAGAGAAAAAGGGATAGTAATCCACCACGAGCCCAGAAACAGATCATATCATATCGTAACCATAAATCTTCAAATCATATAGAGGGGAGACCTCTCAGATAATCAGATAATATGAGGGGTGTCCTCATTCTTCAAATGGAGTAGCTAGCTCCCAGATATATGTGAAAGGCGTGTATTGCACACAAGCACCAGTCACCAGACAATAATAAATCATATATAGATAATCCACTAAACAGAACAGATCTAGGATGCATCCATACGCCCCCGCAGATAAAATAGTGGCCAAATAATATAATGCGCATATCAGATAACAGATAAGGGACGGTGT
This sequence comes from Artemisia tridentata subsp. tridentata, assembly GCA_021014915.2. Taxonomy (NCBI): domain Eukaryota; kingdom Viridiplantae; phylum Streptophyta; class Magnoliopsida; order Asterales; family Asteraceae; genus Artemisia; species Artemisia tridentata. Next base: position 334,865,340 of record CP139506.1, read on the forward strand.
GGAACATCATTTATAAACATCTTTTTAAATTGGTTTTTCTCAAAACATTTCCATGGTATAATTAAAAAAGGTTTTCATAACATAGATTCATATCAGAGGTCATATCAAATGGAATCAATAGAGGAGGTTCAAGCAAAGGGAATCATAGCAATGGCATCAGATCAGAAACTAACGGATCAGAATATGAAAGAGATCATGAGAAACCTTATAAGGAAGGTCAGAATATCTGTACCTTATACCGCAAATGAAAACACAACAGAAAATATCAAGGTCGGAAGCAACCTCCATCTTCAGCGAATCTACACGAATTCATAACTAACTTATTAAAAGCTTATTTAATTTCGATTACTTATTTAGTCGGCTTTCCAGTTTTTAGTAACTTTCCTTTTTAGGTAACTTTCCAAAAATAGCATCTTTTCATATTTAGTAACTTTCCAAAAATAGTAACTTTCCATTTTTAGCAGGTTTCCCCGAATTAGTAAGTTTCCATAATTAGTAGGTTTCCATAAAAATCATTATGTAGCCAAACTTAAGGTTTACAAAGGATAACAAGTTAAGTTTGCCAATTATCATGGTTTAAATCTTTCCATGTTATTTTAGCAAAATTTGGGGTTAAAATGTGAAGACCACCAAAGTTTAGGGTTAGATGTGTCTTAATTCCCTTTTTGGCTTTATATATTACACGATTCTATGCAATTATCATTTCTATGCTTCACGTATAATCCCTTTTTTATATAATATAAGTAATATTGAACTCATGCACCATCCTATTCGTTTGTTCCGTTCACACAGTAAAGCCGAGACCCGATATCGAACCCGAAATACACCCACAAATATATTTTACTCTTGTTTTAAATCCCTTCACTTGTCCCTACCTATATTCGGTATACACTTGCAAGAGTCATTATTATTTACGTATGGCATAAATATGTCTCATAATATACTTCTTTCATAATTATATTCGCATGACAGTTGATGGGAATACACAATATGTCATAGGTAATTAACGTTATACCTCTGGCGTCAAACAAGTACGATCGAAGTCGAAACATGATCACGAGTACGGCAACGGAAACCCATGAGGCACGATCGAATCCAGAACTACAACGTACACTAACATCTATACGTACAAATCTCGAACTATGCTTAGTCACGAACCACTGATACAACTCGAGCAGGTTCCAAAGCTCGATCAAATAGAACCCTTTAGTGAGTCGAAACCCAAAATGGCAGCCCTATCAACCACTCGAGTAGTTGTGACCCAAAGTCGAACACGAACCCAAAACTCTAACTCCATTCGGACTTGGACTGCATCAGACTCGAGTAATGACCCGAACCCATTTGGAACAGAAACCATTGCAACAAAATTCTGGAGTATGCATACGAAGAAACCAATACTGCTTCTCTTCCTCCTTCTCGTTATATATTATTAGGAAGTTTTATTTTGTGGGAGAGCATGATATGCGTTTCATCATAGAAATTGTTTAAGGTTTAGTGGGATTTTGAATGTATAACTGGGCGTGTAATACTAACTCGAACCACACTAGGATGTAACTCGTGTAAAACTATCACAGACGGTTTGGTTTATGGTTTGCTTATGTTGTGTGTGTTCTTGTATTCGAATGGAAGCAAATGGAGGAGATGAAAGTCATCTACTAATAAAAGAGATAAAAGAAAGTTTTCACACAAGGCAAGTGTATATCTTGATTGGTGATTGATTGGGTTGATTGAGTCGTGAAATATGGTAAATGGAAAAGTGATAAAGCCAAAATTATGGGGAATGATTCGTGATTGACTTTGCCAAAAATTGTTGCGTGAATTTGAATTTTAGTCACTGTCATTTATGCACCAAAAGATTGGAGAGAAGAGAGTTTGAGATACACACGTTAGCCAATTTATTTCTGATCATATTATATTCTTTGAGTTTAAGTTTCATTTTTTTCTTTATACATTTCGTATTTTTGTCATTAATTTCAATTTTTGTTGGAATTCAACACGCTAGGTTTTAATATTAAAGATGTGTGTGCACCATATACATAATCGGCCCATGCATTAATATAATGTGTGCAATGGGGTTTAATAAAACTTAGGTTATATTGCATATTAATCCATCAATACATATTATAAAGTTTTAATCTCTTATTAATAGTCGTAATACTTAGGGAAAAATTCAAATTCCATAGAAATTTAGAAAAATGGATTTTAAGGTTTTACAACTCTTCCCCTCTAAAAGAAAATTTTCGTCCTCGAAAATTTGAAGTCGCAAAGTGAAACGAAGTCGTAGCAAATCGCAAAAGATCGTCACAACACTCTCATGCCCGAGGAGGTTCTTCAAAAGATCTTCAGACCAAATAGTTTCTGATGACTCAAATCAAAACGAGGTGAGTTCAAATTCCTCAGAAGGAGACAAATAAGTTGATTCTGATCAAAAGGTCCATGCAACATAAAATGGACTATAGGCGAATCTTCAGAAAGCTCATATGGAATACGAACAAGATTTCAAATCAAATTGACTGTATCAACAGTAGAGAGTTCTAAAGGGAGTTCAAGATTTATTACTGAGGTCAACAGAATGTAACACGAGAGTCCAAAATCATCCCGATATTAAATGAACGAAAGCAGAGCATACGCAGAGGTAGAATGAACCTAAAGTCTCACTAATCATGGTTAATCAAACGAAGATCGAATTCTAACTTCTTAGGTACTCCCCAAGATATCCTATGGCCACAATGAGTGCATGTTATATGGTGTAAGTATTATCACGTTGATCAGGCGTCATAATACTAGCACCACATAAATATGCCTTCATGATGATCATACTTTATCTCAAGTCGTAATCAAAACCACCTATCTTAATCTACCTAGTACTTCTACATTCTCAGAGGTCATCAAAATCAAACACCATAACTAAGAGGAAAACGAACTACTCGAAAGAGTTAACGGAAGTCCCAGAATGTCTATCAGAATTTGGTACATCGTTAAAAGCATCAGATCGTCCGCCATTCGTTAAATTTCACATAACAAAACCATCGTCCAGCATACGCAGAATGAACACCGAGCGGAATTACTAACAGAAAACATAAATCATTCAAGGGATCCTATCATCAGGTAACGGAAATTTTAGTAGGTTAAGAGGAAATGAATTACGTCACCCATAGCTTCATTCTTCACAAAATCAACTCTTCCAAATACGAACGTTCGCTTCAGAATTATCGTCCATTCAAATACATGATCTTAACCTTCCTCCAAGTCCATGCAGTCTATCGTATGATCATAGGGTGTAGAGGAATTATAAACTTGAGTCTGGCTCCTCAAGCCTTCGGCACTTCTTCTTGGAACTGTGGTGTAGTAACGTGAATCTCCGGCATGGTCACTGTGCCTTCTTCCATTCGCGAGTCTGCTTCTGCTCTCAATTCATCTTAGTACAACTAAAGTGAATAGAGAAGCAAGACTGCGTGTCTTTGACAGGTCTTCTCACACCGTTCGAAATTTGCCGACTCAAACTGCTGTCGTCACCGGGTGCGTGGTAGTGTTGTCTGCTACAATCTCGGGACGCCAATCCAATCTACTCTTCTCGAATAAAGGGTCACTTTACAAAATGATCTACCTATTCCTCTTCGTGCCTAACACTGAAATGCTTCCCGGAGGTTACTCTCAAATAGTTATCTCTTTTCTTAGAAGTTCTTGTGGTTGCTTCTTCAGTCCTTCAAACACTAAGTGGGGTCGTCTGATACAGAGTTTACAAAGATAGAATAAATCACTCATTGACACACTGAATTGAAAGATGGTCATGGTAGTGATACGATTAGGTTTACGATAGTCGATACTCCAAAGTTTTCACTTTCTTCTTCACAACTAACAGGGTATTCAAAATGAAACACTGAGGTGAACAAAATCATATTCCATCATCTTCTCCAATTTCTCAACTTCTATGGCATCATCGTCCGTCAACTGAGATTGGTTCAAATTTCATTCTACTTCTCAAACAGGAGGGAAACCCAAGAGTTCCATAGGAGAAGACCAGAAAATTTGCATAACAAAACTTCCAATGCCAACGTTTTCTAAGAGTAGATACAAATAAGTGTCAGGGGACAATCATGAATCAACTGAGACCGAGGTAGATGTTTCCATAGCAGCGTTAACAGATTTGAGCGGTTACCGGTTATCATAACGAAAGTGGGATGAAACATATTACTAAAGGTCACAAATCAGATACGGTAGTCCCTGGCAGGGTATGAGGGCCAGCCAATCCATAACTTAAAGACCTCAAAATCGAATATATCAAAAGTAAACGGATTCGTAGGATGAGTACGGTCGCCAAGCCAGATGGATAGTTCATATATCAAGGTCAAGTACATGGTTCATCAAAGTGTGGAGATAGATAAACGAACAATTCAAGGTGTTGGAGTCTTGTTTAGCTATTTAGCATAAATGGCAGGTAGGTTGTGAGTCATCGGTAATACGAACATCGTATAACTGCCAAAAGTGAGGCATATAGATTATCAGAAATCAGCATCATCATGTTCAGTTAACAATTTCACATTGAGACAAAATTATCGTCATATCCATGGCTAATAATCATCAGAGTTCTCATAGGAGTAGTAATGGATTTCGCAAGGACAGGGTAATATCAGATGATACATTTTATATCCCGCACGGGTAATTTAATTCACAGAATGGGTCAAACATATTAAGGTTAAATGACCATCGGGACGGTCAGAGGAGTATCAAACTGCTTATCAAACAGGTCGGAAGTGAAGAACAAAATTAGGTAGTAATAGCAAAAGTTTAACAATCGGAAATCATGGTAGGGAGTTCAAATGGTTTCAAACACCGAAGGTGGAACATAGGAGGGTAGTCGTTAATGATCAATCAACCTATCCTTTATCAGAATAAAAATCAAAGTTAACTATTCAATGAAAACAGATCGACAACGCAAGTCTTATCGTTCAGAAGTGAGGGGAAAAACACTCTTATACTCGTGGTCAAAACACCACCAGACTTCTCATGGGAACAGAGATGTTTAAGACGAACTCAGATAGGGTCAGAAGATTTATAGATTATCAAAAGCAAATAACAGGATGTATCCAGTAGGTCATCGTCATGGAGATTCTCAGAATACCCGAAAAGGCATCAACATGATTAACAAAAGAATCAGAGGTCAGAGTCGGAGTCTTAGGTGGTGCAAAGCGTGAGCTTTCAATCTCCAAAAGTGATCTCAACAAACAGGGCATAAATCAGAGTGATGCGGAAGCAATTATATTTAAACAAAAGCCTTATAGCCTACCCATTCCTCACTGGTCAGAACTTAAGTTCCTATAGGGAAATCCTAAAGCAAATTCTTACAGGTTATCTTATGAACACCTACAGTGGAAACCTAATGGTCCAAACTTCACAGGTCAAGGGTAAATGTATTACGAGTCGCAGCCTGTCTCTCTGATACCATAAATTGTAACACCCCAACCTGACAAGGGTAAAGATATCACAACAATGGTTTCGTATCAAATCAAAACAAAGCATACATCTATAGTAATACAAGAATTCTCAAAGATTACAATTGAAATATAGGAACTACAAGGTTACAAAAGAAACTTCCAGTAAACACTAATTCCAAAATAATAATAACTTCTAATCACTTCTAAGTCCAAAAGTAGCTATCAAGTCTTCTAAGTCCAAGGTACTCTCCACCCATTCCCAGCTTCCTACTAAAACCTGCCGCAGGAAAAGAAATGCGGCTGAGCTACGAGAGCTCAGTGAACAGATATAACGATAACAAACAGTAATAGAGAATAGTACAGAATAACAGAAACAAAGGTCAAACAGATGTAATATGGTTCAAGGGATAAGTCAATGAATAAGTATAAAGGAAAGAGAAAAAGGGATAGTAATCCACCACGAGCCCAGAAACAGATCATATCATATCGTAACCATAAATCTTTAAATCATATAGAGGGGAGACCTCTAAGATAATCAGATAATATGAGGGGTGTCCTCATTCTTCAAATGGAGTAGCTAGCTCCCAGATATATGCGGAAGGCGTGTATTGCACACAAGCACCAGTCACCAGACAATAATAAATCATATATAGATAATCCACTAAACAGAACAGATCTAGGATGCATCCATACGCCCCAGCAGATAAAATAGTGGCCAAATAATATAATGCGCATATCAGATAACAGATAAGGGACGGTGTGGAACATCACTCAACCACACTAGAGTCATGCCATTGGTGCATCAATGACACGGACATGGAACCCCCATGCCTAGGGTCACAGATTTTGGCTCGGGTATCAAACTAAGAGTCAGATATCATATCAAATCAGAGTGTCATATCAAAAGGTTCATATATCAAATGGTACATAACAGATGATTCATATCAAATATCTCAGAAGTAATATTAAAGGTCCAAATCATAGTTTATCAGATCAAGGCTCATATTCAATAATCAGTTCATGGTTCAGATCAAAAGTCCGTTTCAGAAGTTTCTATCAAAAGTCCATTTTAAACAATCCTTTAATTCATGATTTTCATAAAACGAACCTTTAAAGTAGTTTTCATAAAAATAGTCTTTCAAAACGGTTTTTCATAAAGCTAGTCTTCAAAATATAATGTTCATAAAAGTTAGTAACCTTTCATATAAAAGTAGTTTCGCATCATTTATAAACATCTTTTTAAATTGATTTTTCTCAAAACATTTCCATGGTATAATTAAAAAAAGTTTTCATAACATAGATTCATATCAGAGGTCATATCAAATGGAATCAATAGAGGAGGTTCAAGCAAAGGGAATCATAGCAATGGCGTCAGATCAGAAACTAACGGATCAGAATATGAAAGAGATCATGAGAAACCTTATAAGGAAGGTCAGAATATCTGTACCTTATACCGCAAATGAAAACACAACAGAAAATATCAAGATCGGAAGCAACCTCCATCTTCAGCGAATCTACACGAATTCATAACTAACTTATTAAAAGCTTATTTAATTCCGATTACTTATTTAGTCGGCTTTCCAGTTTTTAGTAACTTTCTTTTTTAGGTAACTTTCCAAAAATAGCATCTTTTCATATTTAGTAACTTTCCAAAAATAGTAACTTTCCATTTTTAGCAGGTTTCCCCGAATTAGTAAGTTTCCATAATTAGTAGGTTTCCATAAAAATCATTATGTAGCCAAACTTAAGGTTTACAAAGGATAACAAGTTAAGTTTGCCAATTATCATGGTTTAAGTCTTTCCATGTTATTTTAGCAAAATTTGGGGTTAAAATGTGAAGACCACCAAAGTTTAGGGTTAGATGTGTCTTAATTCCCTTTTTGGCTTTATATATTACACGATTCTATGCAATTATCATTTCTATGCTTCACGTATAATCCCTTTTTTATATAATATAAGTAATATTGAACTCATGCACCATCCTATTCGTTTGTTCCGTTCACACAGTAAAGCCGAGACCCGATATCGAACCCGAAATACACCCACAAATATATTTTACTCTTGTTTTAAATCCCTTCACTTGTCCCTACCTATATTCGGTATACACTTGCAAGAGTCATTATTATTTACGTATGGCATAAATATGTCATATAATATACTTCTATTATAATTATATTCGCATGACAGTTGATGGGAATACACAATATGTCATAGGTAATTAACGTTATACCTCAGGCATAAAACAAGTACGATCGAAGTCGAAACATGATCACGAGTACGGCAACGGAAACCCATGAGGCATGATCGAATCCAGAACTACAACGTACACTAACATCTATATGTACAAATCTCGAACTATGCTTAGTCACGAACCACTGATACAAATCGAGCAGGTTCCAAAGCTCGATCAAATAGAACCCTTTAGTGAGTCGAAACTCAAAACGGCAGCCCTATCAACCACTCGAGTAGTTGTGACCCAAAGTCGAACACGAACCCAAAACTCTAACTCCATTCGGACTTGGACTGCATCAGACTCGAGTAATGACCCGAACCCATTTGGAACAGAAACCATTGCAACAAAATTCTGGAGTATGCATACGAAGAAACCAATACTGCTTCTCTTCCTCCTTCTCGTTATATATTATTAGGAAGTTTTATTTTGTGGGAGAGCATGATATGCGTTTCATCATAGAAATTGTTTAAGGTTTAGTGGGATTTTGAATGTATAACTGGGCGTGTAATACTAACTCGAACCACACTAGGATGTAACTCGTGTAAAACTATCACAGACGGTTTGGTTTGTGGTTTGCTTATGTTGTGTGTGTTCTTGTATTCGAATGGAAGCAAATGGAGGAGATGAAAGTCATCTACTAATAAAAGAGATAAAAGAAAGTTTTCACACAAGGCAAGTGTATATCTTGATTGGTGATTGATTGGGTTGATTGAGTCGTGAAATATGGTAAATGGAAAAGTGATAAAGCCGAAATTATGGGGAATGATTCGTGATTGACTTTGCCAAAAATTGTTGCGTGAATTTGAATTTTAGTCACTGTCATTTATGCACCAAAAGATTGGAGAGAAGAGAGTTTGAGATACACACGTTAGCCAATTTATTTCTGATCATATTATATTCTTTGAGTTTAAGTTTCATTTTTTTCTTTATACATTTCGTATTTTTGTCATTAATTTCAATTTTCGTTGGAATTCAACACGCTAGGTTTTAATATTAAAGATGTGTGTGCACCATATACATAATCGGCCCATGCATTAATATAATGTGTGCAATGGGGTTTATTAAAACTTAGGTTATATTGCATATTAATCCATCAATACATATTATAAAGTTTTAATCTCTTATTAATAGTCGTAATACGTAGGGAAAAATTCAAATTCCATAGAAATTTAGAAAAACGGATTTTAGGGTTTTACACCATATGTCTTTTATATGCTAGCATAGGGACTTACATGCAATAATTGCAAATTGATTCCTAGGCTTATTGAAAATTGGAGGACCATTCTTGCCTTATTGAATGTTAAAATCCAAACTAGGAAAGACAAGGGCCAATATTGCCAATTACGGAAAGGTTAGGTTTAGGATTTAGATTCACTGTGGTTGGTCTTTGTCAAAAAAATCAAAATCTGGTCAAACCTTGTCCCCTTTTCTCTCCCAACCGCAAAACCCACGATTTGTTTGATCTCGAGCCTTAAGTGATCTCTTGCCTAGGTAATGTTTGTCTCACATTTTGATCTATATTCAGTAACTTTATCTTTATCATCTTGGCTTGAATCTCATTCAAATCGTGTTTTGTCTAGGGTTGCAAATCGATTCGTCTTCTTCTCCTAGGTTTGTGATTAATCTTGTGTTTAAATTGATGGGATTAGCCTGAAATATGTTTTAATTGCTTCGTTGAGTGGTTAATTAGCCTCCCCACCTCATTCATGTGTTACATTGATTTTTCGAAATATAATTGATTTTTAAAAGGTCAAAGAAACATGTAATTGCTACTGGTGGTATTATATATGTTGTTGTAATTAATCATTCATTTGTTATGCTGAGTGTGATTTCAACGTGAATGTTGAATCCTAGGTGTGTTGTAAACTCTAGTCGTGTTTCACTCATAAGTTCTTCACTGCGGTTTGTCGGCACATGTCTTGCTATGTTTGCTTGCTTAATAGTCATTGGTTGCGGTTTGCTTAGATGTACATCTTTGGTTACGGTTCAATGACCAGGACTGGGTTTAAGAATAAAGAGTCTTGATTGCGGTTTTGTGAGTATGTCTAGGGTGCGGTTTATTGTTTTGAAATTATGATTGTGTGTTAGTCGTTTACTATTTCTGGAGTGCGTGTTGGATGTATGATGTCTCATTATACTTGACTGAGCGTTGCTATTTGGCTTGTGTGCGTGTTGGAAAATGGTTCTTGACTACATTCTGAACCAATGTTCTTAATTACGGTTTATAGCTGTTGTTCTTGGTTGTGGTTTGCTCAAAATTCTCTTGGCTGTGGTTTTGCACAAACGTTCGTGATTGCGGTTTAGCGGTTCTTATGCTTGGTTGCGGTTTGTGTATGTTAGAATATTATATTCTTACGGTTTTCATGTTACTGTGGTTTGATTATTTCAGAATTTAATATTCTTGCGGTTTGCCTGTTACTACGGTTTGATTATTTTTGAATATAATAATATTGCGGTTTACCTCTTGCTGCGGTTTGACTATACCAGAATTTAATATTATTACGGTTTGATTGTTACTGTGGTTTGATTAATTCAGAATATTATATTCTTGCAGTTTTCCAGTTGCTGCGGTTTGATTATTTCAGAATTTAATATTCTTGCGGTTTGCTTGTTACTGCGGTTTGATTATTTCTGAATATAATAATATTGCGGTTTACCTCTTGCTGCGGTTAGACTGTATCAGAATTTAATATCATTGCGGTTTGCATGTCACTGCGGTTTGATCATCTCTGAATCTAAGTCTACTGCGGTTTGATTGCTGCATTTTGCCAACTGCGGTTTGACAATCTTTCATTAATGCTGCCTTTGCGGTTTGGTCATTGCGGTTTGGCACACTGCGTTTTGTATCATTAACTGACTGCTTCTTGTAGTGTGAGATTTGTTTGTGCAATTTGATGGGTCATGTCTTACATTGTCTATGCTATGTTCATTAAGTCGTATACCTTATGCATAGCATCGATTCTATGTGCCTTGTCTGATATATTAGTATGATCATAGTGTCGTGGTCACAGGGGTATGTCCTGACATAAGATGTATTAACTTTTGTTAATCTCTTAGTTGACACTATCATGTGATCATCTCACACTTATGATGCTTGTGATTCTATGTTTTGGCCGTTGAGTGCATATGTCATAATAGTAATCTATGTCTCACTCCTAACACCACATTTTTCTACATGGATATTTCTTGTGGTGGTGATTGTGCAGCAAAAATGTCTGACACTAACGCATTTGCTGTTCAAGCTCCTGCTCTTCCTCCACCGGTTCGCACAGATGAACAGATATTGCCTCATGACCGCTGGGTTGCCATAGGAAGGAGCAAATGTTATCTTGATATGGACAAATCTCAATACAACCCTATCTACAAGCTTGTTGTAGATATTCTGAAGCAGACAAATTTCTTTCAAGCATTTGTAGCCTGCTCCTCTACTCCATCCATTTACATCTAACAGTTTTGGGACACTGTGAGATATGACAAGGATACTGCAAACTACAGCTGTCAACTTGATGAACAATGGTTCACACTCACCAAAAAAACCATCAGAGACGCACTTCAAATCACACCTGTCATTGAGAACCAACCGTTCACTTCCCCACCAGCAACTGAGGAACTCATCAACTTTGTCAACGATCTGGGTTACCCCAAAACCATCAACACTCTCTCTACAGTCGTTACATATGACATGTACCAACCCTGGAGGGCCATCTTAACTATCATCAACTTATGTCTCACGGGCAAGACGTCAGGGTTTGAGAGACCAAAAGCTCCTATGATACAGATACTTTGGGGAATTCTGAATCATGCCAACCTAGATTATGCTGAGAGGATTTGGGAAGAATTAACACATTCCATTCACTCATTCATTGGAGACAAGAACAATCTTGCACAACAGAAAACAGGTTTACCAAGTTGATGATCTTCCATCTTCAAAGTGTGCACAACTTTCACCCAAGATTGGATTCTCCACTTCACTTGCCAGATGACGAATATCTTCTTGGAAATCTTAAGTTCACTGCAAAGGGATCTAAATATGAAGTATTTGGGAAGGCTGTTCCTGAAGACCTTATCACAGATGAGATACTCAATGCTCCATACTATCAATAGTACTTGAAGAAAGTTGACAAGCGTCAGAGATTCATGGCTGGTGAACAAATTAGTGATGTTGAAACCCCTCCTCCAAAACCATCCATGTAACACCCCCAAAATCATAATATTCGCGGAAGCATACAATTTGGGTGCTACTGGATTGAAATCACAACACAAGATATAGGGAACGGATTAAAAATCCATTTTAAAATATATTACATAAGTTAAGTCATGTAACATTACATAAAATCCAGTTTGATGAAAATGAAGCCCATTTAAATTAAAAAGGTCCAATTGTCAGAGTAAACGCATTAAAAACATTTTCATCATTTATTGTGACCGACGCTATGCACTGCACCTGGCTAAATGCACCTCAGTTTCCTGAGAAAAACATGCTAAAAGTCAGCTAACGCTAGTGAGTTCATAGGTTTAAATAAATAGCACATATGGACCAATAGCAATATCATAAAAACAATTCAACAGATACACACTACCCGTTATGCAAACACTAAGCCTCATCCTACCGATCTATGACAATGCAGCACGACTAGCGTTAGCAAATAAATGAGGGTGCCCGCGAGTGTTAATCCCCAGACACTCGGACTATTATTCGATTTGGTATACGTTCTCCTTGGCTATGCCGAGCCAACCAAACGGGGACGTCACTCCCAATAGATCTATTTATAACAAACGGCTTCCAAGACAGGAATTAACGGCAGATGATAGTGGGCACAAATTGGGATTCAGCAAACTTAGGTTTCTGTATACTAGTGTGCACTTAAAAACAAAATTCATTTCTGGTCCATGAAAACAGTTTTGCATGTTTCTCACCCCAAACTTATAAAATAAAATCGTATAAAATATGGGGCTATAAACTCACCTTTCAATAACAGCAAATCAGCAAATAAATCAAAATAATGCAACCGCGCCGATCAGCACCCTAAATCAGTACGGTAAGTCTTAGCAAAATATTCGTGTCTCAAGTGTCTTTATTTTATTTGAAAAGTTTACGTTTGACCAGTGCTCGTGTATTTCTTGCTTGCTGTGTGGTAAATATATTTCGAAACGATTTATCGTTGTAATTCGTGGTGGTGGCTCATGGTGAAAGTGCATGGTGGGAATACGTAACGGAACATCCGTGCTAGTATTCGCGGCTTAAATGTGCAAGTGTTATATATATGTACTCATACATTATATATGTATATATATTTATTAAATTAATTACTTATGTATTTAATTAATTTAAATAAAAATTAATTAAATAAGCTTTTGAAAAATGATCAAGATAATAATGTTGGTGAAGAATTATTATAGTAGAAACATCGTTTCTCATTTCTGATGTAACCTTTATTATAAGAAAACAAATTTTGTTAAGTAATTCCATAAAGTTTACATAGGTTAAGTGTTTTCACAAAGTACTCTAAGTGTTGGATTTTTAGAAAATTTGGGCATGACCCATTCGTTTATGCAACGTTTCCCTTTATCTCACGTGTTGCAAACTTTACTCAAATATTCCGCTAACTAGTTATAAGTGCAAAAATATACCTTTGTGATATATATATCAAGTGTCGTGAATATATTTTCATCGTAATATTATTTGTTAGCTTCATTTTTAAGTATTAACACTGGATTTCGACACAAAGTCAATATTTTGTCAAAATGTCAACAAAAGTCAATCTCAATATCAATTTAGTAAAAATGTCAATTTTTTACCCTTTCGGAGACTAGACGTCTCAAAACAAATCCAAAAATAGTTATCGTTATATTTATCGTTTCGTTAAACATTAATAACCACGGCGAGTTGGAAAATATTCCAAAAATCAATTTCGTCATTTTTATTTGTTAATTGGGCCGAAAACTATTAAAAAGCCCAATAACCAATTTTAGCCCAAAACACATTTTTAGCTATAACGTATATATCTACGCATTACTAAAAATCATTTTACTCGCTCATTGGGTCCGTTTGGTCAAAAAGTCAAAACCTCATTTTTCTTCATGGGCTTCGGCCCAACAGTAAAATAATGGGATTTTTGGCCCAAAAATCCATTTGGTCCAATTAGTTATTATTTGTTACTTATTAGTGATTATTAGTTACCAAATACACTTTTTACTTATCAAATAATTTCTAATAAATAAGTTACTTAGTCAAAAAGTCAAACATGACTATTTCATGGTCTATTCGACCCATATTGCTCTTCTCAACTTATTTTCACCTTTTTACTAGTTATTTTTAGTAACTTATAGCCTATTTTCAATCCATTCCAAATAATCACTCAATTATATTTTTCCACCATTTCACCACTTGAGCCAAAATTTTATGTTTTTCAAAACCCCAATAATCTTATATTTTTAAGTATGGCCGAACCATATATGTGCTCAAAAATTCAATATAGTGCTTAAATTAGTGTAAAAACCATAACTAATGTTTGTATTATCAAATAAGCACTATATGTAACAATATTTACCACACAAGCAAGAAATCTACAAACTAACTCATAAACATCAACAAAAGTCGAGCACAATATATAGAAGATCAAACCCTAGCTTTAATCATATTATCAAAATATACACATTTAACACTTTCAAACATCATTATACACCAAATGAACAAGAGATTAACAAGTTTAGAAAAGTTTTATGAATCCTTACAATGCTTTATGTTTTAACGTGGCAAGGAAAGACCAAGAACACCCAAAGCTTCACCAAATTTACCCAAAACAAGCTCCAAATTACCCAAAAACCTTAATTATACACTTGATGATCTTGATCTTTTAGAGAAAATTTTTGGATGGTGATAATATGTGTGTGTAATGTGGCGTATGAAATGAAAGTAATAAGGAAAAGATGAGTTCTAATCTAAGTAACATTTAAGATAGAATGTGAAAATCTAAAAAGTATCACACCATTTTTAGTAAGATTTAGATTAAATTAAGATAGGTTGGTATATTTGTCCCATGTGGGCTAGGTGGCCGGTTGGGATCAATTAGGGGAGGGCAAAAATAGTTTTTATCCCGCTTTGGTGTATAGTGTGTCGGTTTGAGTTAAAAAGTTACTGTAAAGTCCCGGTTTGACCTTTTTGGACCCGATAACGTAAAATAAAGTTTTTAACCACGTTTTCTTCAGAAATATAATAAAATGTCATTACTGACTCAAAATATATTTATTTGATCTTTACCATATGTACTGTGCTGTCGGTACGCGCGTGCGGTTGTTTTTCAGAAAAATGCGAGAAAGCTCTCAGTAAATTATAATACTTGTCAGTAACTATCAGAAATGTGGAAATTTAACTTTACTGACAAAAATATACTTTTTCTGCAGTGACTGTAAGCTACAGTATGCTGGGACAGCTCCCGAAAATGCTTAAAAATACTCAGAACATGCAAATGCGCATAGAAATGCTTAGCTTAAAAATAATTAATACTCATATAATATTAATTAACAACGTGAAAATTACCATTGGTCACAATTCATGTCTTCAAAACAACTAAAAGGCAAACCCAAACCTAAGAAGCGCAAGGAGGCATCAACTACAGACAATGCTCCAGGTCGCACTAAGAAACCCAAGAGGGGAGATGTAAGTATGAAAATGGGAGCCAAGATACAGAGAAGGTTGGTTGATGAAGAGGATGATGACCTCCAAAAGGCTCTGGAACTTAGTACTAAAGAATACGCGGAGACGGTGGGACACACTACTAAAGGTGTGACCCTCAGAGAACCGGATACTGGTAAACGTCTACGGATGGCTGAAGTGGAAGGAAAAGGAAAGGGGACTTTCACAGAAGAACAGGTTGCTCAAACACTTTTGGATATCTCCTCTCCTGCATCCAAGGAAACTACTACAAAGTTCATTCTTAAGAGACGCGAATCTGAACCCTCTAAAACCGTTGAATCTTCTGATGTTGGGAATGAAGAATCTCCGAGCTTATAACTCAAATTAGACTCCAGTGATACTGAATCAGATGAGCTGGTCACGGAAGAGAAAATTGCTGAGATGGATGTTACACACGCTAAAGATGAAGCAGGCCCCGAACCTGACAAAGCTGAGAATGAGACCCTAACTCATGAGAAGGAAGTTACATCTGATCCTCCAATTGAATCAATGCATGAAGAGTTTGTATCTACAGCATACCCAGGGGTTCAAGAAAACCTGAAAATGAAAGTCGATGATCTGACACACTTGGAGGAACCGGCTGGGTCAACAGGCACACTGTCATCCCTCAAAACCCTTGACCACGACCTCACTTTTGGTGATCAGTTCATTACTGACAAGACTACTGATGCTGAAGCTGAGATTGAAAAGTCAAATGATGAAAAAGAGGTTGTATCAATGGTATCGGTCCCCATTGAACAAGACACATCAGCACTCCGAACAATGGCAATTCCAATACCTACCACAACACCAACAATTGCCACTCCCTCATCTGAAACAACCACAACTGCAACTGTCACAACTTCGATCCCAATATCACCACCTCTATCCACCCTCACCAACTTGGAATCACAACTGGAAATTGCTCTCAAACGTATTGCTGATTTGGAAGGTCTGAATCTACCACAAGTTGTATTAAATCACAACCGTAGGCTGTCAAAGCTGGAAAATCTCAACCTTGAGCATAAAGTAATTACTGTTGTTGATGATTATGCTGCTGAAGCTGTAAGATGGGCAATGGAAGCACCAATGAGAGCTCGCTTCAGAGATCTTCCCACCATTGACATGAAGTAAATTCTTCGTCAGTGAATGTATGAGACAAATCAGTACAAAGGTCATGAAGATCACAGAAAACTATACGAAGCATTGGAAAACTCGATTGACCTTGACAACGCTGATCAACTCATGAAAGAATTGGCTGAAACACGCAAAAGGAAGAAGAAGAGCCAAGAGAAACCAGATACACCATCCGGGTCTCCACCGCATCCTCCTCCACCTCCTCCACCATCTGGGGAATCTGGAGCAACTGGTTTTTCTGGAACTTCAGGATCTTCACAAGCTCACCAACAATCTCATCCGTCGGCATCATCTACAGAAAAGGATTAGTCGAAGCAGCCTACTGGTCTAAGCTCGTCAAAGGATGTATCATCCACTGGATATGTTGCGTGGACGACGGTTGACACTAGATTCAAGCCTTCGGTCTCCTCAATTCCTGAAGTTTGTATTATGCATGAAGAATCAGCTGAAGACATCCAAGATTCTCATTCAGAAGATGATGAAGATACCGTGAATGTTCATATTCCAAAGGTCGGCAACACCTGGTGGCAATCTTTCTTCGGGGAGGACAGGTCAGCAGCTCCTGAGATCACTGTTACTGAATAAATGAAGCAGACATGGTGGAAGACATCCAGAGATGACAGACCCCCAACACCTGAGCCAGATTGGTCCATTCCTTCCTCTGATGCACATGTCCCTGATAACTCCTGGGCTGATGCTATTATGTATAACTAAGTGCCTCCATCGGAGAACTCATTGTTGGCCCAGACTGGAGACATGGGAGCTTTTATAAATTGGTACTGTAAGCAGCAAGGAATAGACAAACTAACACCAAAGGACTTGGAAGGGCCAGCATATAAAATTGTCAAAGCATTTCATCCTGGTGTGGTTCATCTTCAATACCAGATGGAAGAATGTCATAAGCTCCTGACTGATCAGGTTGATGAGGGAATTCGCAACTTCAATGTCAGCACACCACTCCCTCTGGATGGTCCACCTGGACAGGTCTCCATCCAAACTGACTTCTTCTTTCAACAAAGATCTAGAGTTTCTCAGCTTTGGCAGCAAGGAGCATAAACGAGCCTTGTCCATTACTAAAATGAAAGCTGCCTACTATCCAAACATTGGGTTAGAACAAATGGTGCCAGATCAGATGTGGGTTGAGGAAGAGTACAAGTATGATATATCGGCTTTGTATGGCATATCACACTGGTGTTTCAGGAGACAGCAATTCTACATCGAAAGATTCGCTGCTGAAAGAGACCACAAGGCTGTACGATCCCGCATGCAGATTCTCAGTGTAGTCAAAGTTGAAATCTTTACAATATATGGCTATGACTATCTGAAAAGAATCGTCCTCCGCCGAGCTGATCTCAAGGAACATGTTATTGCCGAAAGCGATTTCAAACACCTGCATCCAAGTGACTTTGAAGATCTGTACCTGTTAAACCTTCAAGGCAAGCTGCATCAGCTACCACCACATGAAAAGAAGACTCTTGCCACTGCTGTTAATCTATGGACCAGGGGCTTAGTCATCAGACAACGGGTAGAGGACTTTCAGCTTGGGATTGAAAGTTATCAGACTCAGCTCAACCTCACAAGGCCTCGTTGGGAAGCGAAAAACATGGAATTCAGGCAAGATTTCACGGTTCTTTAATCCCCAAAGGCTGTGGTGTTTAAAGATAGGTACAGGATTCAGATGATCATGCGGCTTGATGAAGTACACAAGTTCAGTAATGGTACTCTACAAAAAATTAAAGAAGCACTGGACTACAGAATCAAAGAGTACAAGATCAGATCAGCTAGACTCGGGAGATATACCACGTTCTGGACAAAGAATGATTTTGAAATGAACAATGAATTCCTCCGTGCCATACGCAAACAATTGAAGACAAGGAGGATCTTCCGCAGTCTTGAGAGCTATGTTGGTGGAAGAGTTCGAGAGGGTGATTACAGACGTTTACAGAGAACCGAATGAAAATATTCTCTCTGTAATAATTAGTCCTCTCATTTTGCTGTTGTGTAATTCTGTAATATAATAAACTTTGTACTGATAGAGTAGTGATAAATATGTGATGTGTGTGTTAATCTTACCTCCCTCTTTGATTGAGGGGGAGCTGTAGAATGTTCCATTATCATAATACATGTTAAACCTGACCACATTTTCTCCCAAATTTTCTAAACATATTTAAATCAATTGGGATCACAAATCTCAAATGGTTTAAAAATTTTGGTCGGGGGAGAGAATGTGATTTAAATATGAAAACTGATAAAATGTGATCTTTTGGACTCAAGTGTAGGCTCTCCCATATGTGCTAAACTCTTTCGTATATCGATGCATATATTAAGGGGGAGGAAATGATTTGTGATGGCAATTGTGGAAGAACACCAAAGACCGACCATTTTTATTTAATGTACTGGAGTTATAAGGATGGTAAGGTTAGGTATCAGTTCCCATGATCCAGCCAGAACCGGAGGGATCTTCCCAGGGAAAATCCTCTAGTTAGAATAAAAGTCCTTAGGAATGATTAAAAAGGAGAAATTTGAGAATAAGGGAAGAGTGCCGACTGAGATGGAGCTACTACTGGAAAAAACCCAACAAGGTACTAGTAATGAAGTCTCGGTAAGCGCTGAAGGGGTTGAAGAATTAAAAATAAATGTAAAGATAAAGGGTGAAAAGAAAGAAGCCTCCTTACACTTTAGGCAGAAACCGGGTCAATACATACGATGTCAGAATCACTTAGTTGATTGATGACATTAAAGACAAGTATCATGGACCCAGTGATACGCTGCACAACCCTCCCTAGCCACTCAAGGTCCCTCAAAGAACTCCTGTTTCATTTGTCAATGAGATCAATACATTTCTATCGTCTCTCTCACTCCGAGTTAGACGATATTGAAAAGGTGGCAGTCCTCTCCAACCTCTGATCACTAAATCAAAACGCACTATTTTGTCTAGAGCCAAGAGATCATCCACAAATCTCATCAGGACACACTTTCAATATGCTTGTTGTTTCATACACTGTGAAAAGTAAGAAAATATATGTTAAAGAGTCCTACGCATTATCCTTGTGGTATTTCCAGAACATCCGAGTGATACGAAAGTGTTCACAATGAAGATGGAAATCCTTCTAGAGCCAACATCAAACAAGCTCTTGGTAGGTGACATGTGAGATCCTTCATGGATCAAATTTGTGTCAACTGGAAAGAAATGATGGGGCGATTCACATTTGAATCAAACTTGTTCCAGGAAATGGATTGACGGATGCTTTTGGAAAACCTTTCAATGTGCTCACCAACTGAGTTTCGAGCACATTGATTGTGAAAATTTTCAAACAAAAGTGTTTATGACAGAAATGTGATTCAATTTATAAAACCCTCGTCGTGTTGCATAAAATGTTTATCCAGTGACACGCGAGTGATTTTTATAATCAATTTCTCGTCAATCAGTGGGTATTTAATTCACTGATTTACTCTACCGTGCTACCTGATCACAGGTCGGTCTTCACATAACCGAAGGTTAAATCCAACCACCACGAACGAATGACAAAGCCATATTCATTCTCCAACTTTATTGCTAACTGTTTTATTTCAGATTCATATAAAGATGGTGATGGTGGTTCCTGATTCCAGCAGAGACGTGTCAATCCACACTCCATGCTCACACTTCCAAATCATTATCAAAGACATCATGACAGCTGAAAGACCTACAACACAGCTTCCGCAACTCTGATGATAGTTATCATGATCCAGAAGAGTGTGAGCATGCGAGTCCAATGGTCACTAAATTCACATGGAGGCAATATTACATCAAGGATGATCAAGAGATTTACTGTAGCTGATGATCTCAATGCAACCTCGAAGATCACAACCCAAATGAACAATACGCACAAGATCACGACTAAATGTACAAAGTTTACCTATCATGAAGAATCAAAGACTACGAGTTATAGAAATTAATCTTTTCAGAATGCTAGAATTCAAAGTGTAATTTCCGGGGTGACCTCCCTTATGGGGAGATTGTTAGGAATATAAATATTCATATGAAAGACTCGGTTACCTCGAATAATCATTAGCATTAAGTTAGCTCATAGGCTTATTAATACAAGTTTAGTTATAGTTATATTAGTTTAGTAGTAGTAATATTTGTGGAGTTGGGTCGGGTCTTTACCTACTGTCAGCTCACTCCATAGCCCACTCGGGGCACACTAGCTAGAAAGTATATATACCCCTTCCCACACTTGGGAAGGGTTGGAAGTTCTTCACATTTAATCATACAACTATTTGTTTCTCTCTCTAGAATATCCCTTTTTCTCTCTCTAACTCCTTATAATTCGATCTTGATCTAACTCCAACATTGTGTTATGATATCCAATATCCTACAAGAGTCAACTTTACTAAAAGGATAAACCTACTCTCCTTTCCATGAGAGAAGCGTGAGACTTAATCCTATTCTTTTTCATGAATGAGAAAGGTATGATAGGAAAATTGGAATTGTCTAAATTCTAAATACATAACTCATAGAAAACTTTAATAGTTAAGATTATTGCACATTTTATGAGTTATTAAATTAGAAGTTAGACTAATTACCGAAAAATGGTAAAAGACAAACTAGTATATTTTATCTAGTTGTTTTGTTTTGACCATTTAAAGGTGCTACATACCATTGTGGGGATGGTAGACCTATTAAGGAAGAAATTGCACGCCCAATTTTTCAAGTTAATTGCATTGATGGATAGTCCACCATTTGCAAAGTAGAATACATTCTTTTAGTACCTAAGTAATTGTTACGTATGGGTTTTCTCAAAGGTGTAGGAAAGTAAATAGCACACTATTTGCTTTTACTGGTTATGAAACACTTATAATGTTGTCAAATCCAGTGGGAGCATTATGTTGTAATTACTGAATAATGAATTATTGTAATGATCTGTAATTCAGTGGGAGCTACAAGCTTTGTCATCTTGGTAGTAACCCAGATTATCTCTAGAATGTCTTGAGATAATTACTTTCCAATAGTAGACACTTGTGTTTTTAAGGATAATCATGTACGTTTCCTTACTAGATAATGTGGTTCTATATCTACTAATTATGATAATATCTATGACACAATCATATTGATCACATAAACAAATGAGTGACGTTTTGTTTATCTGATACATGATGTTGTTCCATGCACAAGTGAGAGAAATCTTTATTGTGTGCAAGGTACAACACATAGGAATATGATTTAAAGGATTCTCTTGACTGCAAGGTAAGAGACTAACGTTCTAATGTGACTTATTCATATCTAATCCAAGAAACACTTGGTGTTTCCATTTACGTTATGTGAGAGCTTAGCTAGATTGCAACAACAAGGTAAATATCCATGTTACGTGAGACCGTATCAGGAAAATTTGCATTTTCTAAATTAGATACCTATTAGAACAAGTGTCAATATGATAATAAGACTACTTCAAACTAAATATTTATGTATTATTGAAATGACATAAGTAAATGAAGTAATCTAATACTACTTCAATTTGAATATTTATGTAATTTTGGAATGACATAAAATAAGTGAAGTAATAAATTAACTTGAAATTACTATTGAAACCAAGAGATGGTGTTCATAATTAATTTAGTTAAACATGTTTATGTTTCATTGTAAAGATATGAACATGAAGTCTTTTAATTGTTACAAGACTTATAATAAAGTTAGACGTTAACTTGTTATGTTTTTTAATTAAGACATATACAAGAAGTCATTGAGTTGATCAATGATTTATAACGTATAGTAGGATTATAACAGTTTATGTCTTGTTGTTGAGACATGGACATGAAGTGACTTGGTTAAAAAGTACTTATGTTATATTGCATGCAATTGGCTTGAAAATTCTATTATACCAATAAGTTGACTTAGTTGGTGAATAGATAAGCCAAACGAAATATATTTATCTTACATATTGTAAGATTGTCTTACAATATTAATCCTAATGAAATACCAAATGTTTATGGTATGTTCAGTTAGGAAAATCAAACTCTTGTTATATTGTTTGATTAAAGATAACTATGACTTCTTTTCTTCCAAAAGTTATCAAGGTTAGAAAATTGAGTATGGATTGGATATACTCAATAAGACTCCGATCTAGAAGATTAATAAGACACCATTTTGTTATGAAATGTGATGAATCACATTAAGTCTTAAAATGAAGTTCTGAATTTGTTAAACTACTTATGAGTAGGTTATTAACAAACTAAATGTCAGGAACTGTCAATATGTATTTGTAATGTCCCAAAAAGAGAACATTGTATTGTTGCTTTATTTGCTAATTATTTATAGATAGTCTATAAATTACAAAAAGCAAGTGGGATTTTTTATCTTGAAAAGATAAAATTACAAGATACACAATCTTCTAAAACACACTAGTGAAAATCATGATGAGGCTAAACATGTAAATGATAGACCTCAAGATGATGGAATTCTCGTTCATAGATCCGCAAGGATATCTTAGAAATTTGATTAATATGCTGAGGATTATATTATGATACATTACCAAATATTGAATTGGGTAAATTACTCATACTATGAATGTTAAAGATGCTGTCCATAAAGATAATCAATTTTTAGAAAATTGGTTTATCTTAATTCTTAATAGTTAGACTAGAGAATGAAGATGAGTTTCTTCAAAGATAAGGTAACCCTAGTGGTTTAAATCTTAGTGTAGAAATCATATGGAGAGTATTTTACACATATTTTAATGCATGTCTTATGACAAGATTATTAATCATACTTAAGCAATTAATTATGATTGAATTTTTTTTAAGCACATTAAATATACAAAGATGGTAATTGTCATACTTATTTTCATGAATATGAAATTTGACAATGGATTATAAAACTCTTTCTTGTATAATTACTTAAGCGAGGACGGTAAGTAATTAAGAGTTTTATGAATTCATATAATCTTTGAAAGTGTACAAAATGCAAGAATTCAAGTATGGATAAATACATGCATCTAGGAGATGAGTGTTATGTTTAAATATTAAATCCAAGTTTTGATTTATAATTTAAAATAAGATAACTCCTAAGTATTCCTGAAAGCTAGTTGGGGTATTATGTTTACTTTCTTAAATCATATATGTTGGATAACATATAGGAAGTAACATTTCATATAAGTTAAATGTTAAGTCTTAACTTGGAATGAAACTTCACTTGAAAGATTTAGGAAATAAAAAAAATAACCTTGGAATGTGTGTTTATTATTGTAAACATATGCGGTAAATAAATCTAATAGAACATGATATATCATTTAGAATGTCTAAATGGATACATATCTTTTAAATAAGATAGAACATGAATGAAATCTAAGTATGAATCGAAGATTTTTCATGAACATCATGTTACATAAATGAATTGTTATAAGATGTTATGACAATGTTGATATCTAATTGAAAGTTATTAGATAACTAGTATAATGATTATTCTAATGGAATATGTTTGGACATAGAATTACATCCTCAGCCTGGAACAGCTTCCAGATTCTATAGATGAACAATTTGTCAATTGTTGTGCAAATTGTCATAGCCAACAAACTTGAAAGTTTGGAAGGAATCAAACATTATACAGTAGATATTAAAGTTTACATAATTTTAAAGAGCATATTGTTGTTTGTTGACAATGATGCTGGTTTAATTGAGATGACACTCAATACTAGTCATGGTAGGATTTCATCCAAATATGAGTTTTGGTATAATATACTTGAAAGTATATTGATGCGTTGACATGCCAAATTCACATGATATTCAATGAATTGAATATAGGACTTATCCCAAACTACATGATGTTACTTTATGGATGTTGTTATTAAGTAAATCATGAATAGTTATCCACAGACTTGAGATACCACATAACTGTTATGAATGTAGTGCATTCTATAGAATAATTTAACGTTATACGTAACTGGTAGTCATAAGGATTATTTTCGAAATTGTTTCAAAAATCATAGGTTATGCTTGTAGTCAAGATAGAATTTGTTCCTTCAAATTTATTTTGGAGTTTAATACTGCTGGGCTGTTGTTCCCGTTACACAATTAGAATTAACTACAAAGTTAAGCTAATCATGTTCTATGGTTGAGTAATGTATTGATTAACAAAGCAAAATAAGTAAAACGTAAAAGATAAAAACAAGAGTTTTTCAACGTTTAAATTATTATTAGAAGTAAATCAAAAGAATCTATACCCAAGTGTTCGCGGAAAAAACACTTGGGATTGAAATGACAAAGTATGGTATTGTCTCCTCACTAAACTTAAGCTAAGCTCAAGTGGCAACTATGAATGAACCACTGAGCTATCTCAGGGACTAGGTTGCTCTTTGGGGGAGAAAAGTGATTTTGTGAATGTCTAAGCATTAAGTGCACAAAACTTGTCCACTTTTCTCCCTTATGATCCTATTTATACAAAAGTATAAAAGGGCACCCGTGACTTAAAAGACAAAAAGAATGACCTAATTAATCAGGAAAAAATACTAATGTATTTTGTCCCTGTTACAAGAACCTATTTTGGGTATAAGACAATTCTGCTTTCTGAGTAACAGTGATGACACTGTTCTTGTTCTAAAGCCATTCAGGGAAAGTTTGACTTTGGCCTGATAAGGACTTCTCCTTATCTTTTCAAACTCTTCCAGCCTTGTCCAGCATTTCTTTCAGACTTCAGGTTCTTCACTCTTTGGTCTTCAGTCTTCATTCATCATTCTTCATAGTTGTTGGGGAGACTGGGGTTCAGTGAGTTATTCTCATCACTCACTGAACCCATTATCTTCTTCTTTGGCTTAGGTGACACTCAGGGAGTTCCGCCTCACTGAATGCTGAATCCTTCTTCTTAGACTCGTCCTAAGCATCCTGAAGATAACTCACTGAGTGACTGTTCACTCAGTGACCTGAGAGCGTTCATGGTTATGACACTTGGGCTAATTTGTATTCACATCCTTGTTTCAGGACGCTTGGGGTACTGAATGGACCCAACAATCTCCCCCTATTTGGATATAAATTAAGCCTAAGTGTTTTGATCAATGTAAGTGAGCAAATGGGCTTCTTCTCATACTGAATATACAAGAAAGCTATTAAAGAACATTGATATAACAAAACATGGGCCATCATTTTATTCATTTCATTACATCAGCCCTATCATCTAAACATAATACTCAGGGAAATGTACTCAGGCTTCCATAATTCCCATGAGTTCCAATTTAGCTTTCTTAGACACCAACTTCTCCATGTCGGGTCTTTCATTCATCATCTTGTCCATCAGCCTTATGAACTCTTCATTCTCAGAGCTCTTCACATGAAGTGCCATCAGCTTGTATGCCAGAAGAGTTGTTTTTTCCACCAGGTGAATATCACTGACTCTTTGAAAAGCTTGTTGGCCAAACTCATCAATGAAGAAGATACCAAACTCAGGAAGCTTGATTACTTTGTTGGGAACGAACTTGACCCCTTCAGGAGGAATCCTGTTGCAGTGAAGAGCAGCTATAAATTATTCAGGTTCTTGTCCTATAGCTTTCCTTTTCTTCCCTGTCTTCTGAGTTGGTTCAGGGATTATTAGTCCCTGAGAAGCAAGTGCCTTTTCATGATCTATTCCTAGGCTCTTGGCCACCCTTTCCAGTTCCTCATATTTGTTACTCAGGGCAGCCAGAAGGTCAGGAACGCACCTGTTCTGCTTCTTCCTCAGGATGGGCCCCATCATGTCGCATTTCTTGATCCCATATTCTGAGAACTTGAAAGGTTTGTTCTTCTCAGACTTCCTTGGCCCTCTGTGAACTGTGATGGCTGTGGGATCAGTGTTGGCATGAATGGTCATGTCAGTAATGGGACCTTTACCCTTTGTCTTCGTCATGTACCAGACATACTTCTCATAGTTTTTCCTCTTTCTTTTAGTGTCCAGCTTGACCTTGAGGTTGTGTTCTTTGATTCGGTCAGCCTGAAGTTTGAGGAATTGTTCCCCCCTAATATTCTATTCAGTTTCCCTGATGACTACTTTTGCCACTTCAGCAATCGCTGGCCTACTGAGTCTTTCAGCCTTGAGCCTTTCCTCTTCATCCAAAATAGCGGCCACGTCTTTAGTGGTGCCCTTGAATCTTCTCCAATCATCTAAGATGATTTCCATGAGTGCATCTGGGTCAGAACGCACGTCTCTTGGTGCCTTTACTAATTTGGGAGGAGAATCATCAGTCTCTATAATTTCCTTCCTTTTGTTAGTGGGAGGGGGTGTTCTGAAGGAGGCTTCAGGAAACTCTGTTGTTGTTGTTGCTTCAGTTGGAATGGAAGTGTTAGTAACAACAACAAGGGCTGAGGTAGTTGAGGTTCCTGGCATGAGACTTTGGAGAGGAACTGTAACACCCCAACCCGACAAGGGTAAAGATGTCACACTAATGGTTTCATATCAGATCAAAACAAAGCATACATTTCAAGTAATATAAGAATCTCAAAGGTTACAAATGAAATACTGAAATTACAAGGTTACAAAATGCGAATACAAATTCTAAAATATAATAACTTCTAATCAACTCTAATCCAGAATAACTATTAAGTCTTCTAAGTCCAAGGTACTCTCCACTCATAACCCAGCTTCCATCTAAAAACCTACCGCAGGAAAAGAAATGCTACTAAGCTTAAAAAGCCCAGTGAACAGATATATAATAAACGGAAACGAAAGCAAAAGAAAACGAACATATATGGTATAGTGCAATGGAATAACATAAGGTATAGACAAAGGTACAAAGTAAGAAAGGGAAAAGGGAAGGTCAGTAATCCACCACGAGCACGAACACAAATCAAATATAATAACCATGTCTTCATAATCATATAGAGGGGAGACCTTTCAGATAATCAGATAATATGAGGGGTGTCCTCATTCTTCAAATGGAGTAGCTAACTCCCGAACTTGTGAAAGACGTGGATTGCACCCAGCATCAGTCACCGAACAATATATAATATCAAATCATGTTAAGTCTACGAACACGGACACGAACCTAGGATTGCAACCCATACGCCCCCCGAACAATAATATAGGCCAAAATAAATAATAAAGCGCGCATAGCAAAATGGGGAAGGTGTGAGAAATCACTCACCCACACGTGAGTTATGCCACTGGTGCATCAAATGGCACGGCCATGTTACCTTCATGGCTAGGAAACGAACTTGGCTCGGGTATCAAACTGAAGGGTCAAAGGTCAAAGGTCCAAATCATAGCAAAGGTTCAAATAATCTAGGTCATCGAATCAAAGTCAAAGTCCAAATATCAAAGGTTCATGGCAAAGGGTTCATATCCAATATCAAAGTCAAATGAATCCAATGAACTGAGTAAAGGTTCATCATCAACTGGTTCATTTTAAATAAATCTTTATCAAATAGTTTTCATTAAAATGATCTTTAATAACTGTTCTTACAAAATAATCTTTAAAAGTAGTTTTCATAAAAGTTTAGTAAAATTCCAAATGAAAGTGGCATTGCATAGTTCATAAGCATCATTTTAAAAATAGATTTCCTCAAAACATTCCCATGTTATAATTAAAAAGGTTTTCACATCTAGTTACCCAAAATCAAATGAACCTTCAAAGTATCAAGTGTCTCGAATACTAATATTACAAGGTAACGAACGAATATCAAATGGATCATTATAGAGGCTCAAAGCAAAAGGGTCATATCGAACATCAAAGTCAAAACGAATCAAACAAACGAACCAAAGTGTAGGGGAACATAGCAATGGCTTAGGAATCTTAAAACGAATCATGAGAAATAAGACACCCTTACTGAAAAAGGGTAGAATATCTGTACCTTAGACCGCAAGTGCAAACATAATCGAAAACATAGAGATTGGAAGTAACTCCTTCTTCAGCGGATCTACACGAATTCATGATCGTTTTAATAATAACTCATTTTAAATCAGATTACGCATTTTAGTCGGCTTTCCATTTTTAGTAGCTTTCCTTTTATAGTAGCTTTCCGAAAATAGTAACTTTCCAAAAATAGTAAGTTTCTTCTTTAAGTAATTTAACCATTTTAAGTAACTTTGTTTAATTAGGGTCACTACTGATAATTATGTAAAGTTGGAGGTTAATAATGATAGTTATTATAGTTTAGGGTTTAATATGTCATTTTAGCAACGTTTAGGGTTGAATGTGTAAATTATCAAAGTTTAGGGTGTAAGTTGTAATTAATATCACTAATGATCAATTTAGGATTAATTAATACACACTTAGGGTTTTAGTTGCTTCTAACAATTACCTAGACTCGTTTCGGATGAATTAAACTAGGAATAAGATATACACACACTCTCCTATACACATACATATTCGCGATTCTAACCCAACACCGAGACACCCTTTTTACGACCAAACTTAATGAGAACAAATCCACACAACCCATACTCGATGCATTTATTTGTTTATTTATTTTTCAACGAGACAACTAGCTCAAAACGTGACCACTTATTTCCAAACCATTCCCTACTTAGCAGCCAGCTCTACTCAGTTTGTACGCATGTTATGACTACTCGAACACACAATCACAAAACATAAGAAAAGTCAAAATAAGCTTCACACACACTTCATTCAAATTTAATACTCCCTCCGTCCCATTTTAGTTGTCCTAGTTTGACTTTCAAAGTCTTTTTGCTTCAACTTTGACCGTAAATATTTTTGTTTGTATTATATAATACTTGATGAAAGTTATATCATTGAAAAGTTCGTTTAAAATCAAATTTATTTATATATTTTATATCAAGTGTTATAGAATATAAACAAAAATATTTGCGGTCAAAGTTGAAGCAAAAAGACTTTGAAAGTCAAATTAGGACAACTAAATTGGGACGGAGGTAGTATCTTACAATCATGCATGCCTAAACACCTATACGTGAGATTAACAAATATGCCAAGAGCACTTAGACATAACTCGATATACACATCCTGTGCATGCATGCGTACAAACACCCCAACCCGACAAGGGTAAAGATATCACAAATATATGGTTTCATATCAGAACAACATAGTATCCATAAATCAAAATAGCGGAAGTCAATACATAATCCAACAATAAGTCAACATGACTTATACCCAAAATGAAGGAAATAAAAGAAATACATAAGTTCAATGCCCAAACAATGGCAACATAAAGTCTAAAGAAATCAAATGGTAGATAAGCTATAAGAACAAGCTCCACTCAAGTGCACTCAACCCCAAAGCCATGCCCAGCTCCTAGCTTAATTACCTGCCGCGGGAAAAGAAAACGCGGCTGAGCTACTAGAGCTCAGTGAACAGATATAACGTAACAAGCAGTAGCATAATGAATGATACATGAGTAAATGAGAATGGAAGCATGAGTACATGATAAGAATACATGGTAAGAATACATGGTATCATAATGGAAAGGACAAAGGTGTATGGTAAAGGGAGGTCAGTAATCCACTACGAGCCCATAACATGAAATCATAATCATAGCCATAAACATGTAGAGGGGAGGGAGACCTCTTAGTATCCTGTAATATGAGGGGTGACCTCATCATGGGTTGGAGTAGCTAGCTCCCGGAGTGTGAAAGACGTGTATCGCACACACCATCAGTCACCATGAATATCATAACATAACATAACATAACATGTACATGAACAAATCTAGGATGCATCCATACGCCCCAGGTGGCCATAATCTGCCTCTACGTAACATAACATGCAGGGACGGGACAGGTCATCACTCTCCTGCCCTAGAGTCATGCCATCGGTGCATCGACTGACATGGACATGAAACCCTCATGCCTAGTGAGTGGCTCGTAGTATCAAACTGAGGGTAAAGGTCAAGTATCATGAATCATGTTTTTAGTTTACTTGCATAGGTCAATATCATGTTTCATAAGTTCATAATCATGGTTCATAATCATGGTTCATAAGCAAAGGGTCATAAGCACAGGTTCATGAATGAAAGGTTCATAATCATAAAAGGTTCAATATCATGATGGTTCAATAATCGGAGTCATAATAAGAGAATGAAGGCCTCTTATCAAGAAGCAGAATATCTGTACCTTATTGCTGACAAAGGAAACACACTGAAATAAGATGATCAAGAGCACAAGACTACTCCCTCTTCACACCTAGAGGAGTAAAGACATGATTACTAAAGATCCCATTTCCATATTAAGTAACTTTCTATTTTTAGCAGGTTTCCATTTTTAGAAAGTTTCCTTATTTAGCAAGTTTCCAAAATTAGCAGATTTCTATAATGAGTAAGATTTAAGTATTATGATTTAGTTAAGTCATTACTTTAGTCTCATTATAGGTTTAGGGTTGGTTTTAGCAAGTTATAAAAGTTTAGGGTTAAATATGACAAGTTTACATAGTTTAGGGTTTTAATTATAAATATATCAAATTAAAGGTCTAGAATGAAAATATCATGATTTACTTATTTAAATACCCCATTTATTCAGAATTACAACTCTAGCCCATTAAGTTCCATATTTTACACTTTAAACCCTTTATTTATAAAAATTACAAAAAAACCTTAAAGTTACATAATTTACCATTTAATTCATATATTAATTCTAATTACACCACTAGTCCTTATATTAATTTAATTACAGAATATACCCCTAAATTTCATGCATAGTACGATTTAATCCTTTAGTTTCCCATAATTACACATTTAGTCCCTTAAGTTTACAAACTTATAATTTAAATCATAATTCCATATTAATTACATATTAAGCCCATACATATTCAAATTTACCCAAAACACTTTAAATATCATTATTTACTCAGTACAACCTCAACTTTCCAGAATTTACCTTTTTAGTCCCTCTAGTTTAATTAATTACAAATCATACCCTTTAATTACCATTAATTCATTATCTTGAAATATTTACACTTAGGGCCCTCAAGTTATATTTTTCCCACATTGTAACAGACCTAAATAACATTTTAAAAATAGTCCACGAGTTTCAAAAGTTACAAAACACCCCCTTGACCTTTATATTTTAAATCGGTAAAACCTTTATAATACAAAATCAAACCCTAATTATTTTCAATCATCATGTAATCATTACCATATCATTTTAATACCATAAAAGTCCAGATTTAATTATACAAATGTAATACCTGGAATTCCATAACATGTAAAATGACCAAATTGCCCCTGGGAATTTAAAACCTAAATAAAACATATGTAATGCACAAAATAAATTCCAAACTTCTAATAATGAGCAAGCTATGATCCCAAATAATTTTAACAACTACATTTAACTTTTATACAAGCCATGGAAATTACCAAAGTACCCTTGGGCGCCTAATTTAATTTAAATTCAAAAGTTATAAAGTTATAAAAGGAAATTAGTAGGAAAATTAAGAGCATTAAAATTATGATTAATGGCCAATAATTACCATTGAATAATTCCTGAATTTAGGGTCCATCAATCCCCTAAGAATCGGCCACCATAATATTTTTATCACACACATTTCTTTTTCTTCCAAAATTCTCCACCGATTGAACACAAAATCACCAAATAATTCTCTAATCAACCATCCGAATTTCTGGAAATAAGGCACCATTTTTCTTGTGTTCTTAGAGTTCTCAAGAAGCCTAGAAAAATAGCTTCACGAATTTTAGAGGTCGGGTTGGCAAGATATCGAAATTCCTTTTTCTTTTCCATTCGATAGGTAATAATTCGATTTTTATTGATTCGATCATTGTGAAATTCATTCTCTATTTTTCTCACGTCCCTCACATCATGTATGATCTGTGAAAAATAATTACAAGGTCGTGGAGTGGCTGTGGTGATCGTGGTGAATTCTTTGGTGTCGAGTTTTTGATCCGATAGGTCCAAAATCAAAGCGCCCTATCCACTCGTTCAATAAATTATTGGGTATTTTTCTGAGCTTATACTAATCCTATATAACATGAGAAAAATGCTAAAACACATCCATGCATTGTATATTGATCGCATGCTAATTATTGAAAGTGAAACCCTAGAATCGAATTAATTCTCTAAATCATGCATGCGAATTTTCTGGATCATGTTAGTATTTTTCATGGCTTCTATAATCATCATATAACACTAGAAAAATGGCCATTCGAATTTTAGAGGTCTAAAACTATTATTTGTGAAATTATGTATAATCGGCAAAATGAAAATAAAAAGGAAAATATGAATAAAACCCTAAAACTATTGAATTAATGTTTATATGATTGAATCTGGATGTATATGATATTAAAATGATATGGTAATGATTGCATGATGATTGAAAATATTTAGGGTTTGATTTAGTAATATAATTGTTTTAACCGATTTGATATATAATAGTCAAGGGGATGTTTTGTAATTTTTGAAACTCATGGACTATTTTTAAAATGATATTTAGGACTGTTACAATATGGGAAAAATATAACTTGAGGGGTCTATATGTAAATTTGGTGTTTAAAAGGTTAAATGGGTAATTATATATGTTTAATAATTCGATTTGCAAATTAATTAAAACAAGGGACTAAAAATGTAAATACTTGAAACTTGAGGTCATTTTGAGTAAATTATAATGTTAAGATGTTTTGGTGTAAGTTTGGATAATTATAGGGGCCAATAGGTAATTATTTGGAATTTACAAATTAATATATATGTTTTATAAATTATAGGGACTAAATGTGTAATTATGAGAAACTAAAGGAGTAAATCGTATTATGCATGACATTTAAGGGTATATTCTGAAAATAAATTAATATAAGGGCTAGTGGTGTAATTAAAGATATTATGTGGATTAAATTGTAAATTATGTAACCTTAGGGTTTATTTTGTAACTTTTATAAATAAAGGGTTTAAAGTGTAAAATATGAAACTCAAGGGGCTGATGATGTAATTCTGAATAAATGGAGTATTTAAATAAGTAAATCATGATATTTTCATTCTAGACCTTTAATTTGATATAATTACAATTAAAACCCTAAACTATGTAAACTTGTCATGTTTAACCCTAAACTTTTACAACTTGCTAAAAACCAACCCTAATCCCATAATGAGACTAAATTAGAGACTTAACTAAATTATAATACTTAAACCTTACTCATTATAGAAATCTGCTAATTTTGGAAACTTGCTAAATAAGGAAACTTTCTAAAAATGGAAACCTGCTAAAAATAGAAAGTTACTTAATATGGAAATGGGATCTTTAGTAATCATGTCTTTACTCCTCTAGGTGTGAAGAGGGAGTAGTTCTGTGGTCTTGATCATCTTATTTCAGTGTGTTTCCTTTGTCAGCAATAAGGTACAGATATTCTGCCCTTCTTTAGTAAGGTGCCTTCGTCTCATGTTGATTTCTGATTCACTGCCATGTTCCTTGTTTCTATGAACCTTTGACATTGACCTATTGATACTGAACCTTTCTTGTTGAACCTACTGATATTGACCCTTCTAATTACTGAACCATCTGATATGAACTTTCTGATATACTGAACTGGATATTGACCTATGAAACTAAACTGAATACTGAATACTGATACGTGACCACTGACCCACAGTTTGATACTACGAGCCATAACTAGTCATGAGGGTTTCATGACCATGTCATTGATGCACCGATGGCATGACTCTAGGGCAGGAGAGTGATGACCTGTTCCGTCCCTGACTGTATTTTATTGGTGTATTGGGAGGTTTATGGCCACCTGGGGCGTATGGATGCATCCTAGAACTGTTACTGTTATTGTTACTGATTACTGTATTACTGGTGACTGATGGTGTGTGCGATACACGTCTTTCACATACTGGGAGCTGATCACTCCACTTACTGTTTGAGGACTCCCCTCATGATTACTGTTTACTGAGAGGTCTCCCCTCTATATGATTATATGGTTACATGATTACACTGATTACTGTTACTGATTACTGATACTGGGCTCGTAGAGGATTACTGTTTTCCTACACCTTTACTCTTTATCTTTCATTATTGCTACTTCATATTGATGCTTAACTTTGTCTCATTCATTCTGCTATTCCTTATTCTACTGCTTGTTATCGTTATATCTGTTCACTGAGCTCGTGTAGCTCAGCCGTGTTTTCTTTTCACACGGCAGGTAATTAAGCTAGGAGCTGGGCTTGGCTTTGGGGTTTGAGTGCACTTGAGTGGAGCTTATTCTTATAGCTTATCTACCATTTGATTTCATTAGACTTTATGTTGCCATTGTTTGGGCATTGAACTTATGTACTTTTTTTATTTCCTTTCATTTTGGATATAAGTCATGTTGACTTATTGTGGGATTATGTATTTGACTTCCGCTATTTTATGCATGGATACTATGTTTATCTGATATGAAACCATATATTTGTGATATCTTTACCCTTGTCGGGTCGGGGTGTTACAATTTATGGTATCAGAGACAGGTTTCCGAAACCCGTTGGCTTAGGCCTTTGACCTGTGAGGATTGGGTAGACATTAGGTTTTCCTTTCGCGTACTCTTTTCCTTATTCTGCTCTGTCATATTTTGCTTCACCTTACTAATCGTCTTCATAATTCTATAGATGGTTAACACTCGTCATCAGGAGTATAACAGTGGAGGAGATGCTGAAACCCCCAATCTGGAGGAAATGATAGCTAATGCTGTAGCCCGTCTGCTACCGGGCCTTAACACTGAGGCGGTGGTCAACCGGCTTATCAGTGGTGGAGCTGGCCCATCTGGGGGTGCGGGCAGTTCTTCTGGTGGTGGGGGCCGACCCACTACCATTAATGGGTGGCTGGAAAGTTTTAATAAGCTCAAGCCGTTGTCCTTCTCTTCTGCTGCTACTCCTCATGCAGCAGAAGACTGGATCACCCACATGGAGAAACTGTTCGAGGTGTTAGGTTGTGAGGACGGGTTCAAGACTCGTCTGGCTGTGTTCAAGTTAGAGGGTGACGCGCTCAATTGGTGGAAAGCGCACAAAGAAGCAAAGGGTGGTGATGCATATGTTCTGGGTTGTTCATGGGTTGATTTTCGTACCACATTCTATAATCGGTACTTCCCAGTTTCCGAGCAGCAGAGGTTCATTAGGGAGTACAACACTGTCTCTCAGCTTGAGTCTGAGAATGCTGGGCAGTATCTGGAGCGGTTTCAGAGATTAGTGAGTTTTGTGGGTCCGCTTGCTGGAGATTCTAAGCAGCAGGCTAGACAATACAAATGGGGACTCAAGAGGTTAGTAACCTATTTAAGTTGATGGTTGGTACCAATAGACATTAATACATTTTCTTTTGCTATTGTATTAGGTGGGTACTAGACCGCATACTTAATGATGAGTTTAAAGACCCGGCAGAATGTTGCGACGCAGCTCGCAATATTGAGATATTTCATCAGGGATCTGGGTATAAGAGGAACAGAGATGGGGATAGGATTCAGACTCAGGGTCAGAGCAGGGATTTTAAGGGTCGGAATGACAGGAGTTATGATTCTCGTGGACAGGGGGATCGACGATACGACCATCAGGGTCAGACTGGCAGGAATCATGATCAGAGGAGGTCGGATACTAGAGGGCAGGATTCCAGGTCCACTACTAGGCAGGGAGATGATCGCTCAGGACGCAACAACGGTCAGAAACAGTGGAGAGACCAGACTGGTAGGGGTAATCAGCAGGGCAGGGCTTCAGGTTCTAGTTCTCAAGGAGGTGCGGCTGGGGGTTCTTATTCTTTTCCTATTTGCACTACTTGTGGGAAACGTCATGCTGGGGCTTGTCGTGTGGCTACTGGGGCATGTTTTAGATGCGGGTCTACAGAGCATAGAGTGAAAGACTGCCCTAAACACCCGGAGGCAGCCGGGAACTATTTGAAACCACCCCCTCCACCACCTAACACTGGCCGTGTATATTCTATGACGCGTGATCAGGCAGCACAGTCTTCAGGTACGATTACGGGCGTTTTATATCTTGGTGATCATGCTATTTTCACACTTTTTGATACTGGAGCCACACATTCTATCATATCTATGAAATTGGTTAAGAAACTTAATATATCACCAACACCACTAAATAATCAAGTATCCCTCTCCACTCCCATGAAACTCAGTACTCTTATTGATCATGAATATGTAAACTGTCCTATACGATTCGATGACCGAATCCGTTCGGCAAACTTACTTCCTCTGGACATGACTGATTTTGACGTTATCCTGGGCATGGATTGGTTATCTTTTCATAGAGCCACCATTGACTGTCATGCTCGCAAAGTAATCTTTGGTGATCTAACTCAGCCTGAATTTGTCTTTCATGAAACACGCTCTCTGAAATCTGTGAAAATTATCTCTGCTATGAAAGCAAGGACTCTAATATCTCATGGTTGCCAAGGTTATTTGGCCTCTGTTAAGGATTCATCTGTCGAGGGTCCTGATATTAATACTGTTCATGTTGTTCGGGAATTTTCTGATGTTTTCCCTGAAAAACTTCCTGGTCTTGCTCCGGCCAGAGAGGTTGAATTTACTATCGATCTGATTCCCGGCGCTGAGCCTATCTCTAAGGCTCCGTACCGGATGGCACCGGTGGAACTCAAGGAGTTAAAGGAACAGTTAGAAGAATTATTGGACTGTGGATTTATTCGCCCGAGTGTGTCACCATGGGGTGCTCCTGTACTTTTTGTAAAGAAGAAAGATGGGTCTATGCGGTTGTGTATTGATTACCGGGAGCTAAACCGCATCACTATTCGAAACCGTTATCCGTTACCTCGCATCGATGACTTGTTCGATCAGTTGCAGGGAGCTAAAGTATTCTCCAAAATTGACTTGCGATCTGGTTATCACCAGTTGCGAGTTAAAGAGCAGGACATTTCTAAGACTGCTTTCCGTACCCGGTATGGACATTATGAGTTCTTGGTTATGCCTTTTGGGTTAACAAATGCTCCTGCAGTATTTATGGACTTAATGAACCGAGTCTTCCATGAATTTCTTGATAAATTCGTCATCGTTTTCATTGATGATATTCTGGTATATTCTAAGTCAGCGGAAGAGCACGAGCAGCATTTGCGTACTGTTTTGGGTATTCTGAGGCAGCAGAAATTATACGCTAAATTTTCCAAGTGTGAGTTCTGGTTGGACCGAGTTGCTTTCCTTGGTCATATCGTGTCTGCAGATGGGATTACCATGGATCCAGCTAAGGTTGAGGCTATCACAAAATGGCCAAGACCTACCACGGTAACCGAAGTCAGGAGTTTTCTGGGTTTAGCTGGCTACTATCGACGTTTTGTCGAGGGGTTTTCGAAGTTGGCTTTACCGTTGACTCAGTTGATGAGAAAGGGTGAAAAGTTTGTGTGGACGGATGAGCGTGAGCAGAGCTTTGAGGAGTTGAAACGACGACTAGTTTCTGCACCTATTTTGACCTTACCGTCGGGTTCGGGCGGATTTCAGATTTATAGTGACGCTTCCAAGAAGGGCTTAGGTTGTGTTCTCATGCAAAACGGGAAAGTAATTGACTATGCTTCAAGGCAGTTAAAACCCTATGAGGAAAATTATCCGACCCATGATCTAGAGTTGGCAGCTGTGGTGTTTGCGTTGAAAATATGGAGACATTACTTATACGGTGAATCATGTGATATCTTCACAGACCATAAGAGTCTCAAATACATATTTACTCAGAAGGAGCTCAACATGAGGCAGAGGAGATGGTTGGAGCTTCTGAAAGATTATGACACTAATATCCAGTATCATCCCGGCAAGGCGAATGTTGTTGCCGATGCACTCAGCAGAAAATCGGGTATGATTGCTAGTATGAATATCGAGCCTCGTATTCTTCAGGATTTAGAGCGGTTAGAGATTGAGATATGTGAAAAAGGCGTTAGTGGTTTTTGGGCAAGTCTGAAGGTGGAATCAAATTTGATGCTGCGGATTAAGGAGGCTCAGAAGGACGATGGTGAACTCTGGGCTATTGTGCAGAATGTTGAGGAAGGTAAGCAGTCTGAGTTCCGAGTTGATGATAGTGGTGTAGTATGGTATGGAGATCGATTATGTGTTCCTGATGATTCTGATCTACGTGAGGCCTTGTTGGCTGAGGCTCATAGTTCTCCTTTTTCTATCCATCCTGGTTCTACCAAGATGTATCGGGATCTGAAGCAACACTTCTGGTGGAACGGCATGAAGCAGGATGTGGCATCGTTTGTAGCTAGATGTATGACCTGTCAGCAGGTCAAGATTGAACACCAAAGAGCTAGTGGGTTATTGCAGCCTTTGGAGATTCCAGTTTGGAAGTGGGATGAAATATCCATGGATTTTGTTTGTGGTTTACCGTTGACTCGTAGGAAACATGACGCGATTTGGGTGGTCGTTGATCGGCAAACTAAATCCGCTCATTTCTTACCCATCCGTATGAGCTACAGTGTTAGTAAGTTGTCAGAAATTTTCACGCAGGAGATTGTTAGATTACATGGCACTCCTTCTTCTATCGTTTCTGATCGTGATCCTCGTTTTACTTCGCGCTTCTGGAAAGGATTGCATAAAGTTTGGGGTGTTCGTCTTAAGTTCAGTACCGCTTTTCATCCCCAAACTGATGGTCAGTCGGAGAGGACCATCCAGACATTAGAAGATATGTTACGGGCGTGTGCGTTGGAATGGACGGGTAGTTGGGATGATTACCTGTGTTTGGTAGAGTTCGCTTATAATAATAGTTGGCACGCGAGCATTGATATGGCACCTTTTGAGATGTTATATGGTCGAAAGTGCAGAGCACCGGTATGTTGGGATGAAGTAGGGGAACGTCTTCTTGAAGGTCCTGAGATGATTGAGGTCACAAATGAAAAGGTTGCTACGGCTAAAGAAAAATTGAAAGAGGCACGGGCACGTCAAAAGAGTTATGCGGATAAGCATCGTCGGGATCTAGAGTTTAATGTCGGCGACCGGGTATTTCTTAAAGTATCTCCGTTCCGAGGTGTCAAACGTTTTGGTATTAAGGGCAAGCTCAGCCCTCGGTTTATTGGACCTTTTGAAATTCTGGAGCGTATCGGAGAAGTATCGTATCGTCTAGCCTTACCACCTCAGTTGGCTCATGTTCATAATGTATTTCATGTATCTCTTTTGAGGGGATACAACTATCACCCTCTGCATGTGGCTTCTTATCCGTTTGATCAAATCCGTCCCGATATGACCTTATCTGAAGAACCGGAGGCGGTTCTAGAGCGTCAGGAACGCGTTATGAGAAACAAAGTCATTCCTTTTGTAAAGATTCTTTGGCGGAATCACCCAGCGCGCGAGGCAACCTGGGAGACCGAAGAATCGATACGATCGAGTTATCCTCATTTCATGTTTTGATCTGGTATGTTCAGTTTCGTTTCTGTTATGTTTCCTTTCTCATGTCCTTGCAAATTTCGAGGACGAAATTTTTCTGTTAGTGGGGAAGAAGTTGTAATACCTGGAATTCCATAACATGTAAAATGACCAAATTGCCCCTGGGAATTTAAAACCTAAATAAAACATATGTAATGCACAAAATAAATTCCAAACTTCTAATAATGAGCAAGCTATGATCCCAAATAATTTTAACAACTACATTTAACTTTTATACAAGCCATGGAAATTACCAAAGTACCCTTGGGCGCCTAATTTAATTTAAATTCAAAAGTTATAAAGTTATAAAAGGAAATTAGTAGGAAAATTAAGAGCATTAAAATTATGATTAATGGCCAATAATTACCATTGAATAATTCCTGAATTTAGGGTCCATCAATCCCCTAAGAATCGGCCACCATAATATTTTTATCACACACATTTCTTTTTCTTCCAAAATTCTCCACCGATTGAACACAAAATCACCAAATAATTCTCTAATCAACCATCCGAATTTCTGGAAATAAGGCACCATTTTTCTTGTGTTCTTAGAGTTCTCAAGAAGCCTAGAAAAATAGCTTCACGAATTTTAGAGGTCGGGTTGGCAAGATATCGAAATTCCTTTTTCTTTTCCATTCGATAGGTAATAATTCGATTTTTATTGATTCGATCATTGTGAAATTCATTCTCTATTTTTCTCACGTCCCTCACATCATGTATGATCTGTGAAAAATAATTACAAGGTCGTGGAGTGGCTGTGGTGATCGTGGTGAATTCTTTGGTGTCGAGTTTTTGATCCGATAGGTCCAAAATCAAAGCGCCCTATCCACTCGTTCAATAAATTATTGGGTATTTTTCTGAGCTTATACTAATCCTATATAACATGAGAAAAATGCTAAAACACATCCATGCATTGTATATTGATCGCATGCTAATTATTGAAAGTGAAACCCTAGAATCGAATTAATTCTCTAAATCATGCATGCGAATTTTCTGGATCATGTTAGTATTTTTCATGGCTTCTATAATCATCATATAACACTAGAAAAATGGCCATTCGAATTTTAGAGGTCTAAAACTATTATTTGTGAAATTATGTATAATCGGCAAAATGAAAATAAAAAGGAAAATATGAATAAAACCCTAAAACTATTGAATTAATGTTTATATGATTGAATCTGGATGTATATGATATTAAAATGATATGGTAATGATTGCATGATGATTGAAAATATTTAGGGTTTGATTTAGTAATATAATTGTTTTACCGATTTGATATATAATAGTCAAGGGGATGTTTTGTAATTTTTGAAACTCATGGACTATTTTTAAAATGATATTTAGGACTGTTACAATATGGGAAAAATATAACTTGAGGGGTCTATATGTAAATTTGGTGTTTAAAAGGTTAAATGGGTAATTATATATGTTTAATAATTCGATTTGCAAATTAATTAAAACAAGGGACTAAAAATGTAAATACTTGAAACTTGAGGTCATTTTGAGTAAATTATAATGTTAAGATGTTTTGGTGTAAGTTTGGATA
Source organism: Artemisia tridentata subsp. tridentata (assembly GCA_021014915.2). Classification (NCBI taxonomy): domain Eukaryota; kingdom Viridiplantae; phylum Streptophyta; class Magnoliopsida; order Asterales; family Asteraceae; genus Artemisia; species Artemisia tridentata. Next base: position 334,906,613 of record CP139506.1, read on the forward strand.
ATTATAGGGGCCAATAGGTAATTATTTGGAATTTACAAATTAATATATATGTTTTATAAATTATAGGGACTAAATGTGTAATTATGAGAAACTAAAGGAGTAAATCGTACTATGCATGACATTTAAGGGTATATTCTGAAAATAAATTAATATAAGGGCTAGTGGTGTAATTAAAGATATTATGTGGATTAAATTGTAAATTATGTAACCTTAGGGTTTATTTTGTAACTTTTATAAATAAAGGGTTTAAAGTGTAAAATATGAAACTCAAGGGGCTGATGATGTAACTCTGAATAAATGGAGTATTTAAATAAGTAAATCATGATATTTTCATTCTAGACCTTTAATTTGATATAATTACAATTAAAACCCTAAACTATGTAAACTTGTCATGTTTAACCCTAAACTTTTACAACTTGCTAAAAACCAACCCTAATCCCATAATGAGACTAAATTAGAGACTTAACTAAATTATAATACTTAAACCTTACTCATTATAGAAATCTGCTAATTTTGGAAACTTGCTAAATAAGGAAACTTTCTAAAAATGGAAACCTGCTAAAAATAGAAAGTTACTTAATATGGAAATGGGATCTTTAGTAATCATGTCTTTACTCCTCTAGGTGTGAAGAGGGAGTAGTTCTGTGGTCTTGACCATCTTATTTCAGTGTGTTTCCTTTGTCAGCAATAAGGTACAGATATTCTGCCCTTCTTTAGTAAGGTGCCTTCGTCTCATGTTGATTTCTGATTCACTGCCATGTTCCTTGTTTCTATGAACCTTTGACATTGACCTATTGATACTGAACCTTTCTTATTGAACCTACTGATATTGACCCTTCTAATTACTGAACCATCTGATATGAACTTTCTGATATACTGAACTGGATATTGACCTATGAAACTAAACTGAATACTGAATACTGATACGTGACCACTGACCCACAGTTTGATACTACGAGCCATAACTAGTCATGAGGGTTTCATGACCATGTCATTGATGCACCGATGGCATGACTCTAGGGCAGGAGAGTGATGACCTGTTCCGTCCCTGACTGTATTTTATTGGTGTATTGGGAGGTTTATGGCCACCTGGGGCGTATGGATGCATCCTAGAACTGTTACTGTTACTGTTACTGATTACTGTATTACTGGTGACTGATGGTGTGTGCGATACACGTCTTTCACATACTGGGAGCTGATCACTCCACTTACTGTTTGAGGACTCCCCTCATGATTACTGTTTACTGAGAGGTCTCCCCTCTATATGATTATATGGTTACATGATTACACTGATTACTGTTACTGATTACTGATACTGGGCTCGTAGAGGATTACTGTTTTCCTACACCTTTACTCTTTATCTTTCATTATTGCTACTTCATATTGATGCTTAACTTTGTCTCATTCATTCTGCTATTCCTTATTCTACTGCTTGTTATCGTTATATCTGTTCACTGAGCTCGTGTAGCTCAGCCGTGTTTTCTTTTCACACGGCAGGTAATTAAGCTAGGAGCTGGGCTTGGCTTTGGGGTTTGAGTGCACTTGAGTGGAGCTTATTCTTATAGCTTATCTACCATTTGATTTCATTAGACTTTATGTTGCCATTGTTTGGGCATTGAACTTATGTACTTTTTTTTATTTCCTTTCATTTTGGATATAAGTCATGTTGACTTATTGTGGGATTATGTATTTGACTTCCGCTATTTTATGCATGGATACTATGTTTATCTGATATGAAACCATATATTTGTGATATCTTTACCCTTGTCGGGTCGGGGTGTTACAACAAACCTTAATTCAATTGGTTTAGGGTTTTGTTCATGCTTTCCCTTTTATTTTTAATTTAGCCGATCTATACACAAATGCACCAATAATAGTTTTAGGCTTCTAAAATTCGAATGGCCATTTTTGTGATGATATATGATGTATAAGGAAGCCACGAAAATTATAAAACTTGCCCAGAAAATTCGCATGAGTGATTTATAGAATTAATACGATTCTAGGGTTTCGAATTCAATAATTAGCATACGATCAAATTACAATGCATGGCTGTGTTTTAGCATTTTTCTCACGTTATATAGGATTAGTATAAGCTCAGAAAAATACCAGATAATTTATAGGACGAGTGAATAGGGCGTATCAATTTTGGACCTATCGGATCTAGTGCTCGACACCAAAGAATTCACCACGATCACCACAGCCACTCCACGACCTTGTAATCATTTTTCACAGACCATACATGATGTGAGGGACGTGAGAAAAATAGAGAATGAATTTTACATTGATCGAATTAATAAAAATGGAATTATTACCTATCGAGTGGAATAGAAGAAGAAATTTCGACAACTTGCAATCCCGACCTCTAAAATTCATGAAGCTATTTTTCTAGGCTTCTTGAGAACCTTAAGAACACAGGAAAAATAGTGCCTCACTTCCAGAAATTCGGATGGATGAGAAGAGAATTATTTTGTGTCTTAGGGTTTAATCGGTTTGGAATTTTGGGAGAAAAATATGTGTGCTATAGAAATTGTGGAGTGACCGATTTTTAGGGAAGTAATAGGCCAATATTTCGGTGGTTTTGGTCAAAGAATTTATGGCATGATTATCTCCTTTAATTTCCATTTAATTCCCTTTTAATTTCCTTTAAATAACTTTTATTTAAATCATGAATTTGAATTTAAATATCATTAGGCGCCCAAGGGCATTTTAGTAATTTTCATGGCTTGTATAAATGTTAAATGTAGTTGTTAAAATTATTTGGGATCATAACTTGTTCATTGTTAGAAGTTTGGAATTTATTTTGTGCTCTACAAATGTTTTATTTAGGTTTTAAATTCTCAGGGGTAATTTGGTCATTTTACATGTTATAGAATTTTAGGTATAACTCGATATACACATCCAATCCATGCATGCGTACAAACATCCAATAATCCTTTTTTTAACCTGAATTTGCAATGAAGGCACATATGAAATATCACAAATTCAGACACGACCAGGTAATAAGGCCCGATTAAATTCCCACGCATGCATGCGATCACATAAACCCAAAAATCTTAATGAGACAAACAAAGCATCGCGAGACCAGATTTGTACCACGAACCCTCGCGAGACCAACACAAGTATTAACGAGACACAATTAGATCAGTTTAGTGTTTGCTTTAAAGGTATTACACGTCGGCTAACAGCTTGGTATAAAACGACCTCGAATCAGTTCATATCAACGTGACACAAAACAGAAACCAAGAACGCCATGGGGTTTCCTATTACACGTTTCAAACAAGTTACACATAAACGTACATGTTCATTCATATATTCATATTATTTATGAAACAAAAAGAGACTACGTTTTACATATCTTATATGTGTACGTATTATATAAGTTGGATGAGAAATACAAGGACGAATGTATCAACATCGTATAACCCTTAATAAACGAATAAAATAGTATCGGTTTCATATAATTCATTCGAGGAATGGCTTAGACGAAACAGAGAATGTCAAAACGATTTTTGAGGATTACCTTGATCGGATAACACTAAATACAAGAGAGCCAAAGATGTGTCCCAGCGAATCCAAAACCCACGGACTAAACCAGAACCACGAACTAAAACACTTCCTTCAACAATGATGGATCGGATGGTTTTTGTTTAGGTTGTGCATGTGACGGTATGATCATGAAGAGTTGTACAATGATATGCGTGTTTGAGTTTTTTTCTTGGGGGAGAATGAAGGTGGCGTGAATTTCAGTTGGGATATATGAGGAGACATAAGGAATGTTAGGCATGCAGAATAATATCATTTCCAAAGTATTATAGGCGTGTGTTTTTGGACCTTGAGGATGGTACGGCTCTTGTAATATATTAAGATTTTATGTGTGAGATGAAATTGTGATATACAGTATACAAAAGAAAAAAAAACACAAAAGGAATTCTTGTACTGACAAGGCGTGTGAAATAATTTAAGTCAGAAGGTATGCCTGTTTTAGGTTTAAGTTAGGAAAGTAGTAAATTGATTTATAGTAATTGTAGGCGTGATAATAGGGCTTGAATGGGAAATGATCGATTTTCTAAATTTTGGAATAGGATAGGATTGATTTTATTTGTAACAAACTTTTATTCATTTGTAACTTAGGTTATATGTATTAATATAGTTTTAGGCTTTTATTTAATAGTACCAATCTTAGGTTAAGTCCAAATTATTAGTCAAAATGTGACACCGGGAATTTAGGGTTTTACAGGAACAGCTTCAGTGATATTTGTAGCTTCAGGTTCAGGAACTTGTTCATCAGGTTTCTCCCCCTCAACAGATGCTGGAGCTTCAGGGTAAGCATCTGTTGACTGAGGAGCTGGGGGAACTTGAGAAGTCTGAAGAACTGTCAGTATGGTGGAGACCATGTTTTTTATATCCGTGGTCTCGTTCTTCAGGGTGGATATGTCAGCGGCCATGGTGACTTGAGCTTCAGAGAGTTCGGTGACCTTGGTGGTGTAGTGACTGACCAGCTCATTATGTTTAGTAGAGAGCTGGTCAAAGGCTGAGGAAATTTGCTTCAGACATTCCTGGGTATCAGACACTGACTTCTGAATGGCATCTTGCTGAGACCTGAAAGGTGTAAGATCCACCTCTTTGAGGAGCTTGAGAAGCTCAGTAATGTTGGAGGAGGTGGTCTTCTGAGAATCCATGAACTCAGTCAGCTTGGTAAGGAGAACTGGGTCATCTTTGAACTCTTCTTGAATTGTACTGAGAGTCTACAGCACATTGTGGAATTGTATGTCCTGTTCAAAGCCTAGTTGCTCAACAGAGGTCCTCAGGTCACTGATATGTTTATCAGTGGAAGCAGTGACCTGTTGAAGTTTTCCATGAGAGCCTTCAACAGAATCCCTGAAGTCAGCATATGAGGCTGCTGCTTCAGTGTGCTGATCCCATTGTTCTTTTGTAATCTCAGTGAAGAGGGCAGTGTTGGATTTTCTGAGGAACTTTACCAGCTGCCTTTCAGTAAGAGGTAGAACATTGTCATACTTCTGCAGATATTCAGGAGTTACAGGAGCAGAGTCTGTGGAGCCTGAAGATTTGCCTGATGATGATGATGATGATGATGGTTTGTGATGGGATTCTTGTTCCTCAGGAGGAGGAGATGAAGGTGATTGCTCAGTGTGCTGAGGGGAGTTGTAAGTCTCAGTTTCCATATCATCCCTAGCAGCAAAGACCTCGTCATCTCCAAAGTCAACCATTTCATCTTCTGACTCTTTATTAATCAGCATTTGGAGATCAGCAAGAGTTGGAACCAGGTGTATATCCGGCTCCCCCTCAAAAGAGGGCTCGCCTTCATTATGGCCAGATCCTGACCCCTCTATTCTGGCAGACTGGGTTTGATCTGCCTGGTCTTTAGGGTCAGTTCCCGAGAGACTTGCATCGCTATAGGGGGATGTAGGTTCCATATCAGCGGGTGGTTGCATGCCCCCTGAGTCTTTGTCCCCTGAGGTGCCTTTAGGGACTGGTAGGTTTTCTCCAGTGCCATCACTAGGCAATGAGGTGTTGAGGTCCCCCTTTCCATCAGGGTTGTACTGCCCTGACAAAGATATAGGGACCGTTACTCCCTGAGACCCTGATTGTGATTGATCAGGGCCGTAAACAGGATGTTGAATGTTGAGGTCCCCCTTTCCACCAAGGTTGTGCTGCCTTGATGAAGATTTAGGGACCAATCCTCCCTGAGACTCTGACTGTGATTTGTCAAAGCCGTAAACGGGATGTGAGGGGGTGTGGGTCCCCTTCTCGGTAGAGTAGTGCTACTCTACTGAGGATATAGGACCTTGTTCTCCCTCAGGCAAAGGTGGTGATGGACGAATGCCTTCATCGGGAAGTGAGGGTTGGATGGTTCCTGACTTTACTGACTTGTATATGCTAGCAGAGCCTTTAGGAGCAGGTTTGCCCAAGGACACTGAGGGTGATTTCTGAGTGCCCTCCATTGGCGGTTGTTCCTTGGCCAATTGGGTCTCAATTGTGGGTGTCTCAGTGGGCTTGGCCGTTTTTTGCCTTCTTTTCTTAGGCTTTGAGGCAGAGGTCTCAGTGTCGAGTGGTTTGGGTTGAACCACCTTCCTGGACCCTCTCTTCTTTTTCTTCTTCTCCTTCTTGGAAGGAGAAGGCACTGGTGATATTGCGTCTGCGCTTTGAATGACCATCAACACGTATGTGGTCAGGGCGACTGGTGTAACCTCAGTGAGGTCTCTTGAGTAGTTTGCCTTGTATAAGACATCAGGGTCAGATCCCTGGACATTGGGTCTACCATACTCAGAGCCTAATGGGTCTTGAAGCACATAGGAAATGAACCGAGGGTAAGACATGTGTCTTTGCCTAGATTTCCCTGATAGCTTGACTATGAGGTCCTTGGAGATTATTTATCCAATATCTATTTTTTTACCCTCCAGGAGACTGAACACTATCATTTGTTAAGCAGTGTTTAATTGCTCTGTGGAGGACTTGTTTCCATCAAGGACCTGAATGACAAAGGTCATCAGTATCCTCCAGACTGCAGGAAACCATGTTTTGATGATTGGGGCTTTGGCCAATAGCGTCCCTGGGGCCACATCAGGGTGTTTGTCATCATGTGGCCCAAGTAAAAGCATTTTAGCCTTTACTTCACTTTCAGTAGGGTGAGGGACAAATGTCTCAGTGTAATCAAGGCATGTGGCTTTGATAAAGGTCTTGTTTTTGCAATAAAAAGGTCTAGGTTTTGAGGTAAAGAACACACACAAGTTTTGAAAAATGGCAAAAGTTTGATTAAAAATTTCAAAGCATGTGTGTGTTATTTTATTTGTGGGTATTTATAGGGAAGTGTAGAGAAGGTGGTTTTTTGCACTAAGGCGAATTTTTCTCAAAAATTTAAAAATTGTTTTGTATAAATGTTTGATATCCGCATTAAATGCCACCTTTCCGCTTTCTTGAGTTTTACGCAACTGCCAAGGTGAACAGTTGTGCCGTCTGCAAAAAGTGCATTTTGCAGGGTGATGTCACCACATATAATATCAAAAGATATTGTATGTGAGGAGAGGCATTAAATGCCATGTGGGATATGTGGTGAAGAAATAGGGGCCCAAGATGTGGATGCCAGAAGGTAAAAGAACATATATTCCTATATTAAATAGGTGTTCAGTTACCAACCTCGTACATTTACTAACTAGACACTTAGAGCATTAAGTATAGCATTGAATGTCATTTGCTGAGTCTAGAGGCCTCTGAATGACTTTTCATTCAGTATGAGGATGTTCAGGGAGGTTATTCAGTGAGACATAAGATTCATATTCACTGAGGGATTTGTTGACTCAGGGACCAAGGGTTATCAGAATATACGCTAAGTTGGATGGATTCAATCAGTAGACTGATTCTCAATATCCAACATTCCCAATTCAGCTTTCAGTCTTGTGAAAGTTGGTTCATCCAATGGTTTGGTGAATATATCAGCTAGTTGATATTCAGTGGGAATGAAGTGTAATTCAATGTCACCATTCATGACATGGTCCCTGATGAAATGATATCTGATATCAATGTGTTTGGTTCTCTGACGAAGAACAGGATTGTTTGAGATGGCAATTGCACTTGTGTTGTCACAAAAGATGGGAACCATCTTGTAATTGATGTCATAGTCACTGAGTTGACTTTTCAACCATAGCACATTTGCACAACAACTGGCTGCTGCAACATATTCAGCTTCTACTGAGGACAAGGCAACTGATTGTTGCTTCTTAGTACTCCAACAGACTAGTTTACCACCAAAAAATTAGCAGGAGCCTGAAGTACTTTTTCTATCCATGTTGCAGCCTGCATAGTCAGAGTCTGAGTACCCTTTGAGATCAAAGCCCGAACATTTAGGATAGTACAATCCAAGACTTGGAGTACCTTTCAGGTACCTGAGGATCCTCTTCACAGCTGTGAGATGTGATTCTCTTGTGTCAGACTGATATCTGGCACACAAACAGACTGAGAATTGGATATCAGGACTTCATGCAAGTAGGTACATCAGTGACCCAATCATTCCTCTAAAAAGAGTTTGATTCACTGGTTTACCAGCAAGGTCAGGACCAAGGTTGTTTAGGGGAACCATTGGAGTTTTCACTGAGGCACAGTCACTGAGCTCATACTTCTTCAGTAGGCTTCTAGTGTACTTTTCTTGACTGATGGAGGTTTCCTTATCAGTCTGCTTGATTTGCAGTCCAAGAAAGTAAGTGAGTTCACCCATCATGCTCATTTCAAATTTCTTTGCCATCAGTTTTTCAAATTGTTTGCAAAGTTTATAACTTGTTGAGCCAAATATGATGTCATCCACATACACTTGAACAAGAATGACATCTTCTTTTGTCCTATATATAAACAATGTATTGTCTATCTTGCCTCTGACAAATTTGTTTTGGATGAGGAAGGCTGAAAGAGTTTCATACCATGCCCTAGGAGCTTGTTTCAGTCCATAAAGGGCTTTGTCAAGCTTGCAGACATAGTCAGGAAACTCATTTCTTTCAAATCCAGGAGGTTGTTGAACATAAACTTCTTCTTTCAGTGATCCATTTAGGAATGCACTTTTTACATCCATTTGATACACTTTGAAGTTCATGTAGGTTGCAAATGCAAGGAAGATCCTGATGGCTTCCATCCTTGCCACTGGTGCAAATGTCTCTTCATATTCAATGCCTTCTTGTTGATTGTAACCTTTGGCAACAAGTCTGGCCTTGTTTTTAATGACTATGCCATTTTCATCAGTTTTGTTCTTGAACACCCATTTCATGCCAATGACTGAAACATCCTGAGGACATTTGACCAAGGTCATTACCTTGTTTCTATCAAATTGTTCTAGTTCATCATGCATAGCCTGAACCCAACTAGGATGTTTCAGTGTTTGTTTGACACTTTTTGGTTCAATAGTAGAAATGAAGTCCACAAACAGACATTCATTGGTTGAGGATGCTTTCAGTTTAGCAGCCATGCTTCTAGTAAGCATTCCTTCAGTAGGCTCTCCAATTATGTTGACAAGTTCTATATCTTTAGACCTAGTCCAACTGTCCTGAGGTCTTGGATATTGATTAGAACTTGTGGAGGCCTGATTGGGTGGAGGTGTAGGTTCTGGTGCAGATACTTGAGGATCTTCAGGATCTTGAGTATCTGACTGACTTGGCTGATCACTGAGATTGATTAGTTCCTGAGCACTTTTTTCAGACTAATTGATTTCATCAGTACATGTCTGTGCTTCAACAAACTCAGTGATGGTTGGATAAGGGAGGTTATAAGGGACAATGTAGTAGAATATACCAGCATCTGCTTGATAATGAGTGGAAGGATTATTGTCAGGATGATATTCATCAGGAGGATATCTTGATGAATCATCAACTCCTATCTCTTCCACTGAGGTGTTTGAGAATCTAATTGCTTCAGCACTCTCATCAAAGGTGACATGGAATGTTTCCTCAGTTTGTTGTCTCCTTGTATTGAACACCCTGAAGGCTTTAGAGACAAGAGAGTATCCTAGAAAGTATCCATCATCAGATTTTGCATCAAATTTCCTTAGGTGATCCTTGTGATTATGAATAAACACAGGGCACCCAAAGACATGAAAATAGCTGATGTCAGGGATTCTTCCTTTGAATAACTCATAAGGAGTTTTGCTTTGTCTCTTGACAATGTTGGATATGTTTTGAGTATAACAGGCAGTTTTAACTGCTTCAGTCCAAAAGTGTTTGGATAGGACTGATCCATTTAGCATTGTCCGAGCAGCCTCAATGAGTGTTCTATTCTTCCTTTCAGCAACACCATTTTGTTCAAGTGTGTAAGGAGAGGAGAAATTTTAAGAAATTCCTTTATCATCACAGAAACACTCAAGTTCATGGTTTTTGAACTCAGTCCCATTGTCAGTCCTGATTTGTTTGACTTTTATGTCATTTTGGTTTTCAATGTTCCTGACAAAGGACATGATTGTTCCAGCTGCCTGACTCTTTTTGGTCAGGAAGTAAACCCAAGTGTATCTTGAGTATTCATCCACAATGACCAGAGTATACTTCTCATGATTAATGGACCTAGGACTGATGGGTCCAAAAAGATCCATATGGAGAAGATGAAGGCAGCTTTCGATTGAGAAGTTTTGATTGGTTTTAAAGGATGCTCTATGATGTTTACCCTTTTCACAGGCAGAGCAGGGTTTATCCTTTGAAAACACAAGTGATGGTAAGCCAAGGACCTTGTTTTGTTTGACAAGATTGTTTATGTTTTTGAAATTCAGATGGGAGAGTCTCTTATGCCAAAGCCAGTTTAGGGTTTCAGTGGCTTTAGCAAAGAGACAAGTTTCATTCTGAGTTAGAGTAGACATATCTAACACATAAACATCTTGTCTTCTTGGTGAAATAAGAACTACTTCTTTGTTTGCATTAAAGATGGTACATTGCTTATCATCAAACTGAACTATGTATTTTGCATCACATAGTTGACTTACATTGATAAAATTGTATTTTAGACCATTAACATAAGCTATCCTAGTAAAAACTATTCCACTACAGTTTACTGAACCATAACCTTCAGTGAGACATGATGAATTGTCAGCAAATACCACCTGAGGTCCTGGTTCCTCAACATATTTGTGCAGATATTCTTTCACACCAGTCATGCTCCTTGAACATCCACTATCTAGATGCCAAACTGGCTCCCTGGCATGTCTCTGCACAAATAGTAAACTGTGTCAGTTCTTTCTAGGACTCTTCCTCTTGGAAGGCTTGGCTTTAATGACCTTTTTAAAACTTACAATTGATGCATGGTCAGTAGTGGTATGGATTGTGCTTCCACATATTTTTCATTTGGTTACAGATGTGGACTCAGTAGACAGAGAGGATGATTTGGTGATTCCTCATCTAGCCTGAATGACCTTCCCATGTCCTGAGGTGTCATGAGCGGGATCTCCACATATATCACAACTAGGATCCAATAGACAATCATCAGGAAAATTTTCATTGAAGCCACAATGTGGGCAAGGTGAGAAAGGCTTAGCCTTTTATCTCTGCTTCTGCTTAGAATCAGAGGGATACTTAAAAGTCTGTGCTTTAAAGTTTGCAACATTTGATGTGGCTATGTATGACAAGTGATCAGAAGTCCTGTGATCTTCCTTTTTGCATATCATGCAAAAGAGGATTCTATAACAATCATCAGTGGAATGATTTGTATAGTGACACAGCTCACATCTTTGCTGAGGTTTTGAAGGTTTTGGTTTGGAGGTGCTTGAGAAAGTTGATTTGAGTTCCTTAATCTTAGATTGAGGAGGTTTTTCAGAAGATTCACTCTTCTCACTCAGCTTCCTGAAAAGCTTAGCCAACTGATCATATTTTGAATCAGGGCTTTCAGTGTTTACCTCAGTTGGGACTGAAGTTGTTGAGTCATCAGTGGGAACTGAGACTTCAGGTGTGGGTCTCTTCAGGATTGTTTTTCCTAATCCTGACTTCTCCTTTGGAGAATGTTGAGTGTAGACTAATGGTGTAAGGTCTGAGCATGGTGCAGCTCCCTGAAGGACTTTCAGAGGTGGGAGTGGTGCATGTGATTCTGATTCAGACTCATTGACACACTCAGTGTTACTGAGTTTATCAGTGAGTCCAAGCATATCTTTTATAGCCTGACTTTCAGGTTGTAAGATTTTCCCAGTCTCAAAGTTAGGTAACTTACTGATTGGGTTGTTTCTTACAACCCAGTCACTAGACTTAGGTACCATTTCTTGCCCAAAAGATATGCCAGCTGGTATAAAGGCCTTTTCACTATGACTCTCACTGAGGGATTCAGTGAGTTGGTCTTCTCCGATGACTTTCTTGTTAGAACTAGGAATAAGACAAACAGTTTCATAGACATTAGGATTCTTTTTTGTCCAGCTTTCAATTACAGCCTTTTCTTTGTTAACTTTAGCTTGAAGAGCTTAATTTTGTTTCAAAATTTCAGTGTTTTGAATTTGAAGTGTAAAAGCTTCTAGTTTGGCTTGTTTTAAGACAAGTAATTCATCTCTACACTTATTTAATTCTTGAACAAGATTATTATATTTTGAAAACAAATTAAGTCCTTGCTCTTCAACAAACTTAAGATCAACATTAATGTAATTCAAGTAAGATTGTCAATCAGAATCATCATCCATAGAAAGTAGAATATTTACCTTTTTCATGGTTATGTTAACCCACTCTCTATTTCTAGCATGGCTTTTTCCAACAGCCAGCTGATCATTATCTGAAAGTGCCATCAGTGCACTGACTCTTCTTCATCATCTGAGGAGACCTCTTCTTCATCCCAGTCATAGGCTTCAGCTACAAGAACCTTGTTCTTTGTTTGAACAGGTTTAGAAGTTTGAGCAGCCTGAGACACTAAGGGATTGGCCTCAAGGAGAGCAAGTTTAGCTTTCGCTTTTTCTATATTTAACTTCAAAGTCTTTTTGACCATTTTGAACAGTTTTGTTTTGAAAATGTTAAGTAGACTGAAGCATTTTTGGTTGTAACTTGCTAGTTCCTGAAGAAGAACTATTACCAGAGAATTTATAAGAGGGTTCTGAGGTGGTTTTAGAAAAATAGTCTTTTGCAAAATGACCCTTTTTACCACATTTGAAACATTCAGTAGTTTCATTTGCTTTTGCTTTAGAAAAGTTTAACTGATTTCTTTTAATAAACCGTTTTGAATTAGCAAGGAGTGCCCTTTCTTTAAATTCTAAGTGTAAATCATTAAGGTACTCCTGACTGGTTCTCTCATCAGCCTCATCATCAGAATTCTCTTGGAAATCCTGCACAACACCATTAGAATAAAAGGCAGTTGATATGGGTATGGTTGTCAGGGCCTTTTTGGTCTCAAGAGCTTTCTTTGAGTCAGGGTATCTCCTAGAGATTAAGTTGTCCTCATAGAAAAACTTCCCATAGATCTCAGGGAGCTCAAGGGTTTGAATGTGGTTAGCATTCTTGAGGCCCTGAGAGAAGTTTAATCACTTCTCAGGGAGACTATTGACAAAGCCAACATTGATTTCATGCTTAGACAAAACTACACCATCATTTGATAGTTCATTTATCAAGGTTTTGTATCTGGTATAGGTTTGAGACTTTTAGAGTCTTTGGCCCTGAAAGTGTTATACTCAAGTTTCAGGTCCATAATCATGTTTTCCTTGGTATTTGAGGGACCTTCAAAGCTATGAACCAAGTCAAGCCAAGTTTGTTTGGCTGTTGTACAGTTAATGACTGATTCCATTGTATCGTCAGGAAGACATGATATAATGATGCTTTTCAGGCGTTGGTCTTGGTTAACCACCCTTCTCTCATCAATGGTCCACTGAGCTTCAGGTTTAGGTAACCCTTCAGCAGTCTTAGGGACAAAGGGACCTTCATTGATACATGTGATGTAGTATGGTTCCATACCAGTCAAGTAGCAAAGCATACGCTTTTTCCACTAGCTAAATTTTCTAGCTTCTAGTCTGGGAGCAACAGCTGAATAGCTTCCTCCCTTTTTTTCAACTAGCTGGGGCACATTAGTATCAGCCATGGTAGGATCTTGGTTTTAAATACCTTTTGAGCACTCTTTAGTTTTTGAAAGATTTTATAAACCTGACTCTGATACCACTTGTTGTTCCCGTTACACAATTAGAATTAACTACAAAGTTAAGCTAATCATGTTCCATGACTGAGTAATGTATTGATTAACAAAGCAAAATAAGTAAAACGTAAAAGATAAACACAAGAGTTTTTCAACGTTTAAATTCTTATTAGAAGTTAATCAAAATAATCTATACTCAAATGTTCGCGGAAAAAACACTTGGGATTGAAATGACAAAGTATGGTATTGTCTCCTCACTAAACTTAAGCTAAAAGCTTAAGTGGCAACTATGAATGAACCACTGAGCTATCTCAGGGACTAGGTTGCTCTTTGGGGGAGAAAAGTGGTTTTGTGAATGTCTAAGCATTAAGTGCACAAAACTTGTCCACTTTTCTCCCTTATGATCCTATTTATACACAAGTATAAAAGAGCACCCGTGAATTAAAAGACAAAAAGAATGACCTAACTAATCAGGACAAAATACTGATGTATTTTGTCCCTGTTACAAGAACCTATTTTGGGTATAAGACAATTCTGCTTTCTGAGTAACAGTGATGACACTGTTCTTGTTCTAAAGCCTTTCAGGGAAAGTTTGACTTTGGCCTGATAAGGACTTCTCCTTATCTTTTCAAACTCTTCCCGCCTTGTCCCGCCTTTCTTTCAGACTTCAGGTTCTTCAGACTTCAGTCTTCAGTCTTCATTCATCATTCTTCATAGTTATTGAGGAGACTGGGGTTCAATGAGTTATTATCATCACTCACTGAACCCATTATCTTCTTCTTTGGCTTAGGTGACACTCAGGGAGTTCCGCCTCACTGAATGGTGAATCCTTCTTCTTAGACCCGTCCTAAGAATCCTGAAGATAACTCACAAAGTGACTGTTCACTCAGTGACCTGAGAGTGTTCACGGTTATGACACTTGGGCTAATTTGTATTCAAATCCTTGTTTCAGGACGCTTGGGTACTGAATGGACCCAACATGGGCCCCTCGTAGGGTTGACAAGATGTTTGCGTGGCCACGCCCAAGATCTTTCCTGAATATGTTCAGAAGATTTGGTAATTTTGCTCAATCACAAACAACGAGAAACAAAATAGTTGAATAAAGAATGACTTAGATCCATATCTTTATTTAACGTGGTATTAGTAACAAAAGGATAATAATAATGATGAATCATTAAAAGGTTTTTTCCTGGAGACCTTACTCGAGATTGTACTAGAGGCATCGGCGTGTTGCTAGATGCTAACTGATGTGATTACACTATTAAGATATGTCCAAGTGGGAGCTGTTAGTTTATGGACATAAATTAATAGTTGTATGTTAGGATCGAACTCGAGATCACGGGATTGCACACTTTACGTATGAGAATTAAAGATTAATACTTATATATAAGAATGTTGTATTTAATTATTAAATAGCACAAAACGTATAACGACCGTTAGTAATTAATGGAAATTGACTAACGACCATTAAATGGAAAAGGAAAGAACTATAGATGAAAATAGAGGAAAGAAGGTTCCGGATCCCTTAAGGATTAATAGGGCCGATCGGTTATGGGGATTAGTTTCCTAATCCTCATCCAACTTGTCCTCCAAGTTTTGCATCCTATATAAACAAACACAAGGTTCATTGTTTCATGAACTCTTGTACACATAGTTTATCTCTAAACTTGTATTCTTCTTTTCTTTTTGTTTAGCCAATCGACAAACACCCTTCATAGGGTCGATTGGTTTGATTTTCCAAACCAAAACGTTTTATGTTCTTAAACTAGCATTTACTTTAATTCGTTAATAGTACATGTGTACAAGAACATAATTCAATCACACTATTGATTGAATTACAAAATGGTAAGGGGTAATTCCAATAATCCACATAAACCCTAATTATGGTTCATAAAGTTGATTGCTTGGAATTAGATTGTTGTTTGGCTAGAATCTTAAGGTACGCATACTTTTACGTTTGGTTAATTCATTTATACATTATATGTTCCTACTCGCTTCCGCATGTTTACTTTGATGTTAATGTTTACTTATGATTGTCATATATTAAAATTCCAACAAAAGCATAGTTCAACCAATCTCTAGGTGTAAGTTGTTGTGATGCATAGTTTATTTCTTTGAATTGTTTCTTTTGGTAATGTGATATGGTACTAAGTTTAGTTTTGGTTGTTTTCGTGTGTAATGAGCAACTCCAAAATGATTAATGTCGTTGGCAAACATGCTGACATATGGGTATTTGTTTGTGATTGTATTATTAATGATTGATTATCAGTAATCTCATATGTGTTGTTGCTGTTGCAGGATAGGTTTTGGCAAGAAGATGGCGTATGAGATGATATCTTTGCCAACAACTGTATGTCTTCTTTCTTTCCCTAACACTTTGCACTTTTTAGAACTTCCAATTTAATAGAAGTCTGTTGATATAAACAAGTATCTTTATTGAAATAAATATTGGTGCAATTACTAATTCAAGTTTTTAAGTTTCAATGTGTGGAATATATATTTTCTTAAGGCTATCCGAATTGCTTCCTGAATCCTATAATATAAGTACTGTCAAGTTAGATTTCAAAACCAGTAGTAAAAGAAAAACTGGGTTTAGTCACCAAATTTTAGTGACGAAAATAAATTTGGTCACTAATAGCATCATTTTAGTTACAATAATCAAGTGGTCATTAAATTTTGGTCAATAAGATTGAAGAGAAAAACCAGCCATGCATTGTGAAAGATGTGCTTCAAGAAATGAGGCATGAAGCCCAACTCTCCTGTCCAAACTCCCTTTCGTCGTCCCAGTTTCTTCATCACCACCACCCGTTCCACCATTTTGTGAGGCGACAACGCCATCACAATACGTGGTGGCAGTAAGCAAGCCGATGGAGTATTGGCGAGTGGAGGCAAAAGAGGAGGTTGATGATCAAGAAGATGTAAAGGATGGTGGAGAGTGTAGCAGTTCAATGTCTTCTTATAACCATGAAAATTATGGTTATCATAATCATGATTTGAATGTAAGCAGTTGCATGCACAGCAATGGATACTAACTGACAAATAGGATTGATTTATGTTAGTAGAAGATTGTTTAGTATATAGTTTACTTGCAAGTCATTCTATTATTCACACATTCAGTTTGGACCTTGCCTCTACATTAGTGTTGGATTTATATTTATCGAATATGCACATTCAATTGTACTATTTTGTTTATAGGAACAACTTGAGAAACTGACACCAGTCCGACAAGTTCTTAGGTCTCATAAATCAGTTTCAGAAGTAGCTGAAACAAATGAGGTATGTAATGCTATAAAATTGAACATATAATACTTATTGTATACTTTTGACTAATTAAGTTGTGGAATTTGAAATTGAAAAGGTTCCTGATCATTCAAAAGAGCAACCAGAACATTCAGAGCGCATAAGGTCCTCAAAGAGGAAATTCATAATTCCCGAAGCAGAACCAATATCAAATTTGCGGAGGATGTTATTTACTCAAAGTAAATTGCTTTTGTATTTATAAGTTATACATTGTTCTATATTTTAGCCTCACCATCACGGTAACAACTCAGCAATTACTCAAACATTACGCAATCAACAATTAGATACAATTGTGCAACGCACGGGTTCGTAAAGCCTCGTATCTATATAAATTTCAGTTTCTTGCCATAAATGAAAGAATTAATGCATGTATTTATTTAAGCTAAAATACTAACTTAATCATATGAATAATCTCTTATCAAGTTCACATTATTTTTTTGGTCTAATCTATATCTATATCTATATTTAGGGAAGGGATCAGGTACGGATTTGGATTTTAGTGCGGATGTACGGACGAATCTCAACCTTTCATCTAGTCAACCATCTGAAAAAGGTGGAGTGGCAATATCGTAAATATCCCATCTTTTTTTAATAAAATCGTTAATATCACAGTACCTTTTCACATAAAAAACAAT
The DNA here is from genome assembly GCA_021014915.2 of Artemisia tridentata subsp. tridentata. Lineage (NCBI taxonomy): Eukaryota > Viridiplantae > Streptophyta > Magnoliopsida > Asterales > Asteraceae > Artemisia > Artemisia tridentata. The sequence continues at coordinate 334,924,114 of CP139506.1, forward strand.
TTTTTTTTGAACTTTTTCCAGCGATTCTTATTTATTTTACTTATAATATCTTCTCAAATTTTTTCAGAATTTTTTGACTATTATCACTTTAGATCCTTAACTTCACAATTTAATTAGTACTAGCAAAATAAGTTTTATATATATATATATATATATATATATATATATATATATATATATATATATATATATATATCAGGGATTATTACTAACTTTTTGTCTAGTTTTTTTGTCAAATTTTTTCAGATTTTTTTTACTAATAACACTTTCTATCATAAACTTAACGATTTTTTTTAACAGTAAATATAAGCTTTTTTCAAAAACTTTTTCAAGGGTTTTGCTTGAAAATCCATCTAGTTTCATGTCAGCTTTTTCCAGAATAAACTATTAATTTTTTTTAATGTTATATTCACGGTTCATTTTAACAGTGATAATATTTTATTTTATTTTTTTGAAATTTTTTTCAATGAATCTTAATTATTTTACTTATAGTATGTTGTAATTTTTTTTCATATCTTTTTGAGTTGATATGTGCAGTAAACTGAATTATGATATTAAGCTTTCATATATTAAACTTAACATTGATATTAAGTTTTTTTTATGAATAATGATATTAAGATATGAAAGCTTAATATCTCAATGAAATCAACAATGATATTATGTTTTTACTAATATCACTGTTCTTTTTTTTTTTATATCACTGTTGGTCTTACATGTAAAAATGTTTAATATCACTGTAGGTCTTATAATATCATTGTTAGTCTTATGATCACAATAACTTTAAACAGTGAAGATCAATGTTTTTCACCTTAATTCTGAAAAGTTAACACTAAAATCCACTGTGAAGATTGCATATTCATAAAAAATCAACTAAAAAACAACTTTTGACGAACGATGATATTAAAATCCAAGAACATAAAAAAATCAAAGTGCTTAGAAAAATCTTTAAAATAAAATCTAAAAAAAAAAAAAAAAAAAAAAAAAAAAAAAAAAAAAAAACAATAATAAGGATCGCTCAAAAGGAAAATATTTTTAAAATAATCGTTTTCATGGTCAATTGGTATCGTGAAGTAAGTGTGTGTATGTGTAGATCTAGATCTAGTAAAAAAAAGGATGATCTGGTCAAAGAGATGGACGGCCCAGATCAATCCGCACGTCCCTACTTAAAAATCGTATTCGCACATGATCCTCACTCTCTATATTAATATATATATAGTAAATGTAGGGCTGAGCATCGGTCTAAAACCGACCCAAACCGAAAAAACCGAAAACCGAAAATCATGAAAAACCGAAACCGAACATAGTCGGTTCGTTTCGGTTTTGCGGCGGTTCGGTCCGGTTCATGTGTGTTTTTGTCGGTTTTGGGCCGACCTGAAACCGAAAATCATGAAAAACCAAAACCAAAACCGAACCGACGGGCTGTCGGGTCGGCTCGGTTTTTTTCAGTTCGGTCGGTTTTGTCGGTCCGATTTTGAACCTTCGATGCTTAGCCCTAAGTAAATGGAGGTTAAAACGACACCGTTTTTGTCATTTTTCTGCTGGGCTATACATGGGCCAATTTCAGTCCAATGTTTCACAAGCCCAAAAAATGGCGGCTTACTTAATACACGATACATCTACCTTCGAACCTTCCAGAGCTCACACAGATTGCACGGATCCAAAATAAGAGAGTTACGGTTTCAATTTTTTTTTTTTTTTTTTTTTTTTTTTTTTGCCGGAAGATTTTATTTGCTTATGGCCGCTTCATGTTCAATTACCCACTTACCCTTAACTAGAAGAATCAAAAAGGTATGTAATTTCTTTCTCATGGTGGATTTATGTTTTTTTTTTTTGACAACTTTTCGTTGCTGAAGATGCTGCTGAGGACAGCTAAGTCGGTTTTTAAGATTATGGTACGCGGGTATTGTGTTGTTACATATTACTGTTGTAAGTTGTTTTCTTGATCGGATGACCATGGTTTCTGAGACATAATATTAGTTTATAGAATTACATGTTAAAGTAGATGAGTATGAAACCATACGTAATTCTCTGTTCCAAGTTTAAGTCTTTTTCATGCTAAAAGTTTTTTTTATCATTTGTTTTGTTTTTAGCATAGGTTGTTTGTTTATTATGGTTACTTGGTGCTGATTTGAGTTTTAAGTTGGGAAAAGATTTGATTAGTAAGTTAATTAGTTTACCCTAAGAGCTCAAGGAGCCATAACGCCCCAACGCAATTTCGTCCTACATGGCAACATATTAACGCCGTTGAAGGGCGTTTCCCATACTGAGCAAACGTGCGTTAGTTTGGCGTTGTAACTTGTGTTGGCTTGGCAACGTGCGTCGTAACGCAACCATGACTAAAAAAAAAAAATCACCCCCTCAATTACATATACAACAGCTAGTTGAGGTTTCAAAAAAAAAAAAAAAAAAAAAAAAAAAGTAACTGTTATTTTCAAAAGGTAAAATTTCAAAAGAATTTGACAACATTTAAAAAAAATCCTTATAAATACCCACCCACTATACTTCTATTTTCACCAAAAAAAAATAATAATAAAAATAATAACAATAAAAATAAATAAAAAAAAAAAATTGAACTTAATGGATTTTGGAAATGTTTTCCCTAACCCGAACGCCAGATCTTCTTCTAATCCTAACCCACTTAATTTGACACCCGAACAACAACAACAATTGATTTTCATGCTGCAGCAACATTTCCAACAAAACCCAAACGAGCAACAAACACAAAAACCACCACAAACCCAATCCTCACAAGCGGCGTCTGTCGACCCCGAAGCTACGTCTCCACGAAAACACAAACGTGGAGCTAAACGTATGGCAAAAAAAGCCAAAGAACCCGAGGTGTATGATGATAAAAATCCCTACGTGAGTGGTACTACGTTACATTGGACACCGGATGAGGAAGTTCTACTTGCCAAGTGTTACGTGGCCGTTTCCTAGGATAGGAATGTTAAAGGGCCTCACGTTTTGGTTTCGGGTTATGAATGAGTTCAACAAGTTAAATTTTCACGTTCGTAACAAGGATATGATAACAAGCAAGTGGCATACGTTGAACGCAAATTGCCAAAAGTTTCTAGCGGTTTACAAACGTGCTATACGCTTGGTAAAAAGTGGTAAAAATGAAGTGGATTATATGAGAAATGATAGACAAATGTGTCGTGACGAGCATAAAGGTGTTTCGTTTGCTCAAGAGGAAGTGAGGTTAATTTTGAAGGCGTGTCAAAAATGGGACGCGCCGGCACTGATTAACTTAACCGCAGACGTCCCCGGTCAAAGCAACCAAGAGCTATTCGGTGATAATGCACGACCACGTCCGGTCAGGTGATGAACCCAAATAAGTACATTTTATTATCATCATTTATCCTATTTATTTGACTTGTTTTATTATATTATAAATGAGAATTGATACGTTAATGTTTACTTTTGTAATTCTCAGGTAAAAACAAGTATTATGTGAAACTTGGCGATTTTGGACTAATTATGGAGCAAAACAAGCAAGATGTTAAGAGTCTACTGAAATGTACAAGATCAAGATCATTCTGCTCCAGATACGCCGCATCATACTTCTTACATACGGCGCATCACTATCAAGATTTCACAAGCTATAATCCAAGACAGCAAAGGACATGCGCCGCAGAGAGAAATGGAGTTACGCCGCATCTTAAGGCGGTGTACGAATATTCCTGAATATATTAATCTTGGACCCCACGCGAAGTTAAGTCAATGCGCCGCATCTACTTATCCTATGCGCCGCATCTAACCCTCAGACAGAAACTATAAATACCCCAAGGCCAGACGAATTTCGGAATCCTACACACTAAGCTTTCGAAGACCAAAGAAACCCTAGAGCCGAATTCAGATGTATTAGCAGCACAAGACACACCCTAAACGAAGATACAAGAGCTGTAAGAAGGTCATGCATGTATTCAATTCATTAAGTAGTTTTGTTTTATTGTATTAGTACACTTTAATTCATCAGGATTGATGGGCCGATTCCATGTGACTACGGAAAATCATGGGCACCCCTTAAAATTGCTTTCCCATTAATTAAAGTTTATATGTTGATGTCTTTGGTGACTTTTATTAGTGCATTGATGATGCGTGCGTGCAAGTGCTCTAATTTATACCCACGGTATGTCGTTGTGGTTTTAGCAGTATTCAAGTTTTAAATTTATATTTAGCCGACTTATCAATAACAAACACACTTTAACGAGCAGTGTACCCGGTCAGTATGTATATAATGGTAAGTAGAGTGTCGATCACTAAGAGTGGAACGTATTATCTAGTTATTCTAATCAGTATTTTAATATCTTAAGTTAGCTATGCAACCTATTCTAACGCAAGGGGGGTTCAGCCTGAGAGACTGGAACGGTTTGGTTGCAATTAAATAATAAACTAACTAATAGGCACGAATTAGCGAATAGCACACACGTACACAGATAAATACTCGAGACAATAAGAAGACCTGTCCTGATAGTTAAGTAGCTTGTCACTTGTTTTATTGCTAGTTTTATATGAAGTGTATAATTCGATGCAACGCACCGAGATTAAGTCCTTTCTCGTTGGTTCTAATCTTATCGGCGAGTAAACCCTTAATGATTACTTATGACTATCCCATTTATCTTTCTACCTACTTTTCTACAGACGATAGAATGCATAGGCGATCTAATAAATAGGCGAGGAAGGGGCATGGCGACCCAAGCAATGCTCAGCTAGACACAGAGGTTATCAATGCACTAATAAAAGTTACCAAAGACATCAACATATAAACTTTAATTAATGGGAAAGCAATTTTAAGGGGAGTTGAAGTGAATGATAACATAACACAAGCCCATCAATCCTGATCAATTAAAGTGTACTAATACAATAAAACAAAACTACTTAATGAATTGAATACATGCAGGACCTTCTTACAGCTCTCGTATCTTTGTTCAAGGTGTGTCTTGTGCTGCTACTTCGACTGAATTCGGCCTAGGGCTTCTGTCCTTCGAATATCGTATGTACCAAAAATCTCTTAAAGTCGTCTGACTTTGGGGTATTTATAGTTTCTGTCTGAGGTAAGATGCGGCGCATCTAATAAGTAGATGCGGCGCATTGACTTAACTTCGCGTGGGGTCCAAGATTAATATATTCAGGAATATTCGTACACCGCCAGAAGATGCGGCGTAACTCCATTTATAGATGCGGCGCATGTCCTCTTGTATCTTGGATCGTATCTTGTGAAATCTTGATAGTGATGCGCCGTATGTAATAAGTAAGATGCGGCGTATCTGGAGCAGAATAGTCTTGATCTTGTACATTTCAGTAGACTCTTAACTTCTTGCTTGTTTTGCTCCATAATTAGTCCAAAATCGCCAAGTTTCACCAAATACTTGTTTTTACCTAAGAATTACAAAAGTAAACATTAACGTATCAATTCTCATACATAATATAATAAAACAAGTCAAATAAATAGGATAAATGACGGTAATAAAATGTACTTATTTGATTTCATCAATTGATAACCTCTGTGTCTAGCTGAGCATTGCTTGGGTCGCCATGCCCCTTCCTCGCCTATCTATTCTAGCGTATACGAAACGTGGGCATCACAAATGCTCAATATTCTAGGATAGTGGGATAGACATAAGTGATCATTAAGGATTTACTCGCCGATAAGATTAGAGCCAACGAGAAAGGGTTAATTACATACACTTCATATAAAACTAGCAATAAAACAAGTGACAAGCTACTTAATTATCAGGACAGGTCTTCTTATTGTCTCAAGTATCTATCTGTGTACGTGTGTGCTAATCGCTGATTCGTGCTCATTAGTTTAGTTTTCTATTTAATCAAAACCAAATCGTGCCAGTCTCTCAGGCTGAACCCCCTTGCGTTAGATTAGGTTGTATAGCTAACCTAGGATATTAAAATACTGATTAGAATAACTAGATAATACGTTCCACTCTTAGTGATCGACACTCTACTTACCATTATATTCATACTGACCGGGTACACTGCTCGTTAAAGTGTGTGTTTTATTGATAAGTCGGCTAAATATAAATTTAAAACTTGAGTAGGCATTAATACTGCTAAAACCACAACGACATCACGCGCGCACCAAGTCTTTGGAGCCGCTGCCGTGGATATAAAAGAATTAGAGCAATACACACGCACACATCAAGTTTTTGGCGCCGCTGCCGGGGAGTGAATTGTTATTATCTGTTAATTTGACTAGTATTTTAATTAGGTTTTTCATTTTAATTTTTAGATTCTAACCGCTAACCCCGTTGTATATTAGATAAATTGCATTCATTGTATTATTTGCTTATTTTCTATTTTTGTGTGTTTTTATTTTCTTTAATTTTTGTTTCTTATCGTTTGTTTTTATTTTTTGTTTTTCTTTTTCTATTTTTCTGCATTCTGCTATCGTTGTACTGAGCTAATACAAACGATACGGCGCATCTGTTTTCACAGATACGGCGTATTGCGTTTAATTTTTATAAAATACAACGCGTTTAATAAGTTCGAATACGACGCATCTTTCCCCAAAATACGGCGTATTTTGTTTTTAATAAGAAATTTTTCTAAACGATAACGCCATACGACGCATCTGTTTTCACAGATACGGCGTATTGTCTATTTAAATTAAAAACGGTTTTCGAATTATTAAACAGATACGACGCATCGATCTTTATCGATACGGCGCATCTTCTGAATCAAAAATCTTGTATTTTGAAACATAACGAAAATACGGCGCATTAGCTTCTGTTAATACGACGCATTTTATTTTAATAAATATAATCGATTTTTGATAATTTAAAACTGATACGGCGCATTCTAATTCATAAGCGGCGTATCTGCTTTCTGAATAAAAGTCTGATTAAATTTTAACGAAATAAGATACGGCGTATCCAACGTTTTGGATACGGCGCATCGTCTGCAGATATCAGAAACTTTTATTTTTCGTATTCCGTTTTCGTTGTTAATTTTCTGATATACTACTTTCTTGAACATACCCTACTGATGCTTTTGTGATGGTTTCAGGAAGTGCATGACCAGGAGTTCAACTAAGAACTTGATTAAACCTTTCGAAGATCCTGAACGAGCCTTACATTCGCTTAAAAGGCTTTTCAACACAAAAAGCTTTGATATCTCAAGTTCGTTCGAGCTTGATTACTTTTCTGAAGAGAAAGAGGAAGAAGAAACAGAAACAATGGCGGAAAACACTACCATGGAGGAATACATGAACAAAACCCGTGCTGATTACAGTTCAGGAGTTGCTAGACCAAAGTTTGATGAAAATTCAAAGTTTGAGTTGAAGGGTCAGTTTCTCAAGGAGCTAAGAGAAAATGCTTTCAGTGGAACAGAACATGAAGATGCTAATGAACAGGTTGAAAAGGTCCTCGAGATTGCAGATTTGTTTACTACAGAAGGAGTCTCTGACGATCAACTTATGCTAAGAATCTTTCCAATTTCGCTTAAAGGAGCTGCTAATAAGTGGCTAAGGAATGAACCTGCTAGTTCAATCACAACATGGGAAGATTTGAAGAGCAAATTCCTGAAAAGATATTGTCCACCTGCTAAAACTGCTAAAAAGATGGAGGCTATCAACAGTTTCAAGAAAGAGCCTAATGAAACTCTTTATCAAGCTTGGGAACGATTTAAAGACCTATTGATGAAATGCCCTCAACATTATCTAAGTCCAATGCAGGAGATAATATTGTTCTATCAAGGATTGGACGTGCCTACTAGACAAATCTTGGATGCTAAGGGAGCTGTGCCTCAAATGAGTGCAGCCAATGCTAGAAAAGCTATCCAAGAAGCTGCTGATCACTCTCAAAAATGGCACGACGAAACTCTACTAGATCTAAGAGCAGCACTAATTTTGACGGGTTTGCTGCTATTCAAGCTCAATTGGATAAAATTAGTAGAGAGATGAAGAAGCGTGATGAGAAAGTTTATGCTGCCCAAGTTGGATGTGAAAAATGCGAAGGACCTCACTACACTAAAGATTGCCCTAATAAGAATGAAAGTGAGACTTTTGAAGAAGCATACTACACACAATTTGGACAACCATTCCGACCTTCAGGAAGATTTAGGGAAGCTACTCCGGGATACTATCAAAAGAACAACTTTAATCCCACTTATCAAGAAAGGAGGCAGACTTTAGATGACACTCTAAAGCAAATTATGGCCGATGCTGCTAAAAAACATGAAGAGAACACTGGAACAACAAATCGGACAAATTGATGAATGGTAATGATGCTGCAAAGCGCAAATTTTTCTTTAATTCTTCAATCAGTTTAAGGAGGTTACTCAAAGAGAAGACAAAGATTGAAGAGGAGATCAAGGCTACAATGAAAGAAGAGAGCTCTGCAACCGACTTACATGCCTTGCCTCATAAAGAAAAGGACCCAGGAAGTTTTACTTTACCTTGTTCAATTAATGATATATCTTTCAATAATGTGTTAGCTGACTTAGGAGCTAGCGTTAGTGTTATGCCCCTTAAGACATTCACTACCCTAGGACTAGGAAAATTAGCACCAACTAAGTTGCTTATTGAATTGGCTGATAAAACGGTAAAATGACCTGAAGGGATTGCTAAAAATGTGCTAGTTAAGATTGAGAAGTTTGTTTTCCCCGTAAACTTTGTTATATTAGATATGCCCGAGGATGTTAAGATTCCTTTAATCCTTGGAAGACCTTTCTTGTCTACCGCCCATGCTAAGATTAATGTGTTTAAAATAAAAATCTCATTAAAGGTAGGGGATAATAAACTAGTCTATAAGTGCCAAGATCCTGCTAAAAGCATAATTAGAGGCGTCTATGTGCTAGGATTAAGAGAACGTATGGAACTCGATCTTGAAGCTAGGCTTATGGGGGAAACATTGATTCAAAACAACTCAACTAATCCTCATCATGAGAACTTTGAGGAATTTATTGACCTTAATGTACCTACCGAACTTAGGCGCGATATTGTTAATGATTCTGATGATGAGTGGTATGATTGCGAAGTAATTAACAAACGTAGGAGGATAGTTGAGAATACAAATTTGAATAATGATGTGTTTATTGAACTACCACCCCACCTTGCATATTTATGCCTATATAATAATAAGAATTTCCCGTCTATCATTTTGTCATCTCTACCCGAAAGGGACAGAACTTTGTTTATAAAGATATTAAAGAAGAATGGCGTGGAAATTAAGGACGAGCAAGGAGTATTCAATATTACTGGACTGGCGATGAGGGAGCGCGATGCTTCCGACTCTTTCGGTGATCGGTATTAAGGAGCTGAACGTGAGTCTAACTTGAAGACTCTGGAATAAAGACAAGTGCTGACCGGGAGACAACCCGGAAAATTTTTACTTTTCTGTTTTATGTCGAGTCTGTCAGACCTGCAGAAGATACGGCGCATCTCAATCCTAAGAAGTGACACATCGCCTGCACTGGTCATATCTTATTTAATTTTCTGCATTTTTATTTTTGACTTTAAAACTTTCTGTCAGTTTATTTAATGCGGCGCATCCCTGGTTAAGGATGCGACGCATCTTTTATTCTGATTCGTATTTATTCCAGGCTCGATACGGCGTATCTTCTTCCATAAGATACGGCGTATCGACTGACCTGATGATTTTCATTTTAATTTTTTATGTTTTATTTTTACTAACTACTAATGTATTATGCAAGTTTGAACCTTCTTAACTCAGGTGTGTTAAAGTCTTAATGGTATTATAGATTCCTGCATTCTTGTGGATACATCACTTTTGAAGCTTAAACGTTCTCATCCATAAGAAAGTTGATTTTTGCTTTTATACGAATAATGGAGGATCATACCAAGCAAATCTCAGGGGAGTTTTTCTGTTCTAATTCTTTTATTTTCCATTTTTTAATCTTTGATACAAACAACGAGGACGTTGTTTAACTTAAGTGGGGGGATTGGAGAATTAGAACACTTACTTGTCCTAAACTTTTTCAAAATATGCTTAAAATATACTTAATATATAAAAATTTAAAATTTTTAGCATGTTTTTGTTTAAAGTCTAAATTACATAGCTGCACACATAACATTATTTTCAAAAATTGTGAACTTTTCAAAATTCACAAATCTATGAGTGTGCCGGTGACTTGTAAACTTTAGAACTTGGCTTGTATACTATTCGAGACCACCATAATAAGTATTATCTATATAATTAGAATGACTTGTCTAAATTGGTAAATTTCTAGGATTACACCCAAATAGCCTTTATATGTTATGTAATATTAACTAACTACACTAGTTAGTTAACCCCCTTATAAACCCTTTTGTTACTCTCAATTTTAGAGTAAGATACCCCTAGAAAAACACTCAGAGCCATTCCTTTCGTTTCTTACACCTTTGTTATAATGTTTCGTTACACCCTTACACCTTAGCCTACCCTGTAGATTAAAATCCGTGGTTGGTTAATTGCTTTAGGCAAAGTGTGTTTCCTTACATTACCTGTGTTCGCGTGCGTAATTCATTATCTTTGGTTGAGTCAGGAAATTGCACAATGCAATTGGTTTGAAAGTAAATATTGTATATCTTTGAGTTTATTTTTCGTGTGTTTACTAATTTCGCTATTACAGTTATTTCTGAAAGTATGAAAAGTATGGAAAAATTATCCGGAAAAATAGTGATAGAAAAGTTGCGAAATTTTACACATATATGTTGATGCCAAAAAAAATAAAAAAAAAATAAAAAAAAAAAAATAAAAAAAAATAATTGAAAATAAATAGAAAAGAAAAAGAAAAAGGAAAAGTTGAAAGTTTGTTTTAACCAACTTATGTAAAGTTTTGTATTAAGTGGGCGATATCACCACTATTTGTTGTATATTATATTTATGGATTGAATGGGAGTTGGCCGTTATGGGAACGCCAACTAAGGTTATTCTTTGATTGAGATCTTGTTGAGTATAATTCGTGTCTACCTAAAGCGTGTGTTTCAAGTGTTAAAGCGTGAGTTATTCAATGATATGAGTCTTATTCATGGGAAGGTTGGGAAAGTAATTTACCACACTTAGGATTTTAATTTATCTATTTTGTTTATTTTTCATTTTACACCAATTTATATCCCAAATATTATCCATACCCTATATCATTCTTCATCCAAACCTTTGATTTATTGAGATTAGGGATTTGAGCAATCTTAAGTATCGTAGTCGTGGATTCGGATATGTATTTATGATTTTGTCGCCCTTTTTGATATAATATTATTGGTAAAGATTACTTGGTCCTATCTTTAGCCTATTCGAGTTAAGAATTTGAGCAATTGCAAGTATCGTGGTCGTGGATTCGATCATGTATTTGTGATTTTGTCGCCTTTTCTGGAATTTGAGATCGATAGAGATTAAAAAGGATGATCAACCCTTAACCAACAAACCCCTTTTACCGCTTTAGACTTGTTATTCCTTAGCTTTAGTGGGGGAGATGCGTATACTTGCCAAGCTTATGATAGAATATTCGTCACGACTGGACAGTTAAACGATTAGATTTGCTTTTATCAAAATATTTTATTTTATTTCTAATTCGTTAAGTGTTTGTTTGTGCAATTATGACAAAACGAATACATGCTTAAATATAAAAATAAATCCTAACATCTTTTAGGATACATTTTCATAAGATTTATTCTAAGGTTTACTTGGGGACAAGTAAAGTTCAAGTGGGGGGATATTTGACGAACCCAAATAAGTACATTTTATTATCATCATTTATCCTATTTATTTGACTTGTTTTATTATATTATAAATGAGAATTGATACGTTAATGTTTACTTTTGTAATTCTCAGGTAAAAACAAGTATTATGTGAAACTTGGCGATTTTGGACTAATTATGGAGCAAAACAAGCAAGATGTTAAGAGTCTACTGAAATGTACAAGATCAAGATCATTCTGCTCCAGATACGCCGCATCATACTTCTTACATACGGCGCATCACTATCAAGATTTCACAAGTTATAATCCAAGACAGCAAAGGACATGCGCCGCATAGAGAAATGGAGTTACGCCGCATCTTAAGGCGGTGTACGAATATTCCTGAATATATTAATCTTGGACCCCACGCGAAGTTAAGTCAATGCGCCGCATCTACTTATCCTATGCGCCGCATCTAACCCTCAGACAGAAACTATAAATACCCCAAGGCCAGACGAATTTCGGAATCCTACACACTAAGCTTTCGAAGATCGAAGAAACCCTAGAGCCGAATTCAGATGTAATAAGGTCCTGCATGTATTCAATTCATTAAGTAGTTTTATTTTATTGTATTAGTACACTTTAATTCATCAGGATTGATGGGCCGATTCCATGTGACTACGGAAAATCATGGGCACCCCTTAAAATTGCTTTCCCATTAATTAAAGTTTATATGTTGATGTCTTTGGTGACTTTTATTAGTGCATTGATAACCTCTGTGTCTAGCTGAGCATTGCTTGGGTCGCCATGCCCCTTCCTCGCCTATCTATTCTAGCGTATACGAAACGTGGGCATCACAAATGCTCAATATTCTAGGATAGTGGGATAGACATAAGTGATCATTAAGGGTTTACTCGCCGATAAGATTAGAGCCAACGAGAAAGGGTTAATTACATACACTTCATATAAAACTAGCAATAAAACAAGTGACAAGCTACTTAATTATCAGGACAGGTCTTCTTATTGTCTCAAGTATCTATCTGTGTACGTGTGTGCTAATCGCTGATTCGTGCTCATTAGTTTAGTTTTCTATTTAATCAAAACCAAACCGTGCCAGTCTCTTTGGCTGAACCCCCTTGCGTTAGATTAGGTTGTATAGCTAACCTAGGATATTAAAATACTGATTAGAATAACTAGATAATACGTTCCACTCTTAGTGATCGACACTCTACTTACCATTATATTCATACTGACCGGGTACACTGCTCGTTAAAGTGTGTGTTTTATTGATAAGTCAGCTAAATATAAATTTAAAACTTGAGTAGGCATTAATACTGCTAAAACCACAACGACATCACGCGCGCATCAAGTCTTTGGAGTCGCTGCCGTGGATATAAAAGAATTAGAGCAATACACATGCACACATCACCGGGAAACCACGCATCGGAAAAAAACAAAAGTCTGATACCTCGACTAGCACCAGGGGTAGTGTGACAACCCTTAATTTTCCACGTCAACATTTATTTTCAAGCTCAAATTTACGACCTTGAACACTTTTTACGAATAACTATTTGGTTGAATAAATATAAAACGAGGAACAACCCTTTTTAAACACTATGAAGTTAGACTATATTTAGTCCACAACGCCCCGGTACCTTGCTTCTACTCCGGTTCACAATTTTAAAACCATAAAACAATTTCCTATTCTATAAATACTTATGGTTGTCAATTCAACAAACGCTATTCGCTATTTAAGATTTAACACCCGATATACCCGATTCTCCCAACGATTGTTTCTAAAGTATTTTTGTACTTTCAAAATTATTACCAAAGTTCTAAAAAATATATCCTGACGCCTAAAGTAATTTCTTTATATCTTGCGTTTAATTACGTACAACTTTCGTTAATCACCGAACCAACAACCGACACCTATTTTTAACACCCAACACATACAACATATACACTCTTGTATCAAAACAACACATCTAACCCTATTTTACACACATTGCCGCCCCCCTCCTCTTGGTTTGAAGATATTTTTAGACAAAAGTACATGACATTTAATAGGCACCATACCTCCTTAATTTTCAAAGCATGGTTAACTTAAGACTTTGGTGAAAAGTCTTGTCCCCCATTCCCCCCATACCATTCGGTCATGCCCATTTATGGGTAGTCCATGCTTGTTTTGACTCCATTATTAAGCATTTGAAAACTCTCTATTATAAATACATCACAAGATATCTTCATATACAAGTCGACACATAGGAGGAGCAAGGAGGAGGAAAATCTTGTTGTGGTTAAGATCAAGCATTCTTAGGGCATCCTAGCAAATATTTGGAGCATTGATCTTGAGGTTAATCAAGTGTTTTATAACTCACATCTCACTAATTTCTTTTGTAAGTAACCTTACAAAAATTTCATGTTTTCTTTATGTCATATGCTAGTTAAGTGTATACTTAGTTATCACTTGGTACATGTTGATAAAGTTTTCACATTTACAATGATCCTTTAACAAAAGATTATGTTTTGAACAAGTTTTGGTTACAAGAAAACTAGCTAGCAAAAAGCTTCACAAGAAAGTGATGAAAACATTATATATACTTGTATGTTAGTAAACTTGTAGATTTAAACATTCTTGATGATTATTACATGGACCTTAGAATATTGTTAAGTTTATGGCTGGATCATTGTCATTGTGTTGAGAAGTTGATGGAGGAACTAGGATTATAATTGAAGTTGTGGTTAAGTGGCTAAAATGACTAGAAGATTAGAAATATAAGTTTTGACACTTTTGATAAACAATCTGTCTCATTTTGTAAAAACTGAAAAAATAAGTAGGTTGTGAGTAATCCTAGGCTAGAGATTCAGGAAATAGACTCAAAACGAAACCGTAGCTGCTTGAATGAGTTAAAACGAGCTTGTAACGAAAAAGATACGCTAATTTCAATTTTTACGACGAAAACTACATTTTCAGAAAAATTGTGAATCTGTCCAGAAATTTGAGTAACAAAAACTGATGATAAATGATGTCTAGACTAGCCGAGACCTTATAAATCCGATAGTACACTTAAATACCTTCGCGGGGATAGGTCAAACTTAAGAAATGAAGCTACGACGCAAAAGTTATTGCCTAATAAAGATTTACGGCAACATATAGTTTTGACAGCTTCTATTTTTGCTAATAGAAAGCTGTTAGGATTTTAGAAATGGATTTTGGACCTTTTAGTGTACGTGTTGGCTAAAACGACGTGAACGGAAATGGTTAGAACAATATATATATTTATTAGGCGCGTTAGAGAATTTTGAAATAGCCATTAGCCTGACGACTAAAACTTGATCGTGAGATTTACAAGTTACGTTTTCAAAAGTGGCAATGTTCTAAATAAATGATCAAATTGACGCAACTATATTTTTGACGATAAACATTACAACAAACATGTACAAGTGATAAAGTAGAGTATGAACTTGCATGCACGACATCATTCCATGACTTAAATCATATCATTCATATTAGGTTGCGAGTAGTTTTCGAGTCCGTTGTGCCTTTATATCTTGGGATTGTCGTGCCATGTGTCTTGAGACTGTTGTGTTTTGCTTCTCGGTGCCAGTCGTGTCAGTTGTGATCTTGCATTGCTGTGGCTAAGGTGAGTTCATGGCCCCTACTTTTACTTGTTTTATAACTGTTTTGGGGGAGAATACATGCTCGTTGTTTTTCACTAAACTCAATGCTTTACAAACGTTTTTATGCTGTAAACTACTGTGTTACATGATTTTGGACATATATGTGTGATGAGGTGATTATAAGTTGTGACATGCTTGTTTGTGAGTACATGACTGTGCCACTGTTAACTCTCTGCGGAGGGCCCACAAGTTATAGGTTCAGTTGGTGTAACTGTTAACTCTCTGTTGAGAGCCCACATGTTGATAGATCTATCGGGGTAGCTCCCCACGTGATATTGGTTATGGGTATGATGAACATCTTAGGCTCAGTTGGCGCGACACTATATGAGCATGGTAACTGTACGATTGATTTTGGTTCGAAATGTTTGGAATTATGATATTGTTTATAGATTGGTTTTGGAACTGTGATTTAGGCAGTGTGAGCCTATGTTGAACTTGACTTGTTGTGAATGATGTTTGAACTCAGAAACCTTTTGGTTCAACCATATTGTTTTAAACTAAAACCTATGAACTCACCAACCTCGTGTTGACCCGTTTTAGCATGTATTTTCAGGTTCTTAAAGTGTTAGCTCACATTTGGCGGCAGTTGGCATGGCATGGCATGGTTATAGGATCGAGACACTTGGATATTCATTTGGGGACCGTTGTACTTATTTTATGGGCCTATTTCCGCACAAAAATTTAACAATGTAAATTGATACTTTTGATTAATCAATTATATTCTAAATGATTGTGGTGAAAAACCGTTCTTTGTACTTATGTTGTGATACCAATTTTGTAGCACCCCAGCGACATTGTCTTCCGTTGTGACCCGATCTTCGGGGTGTGACAGGTAGTACGTCAAGCAATTTGGAAGCTATGTCATCCGAGCTTCGACTTAGATGGGAAGCGGTCCAAGCGGCGTACGAGGCGGCTAGAGTGAAAGACGAGATGATAATGTGTTTGGAAGAATTTAAATTTCTCGGTATGAAAACGATTGAGATGGATCCGGCCGCGGTGTATTGGATCAAATTGAAAAAGAAGAAAATCGCCGAAAAATATAATTTGCCATCGCCGCCAACCGACTAGTTTAATTTATTTACTTATTGTATTTTATTTCGTAATTTCTTTATGTCGTTTTTTTTATTGTAATGTTTAATTTTATTAATGAAGTATATTAGATTGTTTAATGAATGAAATTGTTGAAGGTGGAATTTGTAAATTGCAATTTTTAAAAAAATGGGTCCCAAAAAGTTGTGTTATTTGGTGTTATGATTACGGGGTGTTTTTTTGTTATGTTATTTGGTGTTGAAATGATGTGGCACTGACGTGGCGGGGAAAATGGTGTTAACACATGTTATAAGAGCAAAGGGTATAATAACCCAGAGTTAAACTTTAACACACTGTCACGTCAGCGCCACATCAACTTTAACCTTTTCACCTGTAACTCAAAAAAACACCCCTTATCATAACTCACTTTAACTCAACTTTAACTCAAATATTTTCAAACTCAACCCCTAAACTTAAACTAATACTTCATTTATTAAAAACATAACATTAATTCTTAAACATATTACAATACGGAAAAAAAAAAATAATAAAATAAAAATAAGAATAAATCTAGTGACGAGGTTGCAAGTTATATTTTTTGATGATTCGATCTTTTTCTTCATTGATCCAACACACAACGTTTGGATCCTTTCCGTTAGTGTCAATCATCAAAAATTTCATCTCTTCCAATCTTGTTATCGTTTCATCTTTTATTTGGGCCGCCAGATACGCCGCTTGGGCGGTTTCCCGTTTCAAGTGATACTCGTATGTCATAGCCTCCCCGAATTGGCTAGACGAGCTCGTTCCACCGGTACTCACTCCCCCGGTACTTGTCGTGCTCTCGGATCTAGCTTTCTTTGAAGCACGCTTTGTGCCCATAAGACGTGGTTGTTCATCACGACCAAACAACGCCTCGTTTGTTTGGCTTGGGACATCGCCGGTTAAATCAAGCGGATCCGGCGCGTCCCATTTCTTATGAGACCGCAAAACCTCCCAAGCCTCCTCTTTGTTAAACGGAGCAATTTTGTGCTCGTCACGATACATTTGTTTGGCGCGTTTAAGGATATCCATCTCACTTTCCCCACTTTTTTCTTGGCGTTGGGAACGTTTGTAATAGGTGTTGAACTTTGTGCAATCACGGTTCAACGTTTTCCACTTTCCTTAAATCATAGCCGTGTTTCATTTTTGAAAATTGAGTCTATTAAACTCATTTTTTGTAAGATGTTCACAAACATATAACACGTATGGATTAAGATCTTGGCCGAATAGAATAAGAAATTATAGAGAGAGAAAGAGAAGTTGGGAACCTTAGAGAGAGAAAGAAGATGATATTAGACTAGAATGTGTGAAAGCTCCAACCCTTCCCTTGTGTGGGAAGGGCTTTATATAGTACAATATTAGCCGCCCTGTGTGGGCTGTGGAGTGAGCTGACAGAGGGTAAAGACCCGACCCACTCCACGATTGCTTTAATAACTAAACTATTACTAATATTACCACTAATCCTACGAGCTAGTTAATGCCAACTGATACTCGGGGTGACCGAGTCTTCATAAGAATATTTGTATTCCTAACAATCTCCCCCTAAGAGAGGTCACCCCAGAAATAATATCTTAAATTCTAACATTCTATCATATGAGTATGACTTCCTAGCTCGTAGTTCTTGATTCTTCAAAGTCTTGAAACTTTATACTTTCAGCAGTAAACACTTTTGACGACTGATCTTTTGTCTTTGATGATCTTTGAAGATTCTTCGATGATATCATCCTGCATATGTCTTCTAGTCATTTTGTTCCAGCATCATCTCCATGTGATATTTTGATCTTTGGACCGACATGCTCACACTTTTCTGGATCATGATTTTCAGCATAAGAGTTGCGAAAGAAGTGTTGAGGGCCTTTCAATTATCAGGATTTCTTTGATTATGATGATGGTGAAGTATGAGCATGGGGTGATGGACCGGCATCTTTTCGGCAATCAGCTGCAACCGCCAGGTATTCCTGCATACGACAGTTAGCAATAAAACGTCCGGTACTTACAGGTTCGGACTTCGAGATTGTTAACAGCATAGTGTGAAAACTCTCTCTAATCCTTACCAAGGCCGTTCCTAAATCGGAAACCCCCAGAGGGCTTACAAGATCTACCGTAGTAAATCAACGATTAGGTGCGTCGCTGGAGTTCACTCCACGACTGTAGACCGTTTGAAACCACCGCGACCACTAAGCGTAATCCACAAGAAATTACCGAAGTGACCTGCTTTCAGGGCTGTTTGATGTTGACCCTGGCAAGAATTTCCATTCAATCACTGAGAGTTACATTTGTAAACTCTCTCATAAATGTTCTGGCAGATTGCTAAGATCTGCGTAGGACTCATAAGTTTACACCTGGCGTCATTAATGTTGAACAGCCAGTGTAGAAGTAACGTGTGTTCCTATTGAGATCTTTTGATGCATCTCTTGGCTCTAGACTCAATAAGTGCTTTTTTGGTAGTCGGAGACTGGAGCGGTGTCTCCTGTTTCAATATCAACATAACTCGTAATGAGCGGTCGATAGATTATGCAGGGTTCCCCGTGAGAATGAAACAAGTCCTTTTAAGAGAACTTGAGTGGTTTAGAAGGTTTAGTGCAGTGCGTCACTGGGTCCATAACGTCTTGTCTTCAATACCGGTGTTACCTTAGTAACCACCAGTAGTATATGAATTGAACCCGGTTTCTGCCCTAAGGTTGAATAATTGGAGGGCTATTTCTTTTCACCCTTTCTCATTTCTTTTCTTTTTAATTCTTCAACCCCTTCTTTCTCCTTTCTCATATTACTCCTTTTTTCATAATCGTACCTAAGGACTTTCTAATACTAACTATTTGGTGTTTTCCCTGGGTAGATCCCTCCAGTTCTGGCGGATCATAGGATGGTTTTCCTAACCTTAGCCACCTTATAACTTCATGACTAACCTATGTTGCCATTAACCAACTCCTTGGAGAGTTTTATATTATTTTCAAAGGCTCCCCCTTAACATGTGCTCATACGATTTAATTTAAAATTTGCACATGTTGGGTAGAGATTGCACTTTTTGAATTGATCAACTTTCAGTGAACATGACCGATTCGAGACACTCTTACATCACTAGTTAGACTAGCTTGAAATTATTACCCGGCCTGGTCCAATCCACAGAAAGTTTCTCGAAACGGTACACTCTACTCAAACACATCCTCTTCGAGACACGCTTACATCACTGGTTAGACCAGCTTGAAATTATTATCCGGCCAGGACATGTCCTTTCGATTAATGACAGTTCTTGTTTCGTCAATTCATTGGTAACGTCTGAGTCACATGAGATGTCGCATCCTTTTTGCTATCATGCCATTTGCTCCCCCTCAATATGTGTGATGCGCGTGATGTGTCGTTGCGGTTTAGCAGTATTAATGCCTACTCAAGTTTTAAATTTATATTTAGCCGACTTATCAATAACACACACACTTAACGAGCAGTGTACCCGGTCAGTATGAATATAATGGTAAGCAGAGTGTCGATCACTAAGAGTGGAACGTATTATCTAGTTATTCTAATCAGTATTTTAATATCCTAAGTTAGTTATACAACCTAATCTAACGCAAGGGGGTTCAGCCTGAGAGACTGGCACAATTTGGTTATAATTAAATAGAAAACTAAACTAATGAGCACGAACCAGCAATTAGCACACGCATACACAGATAGATACTCGAGACAATAAGAAGACCTGTCCTGATAATTAAATAGCTTGTCACTTGTTTTATTGCTAGTTTTATATGAAGTGTATATAATTAAACCTTTCTCGTTGGCTCTAATCTTATCGGCGAGTAAACCCTTAATGATTACTTATGTCTATCCTACTTTTCTAGAGACGCTAGAATAAATAGGCGAGAAGGGGCATGGCAACCCAAGCAAGACTCAGCTAGACACAGAGGTTATCAATGCACTAATAAAAGTCACCAAAGACATCAACATATAAACTTTAATTAATGGGAAAGCAATATTAAGGGGAGTGCATGATCTTCCGTAGTCACATGACACAAGCCCATCAATCCTGATGAATTAAAGCGTACTAAAACAATAAAACAAAACTACTTAATGAATTGAATACATGCAGGACCTTCTTACAGATCTTGTATCTTTGTTTGAGGTGTGTCTTGTGCTGCTTGGTCATCTGGATTCGGCTCTAGGGTTATACTAAAGGTCTCTTAAATTCGTCTGACCTTGGGGTATTTATAGTTTCTGTCTGAGGGATCGATGTGGCGCATTGAGTTGATAGATGCGGCGCATTGACTTAACTTCGCGTGGGGTCCAAGATTAATATATTCTGGAATATTCGTACACCGTCTTCAGATGCGGCGTAACTTGATCTTTGTATGCGGCGCATGTACTTTAGCTGTATTGGATTGTAACTGGTGAAATCTTGATAGTGATACGCCGTATGTTAGAAGTATATTGCGGCGTATCTGGAGTAGAACGAGTTTGATCTTCTTCTTTGACCAAAGTTTCATATGCGGCGCATGACAGAATTGCATGCGGCGCATTCTTCAAAGTCAGGCAATGGTCTTCGAATTCATCTAAGTATGATATTGCGTCGTATTTATTGAGTGAGATACGGCGCATCTTCTGGGTTTCAGTAGACTTTTGACATCTCGCTTGTTTTGCTCCATAATTAGTCCAAAATTGCCAAGTTTCACATAATGCTTGTTTTTACCTGAGAATTACTAAAGTAAACATTAATGTATCGATTCTCATATATAATATAATAAAACAAGTCAAATAAATAGGATAAATGATGATAATAAAATGTACTTATTTGAGTTCATCAAATATCCCCCCACTTGAACTTTACTTGTCCCCAAGTAAACCTTAGAATTAATCATATGAAAATGTATCCTAAAAGATATTAGGATTTATTTTTATATTTAAGCACGTATTCGTTTTGTCATAATCACACAACCAAACACTTAACGAAGTAGAAACCAAAATAATTTTTAATGTAAAACAATTCTAAATCGTTTAGTTGCTTAGTCGTGACGAATATTGATCATCCTTTTTAATCTCTATCGATCTCATATTCCAGAAAAGGCGACAAAATCACAAATACATGATCGAATCCACGACCACGATACTTGCAATTGCTCAAATCCTTAACTCGAATAGGCTAAAGATAGGACCAAGTAATCTTCACCAATAATATTATATCAAAAAGGGCGACAAAATCATAAATACATAGCCGAATCCACGACTACGATACTTAAGATTGCTCAAATCCCTAATCTCAATAAATCAAAGGTTTGGATGAAGAATGATATAGGGTATGGATAATATTTGGGATACAAATTGGTGTAAAATGAAAAATAAACAAAACAGATAAATTAAAATCCTAAGTGTGGTTAATCACTTTCCCAACCATCCCATGAATAAGACTCATATCATTGAATAACTCACGCTTTAACACTTGAAACACACGCTTTAGGTAGACACGAATTATACTCAACAAAATCTCAATCAAAGAATAGCCTTAGTTGGCGTTCCCATAACGGCCAACTCCCATTCAATCCATAAATATAATATACAACAACAAATAGTGGTGATATCTCCCACTTAATACAAAACTTTACATAAGTTGGTGATGAAGCGAAAAGTGTACCGCTTTTAGGGGGTCATTTAAGCCCTAATTCGCGATTATATGATCAAATATTGCCCTAAATCGTTTCTTTTCTCATTTTAGGTACTTGGGACGTAATTTCTGGAATATCAAGCATTTTGGAGCTTTTTGGACGTTTTTATGCTCAAGAATGAAGAAAACAAAAAGACCAAGGAAAGTCAGGATTTTACACCTGACGGCGTCAGGCTTTGGATGCTGACGCCGTCACTTGAAGATGAAAGTGATGGAATTATACACGTGACGCGCCAGAAAGTTTTACATTGGAAGTCTGACGACGTTACGCTTTTTGACGCCACAGGTGGTCACGGTTTAATTTAAAGAGAGACGGCCCAGAAAAGGTGACGGCGTCAGGACTCATCCTGACGATGTCAGATGATATAGAGTGACGGCGTCAAGCTAGGACAAAAGAGGTGGATATGAAGTTTGCACTTGACGGGCCAGAATGATTTTTGAAGCTTTTACACGAGACGGCGTCACGTGTTATTTTACCAAGGTGGTCACGTTTCAAGACAATGAGAAGAAATCAGAAATTAACACTTGACCACGTACCTGAAGGGGTCAAGTGCTGATGGGCCAGAAAAGTTTATAACGTGACGGCCTGGTGACGGCGTCAAGATTATACCTGATGGCCATCACGTTATACGGGTTGACGCCGTCAGAACCCCTCGGACAGCAAACTGCCTATAAATACAACATCATAACTTCACTTTTTGTAAGCCCTAAACCCTAAGTCCGATTCTAGGGTTTAGGTAGGTGTTTTTCCAGCAACTTAGAGGGTTTCAATCATTTCATAAACATCAAATATTGGTTTGTTGATTCTAACTTAATTATGTCTTTCATTATTGTGGTTGTTTGCCCTTCATTGATCATGCTTTGGTAATTCACCTTGTGTCTACTTATGATTGTGTGAAACTTGTATATAATTAATTAGATCTTATTGATTTCTTGTTGATGTATGTGTCTATCGTCATCAATAAAGGTGTGACACTTCAATAGATCTAATTGGTTTAGCTTATAATTCTTGTTTCCTATTGTCTCTTGTTTGATTGGGTGATATCGATGTTAGGCTTAAGAAAACTGGCTAACCTCCTATACGGTAACTTGCTTGAACGTCTTAAGAAACATGAACCAATGCGTACTAAGGTTTTTATGGTTGTATTTAATGCATGAGCGAATTCTAGTAATCCCATGTTAGGAGCTTGATGAACTCAAATAAGTACATTTTATTACTATCATTTATCCTATTAATTTGACTTGTTTTACTATATTATGTATGAGGATTGATACTTAATCGTTTACTTTTGTAATTCTCAGGTAAAAACAAGCATTTGGTGAAACTTAGCGATTTTGGACTAATTATGGAGCATAACATGCATAAAGTTAAGAGTCTACTGAAATGTACAAGATCAAGACAAATCTGCTCCAGATGCGCCGCATCTCACTTACTACATACGGCGCATCACTATCAAGATATCACCAGATACGATCCAAGATACAAGAGGACATGCGCCGCATCTAATCATGGAGTTACGCCGCATCTTCTGGCGGTGTACGAATATTCCTGAATATTATAATCTTGGACCCCACGCGAAGTTAAGTACATGCGCCGCATCTACTTAGTAGATGCGCCGCATCTTCCCTCAGACAGAAACTATAAATACCCCAAGACCAGACGAAGTTCGAAGGCATTATATTATAACCTAAGTCCGAACAGGAGAAACAAAGGACGAATTCAGTCAAGGAGGCAGCACAAGACACACCCAAATCAAAGATACAAGAGCTGTAAGAAGGTGCTGCATGTATTTAATTCATTAAGTAGTTTTATTTTATTGTGTTAGCAAACTTTAATTCATCAGGATTGGTGGCTTGTGTAATGTGACAACGAAAGATTGCACTCCCTTTAATACTTGCTTTCCCATCAATTAAAGTTTATATGTTGATGTCTTTGGTTACTACTTATTAGTGCATTGATAACCTCTGTGTTTATTAGTGGCTTGCGGGCATTTGACTGCGGGACATAATGTGGCTCCCACGGTTATTACTAAATTGATCACTTAGGAATAACTTTTAGACATAAGTAATCATTAAGGGTTTACTCGCCGATAAGATTAGGACCAACGAGAAAGGGTTAACTACATACACTTCATATAAAGCTATCAATAAAACAAGTGACAATCTACTTAATCATAAGGACAGCCCTCTTATTGTCTCGAGTATTTATCTGTGTACGTGTGTGCTACTTGCTGATTCGTGCCTATTGGTTTATTTTATTATTTAATTGCAAACAAATCGTGCCAGTCTCTCAGGCTGAAACCCCCTTGCGTTAGGATATTAAAATACTGATTAGAATAACGAGATAATACGTTCCACTCTTAGTGATCGACACTCTACTTACCATTATCTTCATACTGACCGGGTACACTGCTCGTTAAGTGTGTGTGTTATTGATAAGTCGGCTAAATATAAATTTAAAACTTGAGTAGGCATTAAAACTGCTAAACCGCAACGACACATCACGCGCATCAAGTTTTTGGAGCCGCTGCCGGGGAGTGAATTGTTATTATCTGTTAATTTGATTAGTATTTTAATTAGGTTTTTCTTTTTTATTAGATTAATTGCATCATTGTACTATTTTGCATATTTGTTGTATTGTGTGTTAATTGTTTTCTTTTATTTTTGTGTGTTTATTTTTGTTTGTGTGTTTTTATTTTTGTTTTTATTTTTCGTATTTTTTCTGTTCTGCTATCGTTGTACAGTGCTAAATCAAACGATACGGCGCATCTGATTTATCAGATACGGCGTATTGCGTTTAAATTTTTTAAATACAACGCGTTTAATTAATTAGATACGACGCATCTTTTCCCCAAGATACGGCGTATCTGTTTTTAATAAGAAATTTTTCTAAGCGATAAAGTAATACGACGCATCTGCTTTTGCAGATACGGCGTATCTATTTTTGATAAAATTTTTTTTCTAAACGTTAACGCCATACGACGCATCTGCTTTCGTAGATACGGCGTATCTATTATTTTAATTAAAAACAGTTTGCGAATTATTAAACAGATACGGCGTATCGATCTCTGTCGATACGGCGCATCTTTCTGAATCAAAAAACGATATTTATTTTTAAACGTAACTAAAATACGGCGCATTAACTTTCGTTAATACGACGCATTTAATTTTAATTAGATAAGCTGATTTTTGATTATTAAAATTGATACGGCGCATTCAAATTTCTAAGCGGCGTATCTATTTTCTGAATAAAGTCTGATTTAATTTTAACGTATTAAGATACGGCGTATCCCATTTATAGGATACGGCGCATCAACAGCAGATATCAGAAGCTTTTATTTTACTTTGATCGTTTCACCCTTCTTTTGCACGAGTAAGTTTTATTTCAGGAAGATGGACGATCCGGATATTACAATGGAAGAATATATCAAGCTTATAGAGGAAAGAGCCTTGAGCAATAATCAGATGTATGATTGGAAAAGAGCAAGATATGGTGAACAAGTCATTGAGACGAAAGAAATCACTATGGAAGAATACTTGATTTTAGGACATGAAAAGTCAAGGAAAGAAAGAAATAAATTGCCGTTTCAACACACTTGGTGTATGTCAAATGATGATGAAGAAGATTCATATACCGTGAAACCAATTCCGGCAATTGTTCTTGATAATACTTTTTCTCCGGAGATTGCACAAGATGATGTGTATACGGAACCTTACATTGAAGAATATTCTGCAATCGTATTACCACCATTAGACAATCCAACGGATGAAGATGAAAAGTATTCTAATTTTGATTTCGAACCATTTGACGCCATAGTTTATGATGACATACCTCAACCAGATCTTGACCCAACGAGGGTTTTTGAAGAAATCTGGGATGACTTGTTTAAGAATGAAATTCGGGACGATGCTGAAATTGCAAAACCACTAGTTGAAGATGGAGATTCACAAGATAGATTGGAGTCACTTACAACACAAAGTGGTACAAATTTATTTAATATTATTAATCCCGTTTCTAATAATCTTGCTAGTTTTCCTAAACAGGTTGCAAAACAAATGAATGATGAGGTCAAATTCATTACAATACCTATTGAATCACATGAAGCACCTGTGATCAACCCGTTTTTGGTGGAGCTCGAAGAAGAGTTTGGTGATGAGCTCTTAAACATTGCTATGATTGATGAAGATGACGATTCCGACCCTATGAAGTATATAGAGGAACTAGAACTTTTACTGGCCAAAGAACCTTTCTCAACTTCTGCGGAAGTCAAGGGACGCCTTACTACCAAAGAGACTAACCAAGAAGAAAGGAGACTTATTTTTCCTCAACACACTACTCTTTCGGATGGAATGGTCAAGTCGTCCAATTTATCAACCAAACCGGGTAAGAATTGGGAAGATGTGAATATATTGCCAAGGTATGATCTTTATGTATTTCTTCCATCTTTAATAGCAAATTTACACTCTTTTCGTGTTTATTGCTACTATCACCCGCACTTGATCCCAAGTGGGGGGAACAACACCCTATTACACAGTAAATAAGGGTGGAGTCAGGCTCGTGACTCGAACAAAAACAAGCGCTTCGTGGGAGGCAACCCATGCTTATCTTTTATTTTATTTTTATTATTCTGTTTTTGTGTCGAGTCAGTCAGGCCGCAGAGGATACGGCGCATCTCAATTCTGAGATGCGACGCATCTCCTGCACTGGTCATATCTTTATTTTTTTTCTGCATTTTTATTTTCGACTTTAAAACTCTTTATCAGTTTATTTTTAATGCGGCGCATCCCTGGTTAAGGATGCGGCGCATCTTTATTCTGATCCGTATTAATTCCAGGCTCGATACGGCGTATCTTCTTCCATAAGATGCGGCGCATCGACTGACCTGATGATTTTCAGTTTTAATTTTTAAATTTTATTTTTCCTAACTACTAATGTATTATGCAAGTTTGAACCTTTCTTATCTTAGGTGTGTTTTAAAGTGTTGGTGGTATTATAGTTTCCTGGATTTCCTGTGGATACATCAAGTATGAAGCTTTAACGTTCTAATCCACAAGAAGTTGATTTTTGCTCTTATACTAATGGAGGATCATACCGAGCAAATCTCAGGGGAGTTTTTCTGTTCTAATTCTTTTATTTTCCAGTTTTTAACCTTTTATACAAACAACGAGGACGTTGTTTAACTTAAGTGGGGGGATTGGAGAATTAGAACACTTAACATTTACTTGTCCTAAACTTTTTCAAAAATTATGCTTAAAATGTGCTTAATATATCAAACTTAAAAATTTTTTTTTGCATGTTTTTGTTTAAGATCTAAGTTGCATAGCTGCACACATGACGTTATTTTCAAAAATTGTGATTTTTCAAAATTCACAAATCTATGAGTGTGCCGGTGACTTGTAAACTTTAGAACTTGGCTTGTATACTATTCGAGACCACCATAATAAGTATTATTTATATAATTGGAATGACTTGTCTAAATTGGTAAAATTCTAGGATTACACCCAAATAGCCTATTATGTTATGTGTTATTAACTAACTACACTGGTTAGTTAACCCCCGTATAAACCCTTTTGTTACTCTCATTTTTAGAGTAAGATACCCCTAGAAAAACACTCAGAGCCATTCCTTTCGTTTCTTACACCTATGTTTAAAATGTTTCGTTACACCCTTACACCTTAGCCTACCCTGTAGATTAGAATCCGTGGTTGGTTAATTGCTATAGGCAGAGTGTGTTTCCTTACATTACCTGTGTTCGCGTGCGTAATTCATTATCTTGGGTTAGGTCGGGAAATTGCACAATGCAATTGGAGTGAAAGTAAATATTGTATATCTTTGAGTTTATTTTTCGTGTGTTTACTACTTTCGCTATTACCGTTATTTCTGAAAGTATGAAAAGTATGAAAACAATTATCCAGAATTATCATTATAGTGATGTGGTAAAATTTTACACATCTATGTTTATGTTTAAAGTTTATAAAAAAAAAAAAAAAAAAAAAAAAAAAAAAAAAAAAAATCGAAAAAAAATAAGAAAAGAAAAAGAAAGAAAGAAAAGTTGGATGTTTGTTTTTTAACCAACTTATGTAAGGTTATGTAAGTGGTCGATATCACCACTATTTGTTGTACTATATCTATGGATTGAATGGGAATTGGCAGTTATGGGAACGCCAATTAAGGTTTATTCTTTGATTAAGACCTTGATGAGTATAATTCGTGTCTACCTAAAGCGTGTGTTTCAAGTGTTAAAGCGTGAGTTATTCAATGATATGAGTCTTATTCATGGGATGGTTGGGATAGTGATTAACCACACTTAGGATTTTAATTTATTTGTTTCGTTTTTATTTTCCTTTTACACCAATTTATATCCCAAATATTATCCATACCCTATATTATTCTTTATCCAACCAAACCTTTGATTTATTGAGATTAGGGATTTGAGCAATCTTAAGTATCGTAGTCGTGGATTCGACTATGTATTTATGATTTTGTCGCCCTTTTTGATATATTATTATTGGTGAAGTTTGGACCTATCTTTAGCCTATTCGAGTTAAGGATTTGAGCAATTGCAAGTATCGTGTTCGTGGATTCGATCATGTATTTTTGATTTTGTCGCCTTTTCTGGAATTTGAGATCGATAGTGAAAGAGAATAATTAACCCTTAAGCCTAAAAACCCTTTTTACCGCTTTAGACTTGTTATTCCTTAGCTTTAGTGGTGGAGATGTGTATACTTGCCAAGCTTATGATAGAATATTCGTCACGACTGGACAGTTAAACGATTAGATTTGCTTTTATCGAATTATTTTATTTATACTTCTAATTTGTTAAGTGTTTAGTTGTGTGATTATGAAATAAACGAATACATGCTTAAATATAAAAATAAATCCTAACATCTTTAAGGATACATTTTCATAAGAGAAATTCTAAGGTTTACTTGGGGACAAGTAAAGTTCAAGTGGGGGGATATTTGATGAACTCAAATAAGTACATTTTATTACTATCATTTATCCTATTAATTTGACTTGTTTTACTATATTATGTATGAGGATTGATACTTAATCGTTTACTTTTGTAATTCTCAGGTAAAAACAAGCATTTGGTGAAACTTAGCGATTTTGGACTGATTATGGAGCATAACATGCATAAAGTTAAGAGTCTACTGAAATGAAGAAGATCAAGACTAATCTGCTCCAGATGCGCCGCATCTCACTCATGACATGCGCCGCATCTCTATCAAGATATCACCAGATACGATCCAAGATACAAGAGGACATGCGCCGCATCTAATCATGGAGTTACGCCGCATCTTCTGGCGGTGTACGAATATTCCTGAATATTATAATCTTGGACCCCACGCGAAGTTAAGTACATGCGCCGCATCTACTTAGTAGATGCGCCGCATCTTCCCTCAGACAGAAACTATAAATACCCCAAGACCAGACGAAGTTCGAAGGCATTATATTATAACCTAAGTCCGAACAGGAGAAACAAAGGACGAATTCAGTCAAGGAGGCAGCACAAGACACACCCAAATCAAAGATACAAGAGCTGTAAGAAGGTGCTGCATGTATTTAATTCATTAAGTAGTTTTGTTTTATTGTGTTAGCAAACTTTAATTCATCAGGATTGGTGGCTTGTGTAATGTGACAACGAAAGATTGCACTCCCTTTAATACTTGCTTTCCCATCAATTAAAGTTTATATGTTGATGTCTTTGGTTACTACTTATTAGTGCATTGATAACCTCTGTGTTTATTAGTGGCTTGCGGGCATTTGACTGCGGGACATAATGTGGCTCCCACGGTTATTACTAAATTGATCACTTAGGAATAACTTTTAGACATAAGTAATCATTAAGGGTTTACTCGCCTATAAGATTAGGACCAACGAGAAAGGGTTAACTACATACACTTCATATAAAGCTATCAATAAAACAAGTGACAATCTACTTAATCATAAGGACAGCCCTCTTATTGTCTCAAGTATTTATCTGTGTACGTGTGTGCTACTTGCTGATTCGTGCCTATTGGTTTATTTTATTATTTAATTGCAAACAAACCGTGCCAGTCTCTCAGGCTGAAACCCCCTTGCGTTAGGATATTAAAATACTGATTAGAATAACGAGATAGTACGTTCCACTCTTAGTGATCGACACTCTACTTACCATTATCTTCATACTGACCGGGTACACTGCTCGTTAAGTGTGTGTGTTATTGATAAGTCGGCTAAATATAAATTTAAAACTTGAGTAGGCATTAAAACTGCTAAACCGCAACGACACATCACGCGCATCAGAGCTTCTTAGCCGGCTCGACATAGGAGTGAAGTAGGAGCTTCTAGAGTTGGGGAAGTACGTACGCCACCCCACGATTGGTATTAAGGAATACAACCCGTCAATTAAAACAAGGTGTGACAATTCAATAGGTAGAATTGGATAGCTAGCAAGGAGTAATACATCATAGGTAGATACGCTTCACTTCCCTTGTAGAACCCTAGTTTACTTTCCTGCACATTAGTTTAATTAGTAGCTTTTGGGTTAGTTGATTAACAACTAATTCCGCCCCTTCTTCCAAAACACGAGATTTTTACTTGCTTTCCATAAAATATAAAAATACAAAAAGAATCATCCCTCACCTCTAGACCTAGTAGATAAATTTCAATCCTAACGAACACTATTCTTTGAGTTGAACGATCAATCCCCCGGTACTTGCCACTTCACTATACTACATCGGTCAGGTACACTGCCTGGTGGGGATTGCAAACTTCTCAAGATCCCTTGAGAGGTAAAACCTGTTGTAAGGTCGCAAAACCACGCATCAAGTTTTTGGCGCCGCAGCCCGGGGAATAGTTATTGTTTAGGTTGAATTTTTATTTTATTAGGTCTACTCACTAGATTCCTTTCTAGTGAGATTTTTATTTTATTTTTCTAGGATTTCTAGTAGTCTATCTTTTTCTTTGTGCCCTTTGTTTGTAAAACCATTTTCATTTGTCACTATGGCAGATGAAATTCCATTTAGATCATTGACAATTGAGGAACAATTATATTTCACCAATAGATTTGCTTCCTACGATGAATTTTTGCATAATCTTAGTGACACCCAAGAGGATTTGGGGGTAAAGCTAGATGGGTTTGATGAATTCTGTGCATGTGTGATTTCTATTAGACGATCATTATCAGGATCAATTCCTTTTAGTGAGACCCGTTGGATGAATTTTGAGGAAAGCTCCCTAACCATGGCCGATAAGTACGACGAATTAATGGATTTGTATGAGCAAGATGACCTAGTTTCTAAGAACATGAACTTAGAATCAAACCAAGACTGTGAAGTGGTTAATGTTGAACTACCTAGGTGCATGCTTGGATTAGGTTAATGTTGAACTACCTAGGTGCATGCTTGGATTAGATTTCACCATGACATAGTGATCAAGTTATTGAGAATGATTCTTATGAATCGGACCAAGAATTTGAGATGAATAGAAAAGGATTTGAGATACCTAGGTGCATGTTGGGGATAGACTTCAACAAATCACATAATAAGCACATAGGTAATCAAGATAAGAGGGAGGATAAAGTAGAAAATCCAAGTCCACCAAGTACTCCACAACACCCACCATCACTTGAGGCACACACACCGCCCGTGACTTACCCGGAAGAAGTAGAAGAAACTTTAGGAATCCCAATAGAGGTAGAACCCTTGGACCAAGCACCACTAGAGGATATAGGTTTGAATACTTATAGTGATAACCTTACTCCTAGTTCCAGGGAATTTCCTAGTGTTGATGAACCGGAGCCTCAACCTTTACACAACTTTCCATCCTTAGATACATTTCTAGGAGATAAAAGAGGAACCGACCCACCCATCAACCCATATCGTCCGGGTAGTTTTAGGATGAAGGAAGCCATTCACTCACCCCCTTCACCTCACGTGACATATTTCCACCCTAAGGGTGTGTATCGCTACTTTCACCCGCACTTAATCCTAAGTGTAGGGAAAACCTCCCTTATTTCTGTTAAATAAGGGTAGAGTCAGGCTCGTGACTCGAACAAAAACAAGCGCTTCTTGGGAGGCAACCCATGTTTTTAATTGTTTGATGTTTTTATTTTATTTGTTTGTTTGTGTCATATATGCTTAATCATAATTGTTAAATTTTCATGTTTCGAATAATTTGTGAAAATGCTTTATTTTTTTCTTAACTTCGTCTTAATTGCATATAAAGGTATTTTACAAAAAGATAAGTGTAGGGAAGTTTATATTTTGTTAAAAAGAACAAAATTCAAACATGGAAAATTCACAATTCATGATTAGCATATATTCTATCTTGTTTGTGTGTCAATACTTGTGGACATGATTTATGAGTTCCTATTTGTAATTCATCCCGCAAGTATCCTATCCTTTTATTGTTTTGTTTTGTTTTTATTTCTAAGTCTGGAATTACATCTAGTTGTGGTTTTTCTTTGTTCGGTTTGATGCTTTGGTTTTTGTGTTTGATGATTACAGGTTATATTGGAAAAGAAGATGTACATGCAACAAATCAAGAGGATGATTATATTTCTGGAGTGAAGCTTGTCATGTTCATTCTCTTGGAGGGAGATTTAACCATATTATCACATCATCCATACTGAGCGAATCAGGGGAGTATTAGTTTCTTCCATTCTCATTTATTTTTACTTTTACATCTTTTATTTAGAACATTGGGGACAATGTTTGGATTAAGTGTAGGGAAGGTAAATTAGGATGCCTTAGAAACTACAACTTCGCTTGATTTTTGTTTTGTTTAATAGTGAATGTGTAATAAAGCCAAGAGAAATATTGGTTAGGGCAATTTTAGCACCAAATTTAAAATTTTTTACAACATATAGGAGTGAAACTTTGATTTTAATAAGCGTCTCATGGATAGGGAATTGTATGACTAGCACAAAAACCATACCACTCAAAAATTTCCACCCCAAATATGTGAGGTTCGCCTTTAGATCTTTAGGAAAAAGCATTCATTGTTGGTGCTTATGAGTGTACCGGTAGTTTATAGATTCTAAAACTTGCGTTTGTGATGCATACCGAGACCGCTAGTGAGACTACATTCGTGTAGTTAGGATTGACTACATGATAAGAGGCATTAGGATTAACCCATTGTTTTACACCTGTGCTTTTGTTATAATTACATTGGCTACATTGGTCAAGTAATTCTCCCACACCCTTTGCGTTGTACTCATTTTTAGTACACGATACCCCTAGTACACCCCTCAGAGCCTATCTTTTCGTTTCTAACTTTAAGCATTTTACTTAAAGGAAGAATTTGTTACACCCCACTTAAATGTACACCCAAATCGCCTTAGCCTACCGTGTGTGCACTCATCTTTAGTGCATTATTGTGACAACATTTGTTTAAACCCTTAGTTAATTATCTAATTGATTACATGGTTGCTAAGTCGAGTCATATCCTTGTACATATTGTTTTGGGACGATTGGGACTTATGGGTAAAGTACTAGTGTAATGGAGTAATGGGGAAGAACATCATTTATTACCCCCATATGTACGTTAATATTTTAAAGTACTCCAAATGTTTCAATTATCTTGATTCGAGTCATTAGAATAATTTTATGTAAAGTATGTAAAAGTTCAAGTGTAGGGATGGTACAAAGAATCCCTAGTGATGTATCGTTTTGGATGGTAGGGCAAGAGTGTATGCAAAAAAAAAAAAAAAAAAAAAAAAAAAAAAAAAAAAAAAAAAAAAGAAAAAGAAAATTAAAAGCATACGGACTACCATCCGCCTTTATCTTTTATTTATGTTTTGTTTTGTTTTATGTTTATTAGTTCGTGATTAGTTTAAGTTGAGTCGAGTCTTGGCTTAGCAACGCCTCATTCTACATGTAATTGACCAAGATGATTGACTTGCCGCCAGTAAAAATATCCTTTATCCAACAAACCGTGTTCTCCTTATCCCTAAACCTAACGTTATAACCCTTTGTAAAGACCTCTTTGATAGTTTATCCTAGGTGCTTACGCCAATGTGGTGGAGGTTTTGATCCTTTCCCAAGCCTATGGTAATCTATTTGCTATGACAGGTAATGAGTGATATTTCTCCATTTTCATGTATAAATTTACAACACCCTAGGGATGAGAGTATCCAAACACTTAATGTGAGGTGCTAGTGTATAATTTTCGTGCTTGTTTTGACTAAGGTGGAACGATCATTTGTTGTAATTACTTTTATATTAATGTTAAATGACCCTAACTTGTATTTTGATTGGTGGAAAAGCTCATTTGCTTGAGGACAAGCAAATCCCAAGTGTAGGGATATTTGATGAAGCGAAAAGTGTACCGCTTTTAGGGGGTCATTTAAGCCCTAATTCGCGATTATATGATCAAATATTGCCCTAAATCGTTTCTTTTCTCATTTTAGGTACTTGGGACGTGATTTCTGGAATATGAAGCATTTTGGAGCTTTTTGGATGTTTTTATGCTCAAGAATGAAGAAAACAAAAAGACCAAGGAAAGTCAGGATTTTACACCTGACGGCGTCAGGCTTTGGATGCTGACGCCGTCACTTGAAGATGAAAGTGATGGAATTATACACGTGACGCGCCAGAAAGTTTTACATTGGAAGTCTGACGGCGTCACGCTTTTTGACGCCATAGGTGGTCACGGTTTAATTTAAAGAGAGACGGCCCAGAAGATCTTGAAGGTGGCAGCGTCAGGACTCATCCTGACGATGTCAGATGATATAGAGTGACGGCGTCAAGCTAGGACAAAAGAGGTGGATATGAAGTTTGCACTTGACGGGCCAGAATGATTTTTGAAGCTTTTACACGAGACGGCGTCACGTGTTATTTTACCAATGTGGTCACGTTTCAAGACAATGAGAAGAAATCAGAAATTAACACTTGACCACGTACCTGAAGGGGTCAAGTGCTGATGGGCCAGAAAAGTTTATAACGTGACGGCCTGGTGACGGCGTCAAGATTATACCTGATGGCCATCACGTTATACGGGTTGACGCCGTCAGAACCCCTCGGACAGCAAACTGCCTATAAATACAACATCATAACTTCACTTTTTGTAAGCCCTAAACCCTAAGTCCGATTCTAGGGTTTAGGTAGGTGTTTTTCCAGCAACTTAGAGGGTTTCAATCATTTCATAAACATCAAATATTGGTTTGTTGATTCTAACTTAATTATGTCTTTCATTATTGTGGTTGTTTGCCCTTCATTGATCATGCTTTGGTAATTCACCTTGTGTCTACTTATGATTGTGTGAAACTTGTATATAATTAATTAGATCTTATTGATTTCTTGTTGATGTATGTGTCTATCGTCATCAATAAAGGTGTGACACTTCAATAGATCTAATTGGTTTAGCTTATAATTCTTGTTTCCTATTGTCTCTTGTTTGATTGGGTGATATCGATGTTAGGCTTAAGAAAACTGGCTAACCTCCTATACGGTAACTTGCTTGAACGTCTTAAGAAACATGAACCAATGCGTACTAGGTTTATTTGGTTGTATTTAATGCATGAGCGAATTCTAGTGATCCCATGTTAGGAGCTTCTTAGCCGGCTCGACATAGGAGTGAAGTAGGAGCTTATAGAGTTGGGGAAGTACGTACGCCACCCCACGAATGGTATTAAGGAATACAACCCGTCAATTAAAACAAGGTGTGACAATTCAATAGGTAGAATTGGATAGCTAGCAAGGAGTAATACATCATAGGTAGATACGCTTCACTTCCCTTGTAGAACCCTAGTTTACTTTCCTGCACATTAGTTTAATTAGTAGCTTTTGGGTTAGTTGATTAACAACTAATTCCGCCCCTTCTTCCAAAACACGAGATTTTTACTTGCTTTCCATAAAATATAAAAATACAAAAAGAATCATCCCTCACCTCTAGACCTAGTAGATAAATTTCAATCCTAACGAACACTATTCTTTGAGTTGAACGATCAATCCCCCGGTACTTGCCACTTCACTATACTACATCGGTCAGGTACACTGCCTGGTGGGGATTGCAAACTTCTCAAGATCCCTTGAGAGGTAAAACCTGTTGTAAGGTCGCAAAACCACGCATCAGTTGGTTAAAACAAACTTCCAACTTTTCCTTTTTCTTTTTCTTTTCTATTTTTTTTTTCGATTTTTTTTTTTTTTTTTTTTTTTTTTTTTTTTTTTTGACGTCAACATATATGTGTAAAATTTCACAACTTTTCTATCACTATTTTTCCGGATAATTTTTCCATACTCTTCATACTTTCAGAAATAACTGTAATAGTGAAAGTAGCAAACACACGAAAAATAAACTAAAAGTTATACAATATTTACTTTCATACCAATTGCATTGTGCAATTTCCCGACCTAACCAAAGATAATGAATTACGCACGCGAACACAGGTAATGTAAGGAAACACACTTTGCCTAAAGCAATTAACCACGGATTTTAATCTACAGGGTAGGCTAAGGTGTAAGGGTGTATCGAAACATTATAACAAAGGTGTAAGAAACGAAAGGAATGGCTCTGAGGGTTTTTCTAGGGGTATCTTACTCTAAAAGTGAGAGTAAACAAAGGGTTTATACGGGGGTTAATATCACATAACATATAAAGGCTATTTGGGTGTAATCCTAGAAATTTACCAATTTAGACAAGTCACTCCAATTATATAGATAATACTCATTATGGTGGTCTCGAATAGTATACAAGCCAAGTTCTAAAGTTTACAAGTCACCGGCACACTAAAGTTTTAATATTTTTGAAAGAATAGAGTTATGTGTGCGGTTATGTAATTTAGACTTTAAACAAAAACATGCTAAAAAAAATTTAAAATTTTGATATATTAAGCGCATTTTAAGCATATTTTGAAAAAGTTTAGGACAAGTAAGTGTTCTAATTCTCCATCCCCCCACTTAAGTTAAACAACGTCCTCGTTGTTTGTGTCAAAGGTTAAAAACTGGAAAATAAAAGAATTAGAACAGAAAAACTCCCCTGAGATTTGCTCGGTATGATCCTCCATTATTCGTATAAGAGCAAAAATCAACTTTCTTGTGGATGAGAACGTTTAAGCTTCATAAATGATGTATCCACAAAAATGCAGGAATCTATAATACCATTTAGACTTTAACACACCTGAGTTAAGAAGGTTCAAACTTGCATAATACATTAGTAGTTAGTAAAAATAAAACCTACAAAAATTAAACTGTAAATCATCAGGTCAGTCGATACGCCGTATCTTATGGAAGAAGATACGCCGTATCGAGCCTGGAATAAATACAAAATAAAATAAAATAAAGGATAGGATGCGTCGCATATGTTTCACTAAATGCGGCGCATGTAGTTACCAAACAGTCTGTTAACAGTATGTTGTAAAATTGGCACGTTTCACGGTTTACCTCTCGGGTTCTCTCGTTCACTCATGCTGAACTTAATGCCAGTCTCCATCAAACATAATAAGAAACATAAACTGAAACATTAAATAAACACATGATAATAGTATTTAGTACAATCCCAAAAGAGTAAAAATGTACGAGGAACGATGTCTATAAATTCAAACACATGAAATCAAGGATGTGGGGAGTCGTCTCCTTCAGCCGAGCGAGTCTCTAAGGTGCTAGCATCATCGGTCCTAGGTCGGACTCTGCGTGTGCCATGTGAAGGGAGCCGGGAGTATCTGATCATGCCTCTAACGTAAGTACCATCTGGGCGAGTATGGTTCGTGCCCTGATGCTCCAGAATCTGACTCACACTCCCAACTAGCCAACCTATATCCCTCCTGACTACAGCAACGTCAGCCCTCATACCGTCAACTATACCCCTCAAAGCTCTCACCTCCTCCTCAGCTCGCTCTACTCTCTGACCTACAGTACGTACAACTGGTGGCGGGGGTACCTGTGGCTCCTCCTGAGCTGGAGCAGCAGCTGGAGCTCCCAGGGGATCTCCCTGCTCCGGCTCTACCTCTACTGGTCTAACGGGACCCAATGCTACCCAATAGCATCCCCCCATGATCATCTCACAAATCCCTAACCTAACCAGATAATCCTGACCAATAACCGGCAAACTGGTCACCTCAATCTCTAAACCAGCAGGGATCTCATCACCAATCACACCAAAATGTCAGGCCAATCTAGACACAAAATGTCCCCCGGTCATCTGGCTCCTCCTGTCTCTCCCTAAAGCGCCTCTATGAAGGAAATGTGCCAAAAAGTGAGGGATGTTCACCACCAATCCCTCATCCATGCTCCTGAGAAGGAAGAGATCAAGAGTGGTCACCTTCTTAGGTGACTGACCTCTCCTAGCAATGGTCAACGCAATCATCCGGTGGCACAATCTCCTCAAAGGCTCTCTGATGAGTGTGTAGGATGGGGTGGTAGTGGTGGAATCACCCCCAGAGGATATCCTCTCCCAGTAATCACCGAGCAACATCCTATCTGGAACTACCCGTAAGCTCTCAGTCCAGTATCTAGCAAACCCAGCAGATCCTATCTCCTCCTCAGTATGTAATCCCATGGCCAAAATGAACTGTTGCATCGACATCTGCCTGTGTACCCCACCTAACCTAAACACCAGAGCATCAGCTGTATCTAACTCCACATCAGTCTCTCTGTAATAAACCATAATAAAGAACTCTAGCATGAGCTCCTTAATCAGAGGCTCATCAATACCAAACAACCTATCCCATGCATACGATCTAAACACAACATCGTCATCCTCATTCCTCACCACCATCTCTAACATATCACGAAGACTACCAGCAGCATTGATCGCCCCCAAACGGTCAACCCAAATTAACCAGGTAAATGGTCAACAAGAGTCAAACAATCTCGGGCACGATGCAATTTACCAAAGGAGTTTAGTGTTTCCCCGGGTCGTTAAGTCCCAACGAGGCGTGAAATCTGTAATAAAACGAATTTGTGATCGGGTGAAATTGAATAGAAAAAAGGTGTATTTTGAATTTTTACGCTAAAACATGTGAATATAAATTAAAAGCGAGTTATGAAGCAAATTTGTTAATAAAGTTGAAACCACCGATTTCTAAATAAACTTATATAAAACTACTCGTACATAATAAAATCTATGCTAATAACAACGATAATAAACATTACGTTAAAAAATGACAATAAATAAACAATAATATATAAAACTAAATTACTAGGACTAGTATTAAAACTAGAATAGATCGGACTAGTATTAAAACTAGAATAGATTGGACTAGTATTAAAACTAGAATAATTACTAAACAAAAGAAAACTAAAAATAAATAGACAAACTAAATTTTAAAAAAGTGCTCTCAAACTTAAGAGGTGTCAAGGCTTATTTGTAAAATAAGCCGAGCTTAACAAGCTCATGCATCTCTTTTTATGTTTGAATTGAGCTACAGGGCATAATATTTAAATGACTTGAAAATTAAGGTACGATTAAGCATAAATTGAAATATAAAGATAGATTGAAATTGGTACTGTAAATAGGTTTATTACAATTTGTCAAAGAGTAATAAGATCCTGAAAGCATTTAAATGACAAGGTAATAAAGATAAGCAATAAAAACGATTATGTAAAAATTAACTGAAAAAATAAAAACTACTAAAAAAAATAATGCTGCTCAACATATGCTTCGGATCATTGCTATTTATAGCAGTGAGAGTCGGTTAGTTTTTCTTAAGCAAGGCCACGTGGCGCTTGACCATTGGTTGAAGAAAACTAATAGTGTGTTGGAGAAGCCTGCCTTTTTATTCATTTTCTTCATCACGTGGGCAGAGAAATATGAGTACATCTATCCCATTTGCAAATGAATGACTTTATAACACACGTAGGACCCACCAAAACTAAAGATAGAATTAATTTCAACTTTGCCTTCACTTGACAATTAACACCCCTCTTCTTCACTTTTAGTCCTTGT
This sequence comes from Artemisia tridentata subsp. tridentata, assembly GCA_021014915.2. Lineage (NCBI taxonomy): Eukaryota > Viridiplantae > Streptophyta > Magnoliopsida > Asterales > Asteraceae > Artemisia > Artemisia tridentata. The sequence continues at coordinate 334,964,010 of CP139506.1, forward strand.
CTTATAAACTTCATATGAATTAAACACTTTTGGTCCCTCATCGTTCTTTATATTTAATTCAATGGTCCTTGAAATAAATAATCTTTTAAACTTCTTTTCTTTTGCCTCGATGCTCCAAATAAAATTAACGATAGACTCGCAATTTCGTGCTCTTTTCAATCTCGTGCTCGGTTTTTGTCCATTTTGCCTTTCTTTTTGTCTTTTTCTCATATCAGTACCTGCACATATATAAACACAAAAACAATGATATCTGTAATATAATTTGGGTGTTTTTGGTCATTTTTGCAGTTCAAATGGGAATAAAATGATGAGTATTTAGACACTCATCAATCCCCCACACTAAACTATTGCTAGTCCCTAGCAATCTTTTATGAAAATTTAATGGATTTTATGTCTCTTTACCAAAAGCCATTACTTCTGGAGTAGCCAATGTTTTAGTATGTGATACTTTGGTACATTAATAACCAAATGATTTTGAGCAAACCATCAGCTGTCAACGGATTTGATTTGTCTTTACCAAAAGCCGTTTGCTTCTGGACTAGCCAACTCTTAACTTATAAGGATATGGGGAGTTGAATACCATACAATTTTTGGCAAATTGTAAGCCATGAACGGATTTGATATATCTTTACCAAGAGCCGTTTGCTCTCGGATTAGCCAATCCTTATGTGGGTTAGACATGGCGGACTGATAACCATTTATTGCGTTCTAAGTGAGTTTTTTTTTTTTTTTTTTTTTTTTTTTTTTTTTTTTTTTTTTTTTTTTTTTTTTTTTTTTAATTTTGACCAAAATGGGGGTACTAGATGGTACATATGATCAAATTCGCTAGAATTCCCCCCCACACTTAGAACTGAATATTGCCCTCAATATTCAAAGTACCGGCTATTATGCCGACACTTAGAACGTAAAAAGGAAATATTACTAATAGCCATTTTTTATTTTTTTTTATTATTTTTTTTTTAACAAACATATATACAACATGTGGGGCATCTCCCCCACACTTGGGTGAGATATGGGTGAAAACCCATATTATGCTACTGTTTTTATTAACCGAGTCGCTAGCTTGACTCGACCCCGAATTCATTGGTTCATGGGGAAGTAAGTGGAAGAAACCATCTCCATCGGACTTTCTTTCAAGATGCTTGGATAACCAATTGAGCATAAGAAAGTTCCACACCGATGAGATAAATCCGGCATTTAAACCAATGTTAAATGGACAATGCCGGGGTCAAAAGTAATATCCTCACTCCCAAATGAGTGAAAGATAGGGGAAATCACCGGGTAGGTGAAGGGAAGAAGAGAGATCTGAATAGCAATTAAGACAAGAACTTCCTCCTCAAGATTTGCATACTCAAGTGGAGGAGGCAAGTCCTTAAACTTGATCTTCGGAAATTTATCAGTTTTTACAACTGACTTGATTTCCTTTTTATGAAGTTCAACGGGAGGGAGAGGAGGGGAATTTTCCTGATTCAACAATTTCTCAAGAAGAAGAATATCTCCCTCCAGATCAATCTCAGCGTTATCAATTCCTTCAAGAAATGAATCACACTTGAGAAAAGCCTCGATCTCTTCCAAATTGGAATTACTTCCCTCAAACGGAGTGAGAGAAGGGGAAGAGTCGGAAAGAATTGGTTGAGAAGAAGGAGTGGGATTGCCACTCACAGAATTATGAAAATAATCAACACTTTCTTGAGAGTACTCCTTTGAAGCAACATCAATGACATCGATTCGGTTAACCGATGCAGAATTATAATTTGAGGAGTACCTCGAAGTTTGATCATGGTTAAAGGTAACAGCTTCCTTATCCACACGCAATGTGATCTCATGCTTAAATACATCAATAAGAGCATGGCCCGTTTTTAGGAATCCTCTTCCAAGAATGAGAGGAACCTTTTGATCTGCGTCGAATTCAACAACCACAAAGTCAGCTGGAAAATGGAACTTACCTACTTTCACAAACACATCTTCGGCAATGCCGCATGGATGAGATATGGTTCGATCTGCAAGCTCTAGAGTCATGCAGGTAGGAGTAAGAGCCGGAAGAGAAAGTTTCTTCCATACTGAATGAGGCATCAGGTTGATGCTTGCACCTAGATCGGCCAAGGCATAGCATTCAACCATTCCCGGAAATACACATGGTATAAGAAATTTCCCAGGATCTCCAAGCTTCTCCGGAAGCTTTTTCAAGATAACCGCTGAGCAGTTCTCATTTAATGGAGTTTTGGCCATTTCAATCAGTTTTTCCTTGTTGCTTAACAAGTGTTTGATTGCTGATGCAAACTTGGGCATCAGAATGGTAGCATCCGCAAAGCTTATGTCAAAATGTAATTCTTTAAAAATTTGATAGAATTTATCATTTTGTTGACTAGCCTTCTCACGGAGCTTTTGCTCATTTAAGCGCGATGGGTAAGGAATGTAAGGTTTGGATTTAGGGACAGCAACTTCAGGAGTCTTAACAGATTCAAAGACAACTCCTGGATTGGATTTCTTTTTAGGGACAACCGGAGGATAGACATGTGCTGTACTTTGTGGGTTTGGAATTTGCACTTTGTCCGTTGTATCCTCCGTCTCTTTTTCCATTTCAAACAACGGAGGAAGAATAGGGCCAGCTGGCCCCTCATAAGCAGCACCACTCCGAGTGGTGATGGCTTTGACGAAAGTGGTATCTCCGTCATCATCACTGTCATCAAGCACACTGACAGGAACAGCATTGAGCATTTCGGAGTAATATCTGGCTGTTCTTTGCTCACTAAGTTTGGTTGACAAACTTTTAACCGTAAACCGTGATAGAGTAGGATCTATTCTTGACGGTTGAGGAGCAAGTGGGGGTGTAGATTTTTGGATGACTGAGGGTTGGACGTATTTAGCACTTCCATTGTTAGTGGGAAGTACCGGGTCCTTTATCACCTTGAGTCCATCATAAGCTTTACCACTATGTGTAGTGACAGCTTTGAGTTCACCCCTTGGGTTGACAACAGTGTTACTTGGAAGACCTCCCGAGGTAGAAGGTGGATTAAGATGGTCCATGAGTATGGAAAACATATTTTTAACTTCGCTTTGAGAATGATCGATTTTATTTGAAAGCTCAGTTCCTTGCTTGTGTATTGAAGATTGAAATTCATCCTTCAAATTAGAGATTTGATTTTGCATTGCCATCATGTTGGTCTCATTAACCTTGATGTAGTTATCAAGTTCATTTGGGAGAGGTCTTTGGTGATTAGGAGCTGAATACCCTTGATTACCCCTTTGGGGTGGGTATTGATTGTTCGGGGCATGATATTGAATCTGCGTGTTTTGCCCTCTTTGCTGATTAGGATTAGTCCTATTTGGATTGTTAGGAGGAGGAAATCCGGGTGGTCCATGTTGATTGCTAGCATGGTAGTTTGGTTCCACTTGAGGACGGTATTGATTACCTCCTTGATTGGAAGTTCCGGCTATAGCATTGACTTCAAATGCATTGCCATCGGTGGCAGTACAATTGTAGTAAGCGTGAGGACCACCACAAGTAACACAAACTTCTACCTTTTTGATTTCAGCAGTGTGAGAAGTTTGCGGAGCGGACTCTTTCTTTTGTGTGGAGAAAACCAAAGCTTGAATAACCTTCGTGAGTTCAGCAAGCTAAGTAACAGTACTGGACTGACTCACGGGAGATGAAGTAGAAGGACCAGCACTAGCCTGAGAATTATATGGTCTGGCTCGTGCAGTGCGGACCTTTGACTTATTTTCAATGAGTGCAATGGCTTCCTTAGTGGATTTGCTCAGAAAATTACCTCCAGCTGAGGCATTAAGAGAATCTTGGTCAGATGGGTTTAACCCATTGTAGAATGTGTCTATTTGCATCAAATCGGTGAAACCGTGATGAGGACATTTGCGGAGCAATTCTTTGAAACGATCCCATGCCTCTCCAAATGGTTCATCAAACCGTTGAGAGAATTTCATGATTTCATTTTTCAGATACGTGGTTTTAGAAGGAGGAAAGAATTCATTCACGAATTTCTGAACCAAATCTTCCCATGTTGTTATCGATCGAGGGGGTTGTTTGTCAAGCCAAATTCGGGCTGCCCCTTCGATGGAAAACGGGAAAAGAAGAAGTTTTATTGATTCCTCAGGGACACTTTTGCATTTGATGGTAGATGTGATTTTATTGAACCATCTAATGTGATCTTGAGGATCGTCCCTGTCAAAACCATAGAATTGACGCGATGTTACCAGGTTTATCAACCCAGTCTTGAGCTCAAAATTCTCAGCCACGATGGCTGGAACAACAATGGCATCTCCGTACCCATTGACGGGAGCTTGGAGCAGCTCATTCATAGGACGGTCTTCAGCCATGATGTCAGTGGTTATGGGATCAGTCCGTATCTCGGGTACGACTGATGGAGCAGAACGTCTACGACGTCTTCGAGGTATGTTTGCAAGCTCAAGAAAAGGGCTTGATGACCTAGAAGAACGAGTGCGCATGCACTAAGACGAATCTAAGAATCCTTTATAGTGATGGAAACTTAGAAAAGGTAAGGAAAATCTTTTTGGATTTTGTTGGTTTTTGAAAATAAATACAATATTTTTGGTACTCGATTAGTTAAACAAATTAACTTCACGAGTATTTTTGTTTTTATTTTAAAAATAAGAAAATATGGACAAGGATGGTTAATATACAATGGGTGTATATCCAACAATCACTGATACTTCAAATTCGATATACGCAGCACACCTCCCCGGCAGCGGCGCCAAAATTTGATCGCCCCCAAACGGTCAACCCAAATTAACCAGGTAAATGGTCAACAAGAGTCAAACAATCTCGGGCACGATGCAATTTACCAAAGGAGTTTAGTGTTTCCCCGGGTCGTTAAGTCCCAACGAGGCGTGAAATCTGTAATAAAACGAATTTGTGATCGGGTGAAATGGAATAGAAAAAATGTGTATTTTGAATTTTTACGCTAAAACATGTGAATATAAATTAAAAGCGAGTTATGAAGCAAATTTGTTAATAAAGTTGAAACCACCGATTTCTAAATAAACTTATATAAAACTACTCGTACATAATAAAATCTATGCTAATAACAACGATAATAAACATTACGTTAAAAAATGACAATAAATAAACAATAATATATAAAACTAAATTACTAGGACTAGTATTAAAACTAGAATAGATCGGACTAGTATTAAAACTAGAATAGATTAGACTAGTATTAAAACTAGAATAATTACTAAACAAAAGAAAACTAAAAATAAATAGACAAACTAAATTTTAAAAAAGTGCTCTCAAACTTAAGAGGTGTCAAGGCTTATTTGTAAAATAAGCCGAGCTTAACAAGCTCATGCATCTCTTTTTATGTTTGAATTGAGCTACAGGGCATAATATTTAAATGACTTGAAAATTAAGGTACGATTAAGCATAAATTGAAATATAAAGATAGATTGAAATTGGTACTGTAAATAGGTTTATTACAATTTGTCAAAGAGTAATAAGATCCTGAAAGCATTTAAATGACAAGGTAATAAAGATAAGCAATAAAAACGATTAAGTAAAAATTAACTGAAAAAATAAAAACTACTAAAAAAAATAATGCTGCTCAACATATGCTTCGGATCATTGCTATTTATAGCAGTGAGAGTCGGTTAGTTTTTCTTAAGCAAGGCCACGTGGCGCTTGACCATTGGTTGAAGAAAACTAATAGTGTGTTGGAGAAGCCTGCCTTTTTATTCATTTTCTTCATCACGTGGGCAGAGAAATATGAGTACATCTATCCCATTTGCAAATGAATGACTTTATAACACATGTAGGACCCACCAAAACTAAAGATAGAATTAATTTCAACTTTGCCTTCACTTGACAATTAACACCCCTCTTCTTCACTTTTAGTCATTGTCTTATAAACTTCATATGAATTAAACACTTTTGGTCCCTCATCGTTCTTTATATTTAATTCAATGGTCCTTGAAATAAATAATCTTTTAAACTTCTTTTCTTTTGCCTCGATGCTCCAATTAAAATTAACGATAGACTCGCAATTTCGTGCTCTTTTCAATCTCGTGCTCGGTTTTTGTCCATTTTGCCTTTCTTTTTGTCTTTTTCTCATATCAGTACCTGCACATATATAAACACAAAAACAAGGATATCTGTAATATAATTTGGGTGTTTTTGGTCATTTTTGCAGTTCAAATGGGAATAAAAGGATGAGTATTTAGACACTCATCAAGCATTCCCTCCGTTAATCATACCAACACCCTCAAAATCCAAAACCGAAACCCTAAAGATTTTCCTAAAGAAAATCGCCCTTAGTCTCCTTTCATAGTCAGCCTCAGTTTCTGGTGTAAGTCCCATGGTTTCAAAACAGAGCCACAAATGCCTGCGTTCAACAACTGGTAATGCCATCTGAAATAAATTTTAAGGTTAGAGAACAGTTCTGAAATATGGTCGATACGGCGCATTTGATGAAGCAATGCGGCGTATCTTAGTTGCACAAAATAAAAGAGATGCGGAGCACGCAATAACAATTACTAATACGGCGCATCCAATAAATAAAATACGACGTATGGAGGATGCGTCGTATCTAAATTACGTAATACGTCGCAACAATAGTGGAAATATTTAAATTAAAAAATAGGTTGTTACGCCGTATCAAGTAACTTAGATGCGCCGCATCTAGCAATGTATTAGTATAAAAGAAAGGGGGTCAGGCACGTTTTCCAAGAATCCGGCCCCGTGACGTAAACTCCCACTCAACATCACGGTTCCATTTACCCATATATCAAAATCTAAAAGTTCCTTTTACCACAACGATTTCATTTTCCCTCCAAAATTTAAAAACAATCTCCCCGAACCCTAATTTTTATTCAAATCAAATCGGTTTGAAATTCAATGATCTATCCAAAATTAATATAGGGGAAATCATCTAGTCCAAGTTCTAATCAAATCCCCTAAATTTTCCATCAAAATCGATATATTGCATAAACCCTAATTTTTAAATTTAAACAAAATTAAATCGGATTATTACCTTATATCACGCTTAGGATTCGGTCAAGAACTCAGATTAAAGGGTTTGATTCGAGACAAGTGGTGTGCGTTTTTTTAACTGTGTGTAAATTTTGGGTAAAAAGTAAAAATCCGGCGCATCTCTTTCATATTTATAGGGCAAATACGATGCGCCGTATCGCATAATTATCATGCGCCGTATTTATCTAAATTCGTTGACTGGTCAATAAGTGTTAATTAGTCAGAGATACGGCGCTTAGAATACTAAGATCCGCCGTATTGTTGTGCCAGTGAACAAAATTTAAATAGGGAACGTACCTTGGCCTCCGCAACACATTTCCTTATACATCAAATTGGGGTAAAACGGTATACCATATGATATATATAAATTCAAGATAAGAGCAATAGGCATATCCGTTTTATTAATGATTATAATCTTATTGTTTAGTGGATAATGATTTATTCCAAGGTTAGGAGCAAATATCGTTTTAAGCTTACAAAATTGAGATTATAATTTGAACCTGATGTATTACATAGATCAATTTCTGAAGAACTCTTACGGAAATCACAACTTTCGTTGTGGAATTCGGTGTTTTTGCATTTAGGTAATTTATAAGAAGAGAGGTTTATATCAGTGTTTAGCATGCAATTTTCACTTTTTAGTAACCTGTTTCTTAAAAATTTTCTTTTCAGACATGAACATGTAATATTTAGATTAAAGTAAAGGAAATTTTCTTTTATCGTCAAATATTCGGGAGAGGTTTCGTAGAGAACTCTCCTTAAGGCTAGGGGAATTATTGTAAAGGATACTTGGAATTCTATTTCAAGAATTTAAGATACTCAATGTTACCAGTACTGAGTTTTCCTCTACTCTTGTCGTCTTATTACAACCTTCCAGTCATCGAAGGTTTGATCACTCCAGCTAGCATCTCTTGGTTAGGTTCAGAATGTAATCTTCCATAGTGATGCTTAAGCCATCATTTATTCTGAAAGTAAACTAACTTGTGCACGAGAGTAGTGAAACGATCAAAGTGAATATCAAAAATCAATTATATTTATTAAATTAAATGTGTCGTATTAACAAAAGCTAATGCGCCGTATTTTCGTTACGTTTCAAAATACAAGATTTTTGATTTAGTAGATGCGCCGTATCGATAAAGATCGATGCGTCGCTTCTGTTTAATAATTCGAAAAACTGTTTTTAATTTAAATAGAAAATACGCCGTATCTGTTAAAACAAATAAGTCGTATGGCGTTATCGTTTAGAAAAATTTCTTATTAAAAACAGAATACGCCGTATCTTGGGGAAAGATGCGTCGTACTCGAATTTATTAAACGCGTTGTATTTTATAAAAATTAAACGCAATACGCCGTATCTGTGAAAACAGATCCGCCGTATCGTTTGTATCAGCACAATACAACGACAGCAGAATGCAGAAAAATACAGAAAAAGAAAAACAAAAATAAAAACAAACAAAAAGAAACAAAAATTACAGAAAACAAAAACACACAAAAACAATAAATATGCAAATTATACAATGAATGCAATCTATCTAATATACAACAGGGTTAGTGGTTAGAATCTAAAAAAAACCTAAAAAGAAAAACCTAATTAAAATACTTAATCAAATTAACAGATAATAACAATTCACTCCCCGGCAACGGCGCCAAAAAACTTGATGCGCGTGATGTGTCGTTGCGGTTTAGTAGTATTAATGCCTACTCAAGTTTTAAATTTATATTTAGCCGACTTATCAATAACACACACACTTAACGAGCAGTGTACCCGGTCAGTATGAATATAATGGTAAGCAGAGTGTCGATCACTAAGAGTGGAACGTATTATCTAGTTATTCTAATCAGTATTTTAATATCCTAAGTTAGTTATACAACCTAATCTAACGCAAGGGGGTTCAGCCTGAGAGACTGGCACAGTTTGGTTATAATTAAATAGAAAACTAAACTAATGAGCACGAACCAGCGATTAGCACACACGTACACAGATAGATACTCGAGACAATAAGAAGACCTGTCCTGATAATTAAATAGCTTGTCACTTGTTTTATTGCTAGTTTTATATGAAGTGTATATAATTAAACCTTTCTCGTTGGCTCTAATCTTATCGGCGAGTAAACCCTTAATGATTACTTATGTCTATCCTACTTTTCTAGAGACGCTAGAATAAATAGGCGAGGAAGGGGCATGGCAACCCAAGCAAGACTCAGCTAGACACAGAGGTTATCAATGCACTAATAAAAGTCACCAAATACATCAACATATAAACTTCAATTAATGGGAAAGAAATATTAAGGGGAGTGCATGATCTTCCGTAGTCACATGACACAAGCCCATCAATCCTGATGAATTAAAGCGTACTAAAACAATAAAACAAAACTACTTAATGAATTGAATACATGCAGGACCTTCTTACAGCTCTTGTATCTTTGTTTGAGGTGTGTCTTGTGCTGCTTGGTCGTCTGGATTTGGCTCTAGGGTTATACAAAAGGTCTCTTAAATTCGTCTGACCTTGGGGTATTTATAGTTTCTGTCAGAGGGATCGATGCGGCGCATTGAGTTGATAGATGCGGCGCATTGACTTAACTTCGCGTGGGGTCCAAGATTAATATATTCTGGAATATTCGTACACCGTCTTCAGATGCGGCGTAACTTGATCTTTGTATGCGGCGCATGTACTTTAGCTGTCTTGGATTGTAACTGGTGAAATCTTGATAGTGATACGCCGTATGTTAGAAGTATATTGCGGCGTATCTGGATTAGAACGAGTTTGATCTTCTTCTTTGACCAAAGTTTCATATGCGGCGCATGACAGAATTGCATGCGGCGCATTCTTCAAAGTCAGGCAATGGTCTTCGAATTCATCTAAGTATGATATTGCATCGTATTTGTTGAGTGAGATACGGCGCATCTTCTGGGTTTCAATAGACTTTTGACATCTCGCTTGTTTTTCTCCATAATTAGTCCAAAATCGCCAAGTTTCACATAATGCTTGTTTTTACCTGAGAATTACTAAAGTAAACATTAATGTATCGATTCTCATATATAATATAATAAAACAAGTCAAATAAATAGGATAAATGATGATAATAAAATGTATTTATTTGAGTTCATCAATGTGAATCGATATAATAAAGAGTTTAGCACATATGGGAGAGCTTACACTTAAGTTCAATTGATCACATTTTCATCATGTTTCATATTTAAATCACATTCTCTCCCCCGATCAAAAATTTCAAACCACTTGAGATTTGTGATCCCAATTGATTTAAATAAGTTAGAAAACATGGGAGGAAATGTGGTCAGGTATAATATGTGTTGATAATGGAACATGACGATGCTCCCCCTCAATCAATGAGGGAGAATGTTAGTGTCAGGTATGATAGGTATGAAAGATTTGATTTTAACAAAAATCATACACTGACACATAACAACCACATTTTATTCACTGCTTATTATGTACAAAGTGACATGTTTTGATGATATGAGATTTTGAAATCATCACTCTCCCCCTCAATCGATGACCCGTCTTCTATTTAAATAGCTATGGTCATTGATTGAGTGATAGATTTTTATGAAAAGTTCAATTCAGATTGATATTCAAAAATCATGGTACCACCAAGTTTAGCATAAATACTTTCCTGAAGAATCATAGATGGAAAAGTATCTGTGATGCAAAGAAGATTTCTCTTCTTTTACGAGAAATGATGCACTGAAACGTACATCAGATCAAAGAAACATGGATATAAAGTAATCCATGCCCAGGTGAACTTCACCCAGTTGGAGGAACAACTGTCTTTTTGGCGACATGCTTTCCTCATAATAAAGCACGGGTTGCAGTCTGAAGTAACCGCAAGCCGATTAGACATGTTTTAACCAGTTAATATAACTTCTGCTCGAGCTTCATTTAAAGACCCGTGTCATTATTGAATGACATTTCTAGGACCGTAAATGTTATCGATAAACAGAAGACATGCCTAGAAGAACTATTTTTGCTATTTTTTGTTTTTCTGATTTTTATGGTTTTTATAGGTTTTATATTTTTCTATTTTTTTTTTTTTTTGGTTTAAGATATATACAAGGATATGTGAAGCAAATCCTTTACTCCTCGTTTTCTTCTTGAAGACCCTTGAGTGTTTCTGGAGTCAAACTCTTCATGCCAAGTCGCGGGAGAATAAATTGAAACCGTTCTCTCGGAAGCGCCTTTGTAAAGATATCGGCCAACTGAAACTCTGTCCTCACGAAGTAAAGTTCAACAACCCCTTTTTCCACCTGTTCCTTGATGAAGTGATGCCGGATATCAATGTGCTCTGATCGGGAGTGTTGGACATTGTTGCAGCAAAGAGCAATAGCACTTTTGTTATCACAATACAGAGGGATCTTGTTGTAAGCAAAGCCATAATCCGATAGTTGTGATCTCATCCAGAGAATTTGAGCACAACACGCAGACATGGTGATATATTCAGCCTCTGTAGAAGATATAGAAGTACTCATTTGCCTTTTAGATGACCAACTAACCAACTTTTCCCCCAAAAACTGAGCACCTCCCGACGTACTCCGACGAGTATCTTGACACCCCGCATGGTCTGCATCCACATATGCCATGAGTTCCATAGCGGTGTCCTTAGAATACCCGAGACCCATGTGAATAGTCCCTTGAAGGTATCAAAAGACCCGCTTTACTGCTTCCAGATGCTTTTTGGTAGGCTTGGACTGGTATCGACCACACATGCATACAGCAAACAATAGATCTGGCCTACTAGCAGTGAGATACATTAGAGATCCGATCATGCTTCGGAACTTTGTTTGATCAACCGGGATCCCAGAGAGATCATCATCCAACTTCGATCTCTCAATCATAGGGGTGTCAACTGCATCACTTGAATCAAATCCAAATTTCTTCAAGATTTCATTTGCATATTTGGATTGATTAATAAAGATGCCTCCAGGACTTTGTGAGATTTGTAGTCCTAAAAAGAATGACATTTGTCCCATCATATACATTTGGAACTTAGAACTCATCTCGTTAGAAAACCTATCACATTTCTTAGGATCGGAAGAGGAGAAGATGATGTCATCTACGTAGATCTGAACAAGAAGTAGATGTTTGCCCGATTTCCTAGTGAATAGTGTAGGATCAACAACACCTTTGGAGAAACCATTAGCCAGAAGAAACTTCGATAAAGTATCATACCACGCCCTGGGTGCTTGCTTTAGCCCATATAGAGCCTTCTTCAAACGATAGACGTGAGTAGGACGATCAGGATCCACAAATCCTTCTGGTTGACTGACATAGACTTCCTCTTTCAGATCACCATTTAGAAATGTTGTTTTTACATCCATTTGGTAGACAATCATATTCTGACTGGCAGCATTAGCTAGAAAGATTCTGATGGCTTCAATTTTAGCAACCGGTGCAAATGATTCTTCAAAGTCTATGCCTTCTTATTGTTGATACCCTTTTGCAACAAGCCGTGCCTTATTCTTCAAAACATCACCATGCTCATCAAGTTTCACTTTAAAGATCCACTTGAGAGCGATAATCATTGCACAATCTGGAGGAGGCACCAATTCCCATACTTAAAGACGATCAAACTCGTGAATTTCTTCTTGCATTGCCGTAAACCAACAGTCTTTAGACAAAGCATCTTTGAAGTCCTTGGGTTCAACTTTTGACAGTACGGAATTAAAGAAACACCACAATGCATCAGTGGCAAGTTGCTTTTTTGTAGAGACCGGACGAGAAGGATTCACAATGATGTTGTCAATTGGATGATCATTGGTCCATTTTCTGAGATGATCATGTGGTTGAGGGTAGTGAACTAATGTTGCCGTGTTAAGATCCCCTGAAGAAGACGTCTCTTTAGAAGATTCAGGATCAAAGATATTCTTGAATGGAACATCATCAACAGGAGCAAAAGGATTCACCTCAAAAGAATTATCTATTGCAGAGCCTTGTTGTACCGAAGAAGACTGAGCATTCAATGATGATGGTGAATGACTGACAAATGGTGCTTCTTGACTAACTAAGATAAATACTGATGGGCCATCTGTGTTGTTTTGAACTTGAGCATCAGCAGCTGGAGGTGCAGGTGGTGCTTCAGTTGTAGCATCACCAGTTGGTGGCTCAAAATGTTCATCAAACATTGGATCAAACAACTTCTTCAACTCATCACTTGTTGGAGGTACATAAGGAACTGCAGGAGTGGGATTCTGTACAAGACCTGAACTAATTGGTTCAGGTGTCAATAGATTAGGTGCGGGTCCAGAACTGGTTTGTCCAGGAGCCGTATGCTCAGTCAGCTCATCGAATGTCACTTGAATAGTTTTCATGATTTGTCGGGTTCTTTTGTTGTAGATTATGTATCCCTTGCGATCTGGTTCATACCCAACGAAGAAACCTACGTCTGCTTTAGCCTTTAGCTTTCCCAAGTCTTGACCGTCATTTGTCGAATAACACAAAGCACCGAACACTCGAAGAAAGGAAAGATCTAGTTTCTTGCCATGTATCAGCTCGTAGGGAGTTTTGTTGTGAAGAGTATGTATCAAGGAACGGTTTTGGGTGTAACATGCAGTAGCAATTGCTTATGCCCAAAGAAACATCGGAGCCTTAGAATATATTAGCATAGTTCTTGCAGCTTCCACTAGGGTACGATTTCGTCTTTCAACAACACCGTTCTGCTGAGGAGTGCGTGCAACACTTTTCTGATGGGTAATGCCAATACTTTCATAAAATTGACTGAGTTGTTGATTAACAAACTCAGTTCCATTGTCCGTCCGGATGATTCTGACAGTTTTGTTCAGCCTTACTTGTAACTGCTTGATTAGTTTGATGATAACCTCTGGAGTTTCATCTTTGGTTCTCAAAAACTTTACCCATGTAAACCGAGATTAGCCGTCGACTACCACAAGAACATATTTCTTTCCATTGATACTCTGCACTCTCATTGGTCCGCATAGATCCATGTGAAGGGTGTAAAGAACTTCCATGATGGAATTGACAGTTTTGGGTTTGTGAGTATGCTTCTTGCTTTTGCCCAGTTGACATGCAGAACACAGATGATCTTTCTCAAACTTTAATCTGGGCATGCCTCGTACAAGATCCTTGCGGGAAAGGTCATTTATGGTGTCGAAGTTTAAATGGTTAAAACGACGGTGCCAAAGCCAAGATTTAGTCTTTGAGGCCTTTGAAAGCAAGAAAATAGGAGAGGACCTCATCATTTCTTCAATAGTAATGGTGTATAAATTGGTGCCACGACTGCCTTTAAGTAGATGAACACCATCCAACTCTCTGACGAAACAAGTGTGTTTTCTGAAGGCAACTTCAAGATCGAAATCACAAAATTGCCCCACAGAAAACAAGTTATGTCTTAGTCCTTCCACATAGTATACCCGGGAAATTACACTGTCGCCAAACACATAATCTCTGTAACCCATAATTGCCCCAAAATGGTCGTTCCCGAATCTAACTGTCCCGATAAACTTTTTCACTAAATTCTTGAGCCGTGAGCGATCCCCAGTCATATGTTTTGAGCAGCCTGAGTCCAAATACCTAAGGACGATTTGTACGACTTGCATTTGAAAACAGACAACGATGGATAACTGAAAAATGTGGATCCCCATGTGCAGCTGGGGTCCGTTTGGTTAGCACACACAAATTCTGGAACGACAGGATTCACAGATGCTATTGTATTTACATTGGAAACTACACTAGAAGTTGCAATTGACCTAGTAGCAAGGCATTGTATCACTAAAGGCAAAATTCGACCAGTTGGTTTCCATTCCTTAACCTTTACAATTTTATGGTTATTCAATCTCGTTAAGGGGCACTGATCTCCTAAAGCGAGTTTCCTTCCAATGGGTCTCCATTGATACCCGACATTAGCAAACGTTTTTCTAGTTGCTTTCCACATTTTCTTACTTATTTCAGTTTTCCTAACATTCTTAACTTGGGGTAGTACAGGAGACATCAAAAAAGACACAACAAAATCATCATGATTAGCAGAAATTAAATATTTGTTACATGTTTTACAGACAGCATTAGAATTCAAATTAATTACAGTACTTTTAATACTAGAATCAACACGATTCATTCCATTCATTGCAAACTTATTGTTCCTAGGTTGGGCTTCTACTTTCTTCTCGTGACCACTCTTAGCTGGCACAGCCCTATCTTTCCTTGCATTGCCTCTAGGCTTTGACCCGCTAGCTTTGGTGTCACAGTTTACTCCTGTAGAAGTAATGATGGGAACATTAGTTTGTTTTATTGTCATTTTCTTTCCTAATTTTGATGTGCTGGGTTCTGATGTTCTCAGTGGTAGATCAAAGGTTACGTGCTTGTTCTTAGTCGTAGATGATGATGCAACAAATCTATCTCTTTTGTAATCATTCTTAGGATTCGTGCCAATGAAATACTCTAAAAGTTCCTGAGACTGTTTAGTGAGGAAGCAAGCACCTACAACTGCACTATCAAGTGGTTTATCTATCCTATCTTCTTCAACTATCTCACGAAGTGTATCAAGACTATCCTTAAGGTGATTGAGATATACTTGATGGGCAGACCTATTGTTCCTAAGGGTAAATGAAATAGGCACAACATCAACAGCATACTTACTACAAGCAAAAACCTTTGGAACAACATTTTTACAAGTGATAATTGGCATTTTCCCTTTCACCTGAGTCTTAAGATTCTCGATTTCTTTTAACAAAGAAGTTATCTTATCATTGTGACAGTTTCGTGTGACTTTAATTGAGTCATGTAACTCTTTGTAATGCTGTTTGACTTTTGAATTTTCAGCTCTAAAACACTCATTTTCATGGTGTAACTTATTGATGGCGTGTTGATACTGAAAATTCTGAGAATCTAAAGACGATGGCTTATTGGTGCCATACACATCACTCTTGTTTGATTTTAATTGGGCGATTTGAGCCCTCAATTGTCGAATCGTGTTAGTGTGAGATTGAATTTTTTCATCGCGTTTGCTTAATTCAAAATATGTATCAAATTCAGGAGCATCAGAAGATGTCTTTGCATTTGAGATTTTACATCTTTCTTCTAAGTGTTGATATTTTAATTGCAAATTAAGATAATCAACTTCTAGTTTTGAAAAACGTTTAACCATGTTATCATGGTCATCATTTTGAATTTTCTCATGCAATTTCCAATTCTCCCCCTCAAGCTCAATAACACGATTCTGGGAAGCATTCAGTGCAACAGACAGTTCATGAAATTGACAAGCAGTTAGTGTAGCATCAGTAGCAGTATAAAACACATCCTGGGCAACACATTTAGCAATAAAATTCTCATTGGTGATGAGAATGTTTTTTCTCTCAATCTCACGACTCTTAAGTTCTATCGCACATTGGGACACTTCATTTTCCATATCTTTAAATACTGCTTTCATCTCATTTACGTCATTTCTAAGGGTTGTTTGCATACCCTCAAAATGTTCCTTAAGAAGCTTAAAGAATGGAATCACCTCAGTTAAGTAGCATTCTTTGGTAAGTTCAAAACCTCTTTCCCCTTCAGTAATTCCCGTTGGTGTAATTTTCTTTTTACAAGTTTTATCAAAATCAGCAAATAGTTGACAAAGAACATATATGCTAATTAGAGTTTTACATTCTGTGGGAAGAATTAATGGAACTAAGTGCCTCGGTGTATTGGGAGGATACACCGTTGAAGCCGCTATTTTCCTAGGGGTATTGTCCTTAAGTGCATCAGCCTTTCTCTTTTCTATGTCCAAAGACCAAAATATTTGCTCAGGCGTTAACTTAGTTTGAGGTGCAAAGATAGTCAACCGATTTTGCTCATAGTAATTATGGGGTTTAACTATGACTCGTTTGGCTATACATTTTGGGTCCTTCATTTTTTCAGCTAATCTCTCTCTGTTTCTGTCTTCTATCTCATTACTCTCTTCAAGTGATGACACATCAGGGGGTGCATGAACAGTCTTAAGCATTTCATTTCCATCATATAAAGCAGGTTGGGCTACCTTAGCATTCCTAAGAAGAGCTAATTTAGGTTCACCTACATTATATTCACTATGTTTATCACATAATTTTTTATGCTTTTGCATCATTTGAGCAGTTTGTCTGGTCTGGTCTTGTGTGTACAACTTGTTCTCAATCTTGTTTTTCAACGTTTTAAGTCTGGAAAAATCATTTAGGAGTTTTGATTATTTTTCTTTGAAGTCCTGTTTTAGTGTAATTACACTTTCTTAAATCTCCTGTTTTTGCTTAACAGTTTGATTAAGTTGTGTTCTGAGAGGATTCGATACACTGTAAGGTGGTTAAACCATTGATACTTTGTGTATATGATATGTTGAGTTAATATGATTAAGTATGCGGAATCTACTTAACCACACTTAGAAGGTTATTTGTGTTATGGAAATGGAACAGTTATGTTTGTTATTAAACAAGGAACATATATAGTTTATCACCAAATGATTCAATATTATTCAAGATAATACGAGTGATCTTCACTATCACTAGGGTTACAAAGACCTTGAATCTTATGTTCTTATGACTTATGATATTGTTGTGTTTGTTCTATGTTCTTAACAGTTATGATCTAATTCATGCACTTTTTTTTACACCTAAAATTTCTCTTTTATAGTCCAAGAGAGATCTTTACAATATTGTCAAGTCTAATCGAACACATGCTTGAGAGTGTCAGTCATTAAGATACAACATGTATCTGTGTTTACAACTTGTTACTGAACACTTTGTCTAAATATATTATCTACCGTGTATTGTTGACTTTAATACACATAATATCTTTGTATACTTATCTACTCAGCAGCAGAATACTTTGATAGTTATCCACTTAGCAGTAGAAAGTTCTTCACCAGCAGCAGAATCATTCAGCAGTAGAATGTTTAACGCTAGCAGCAGAATCAAATGCTCTAGCAGTAGAATGATACTTAAGAGTATTTCTTGAGCAGAACCCGATATTAATCTTCTTGAATATTTAATTCCCAACAATCCTCCCCTAAACATGTGAATCCTTTTCAACATGTTTCTTCTGAATTAAATCATGATTGTGAGGATCTTGCAAACATTTCATAGTCAGATTCTTGATCTGAGCTTTTCTTTGTTCTTCAAGATTAACTATCTTTATGTCTAACTTATCCGCTTTCTGTGAATCTTTTTCAGCAATAACATCATCTTTCTTTGAATTGAAAACAAACAATACCTTGAATAAAAGATGGTGCAATTTCCTTGGATGGAGGAATTATAAGAGGCAATGATGTTGTGTATCTTGGATGATTGTTTCAACAAGTGAAATCATCTATCAGCATGCCTTTGCAAGTGATGAACAAACGTAGTGAACTGAAATTGAAACTTTTTTCCGTTTGACCTAGATAGAACTTTCTCCATTGGAATGCTTCATCCCTTCTGAATATATAAAATACTCCAGAATCTTGTTCATGAAGAAAAGATTATCAGCTCTATTCTTGTCATTTTCAACCTCTATGTCATCATCTTGTATGCTCTTGTCTTTTCCTCCCTTTCATTGGTTAATCTTCCTTCTTTGGGTTTATTTCCTCCCCTGAGATATTTCCTCCCCTGTTTGGAAGATCTCTCACAATGTACCAAAATATTTTACTCCCCATCATTTGATCTATCAATTAGAACTTGTTATCAGACAATGTTATACATGTAGCCATCAATTCCTTAAGAGTTTAATTTGCTGCCCTCATCACTTCTAGGTGTGTTAACTCCTATGAGAGGTGATTCATGGGGCATTGACTCATTATCCATCAATGGATGGTTTTATTGAGTCCCGTTGAAAATCCTTTTTAAGAAACTTTTGACTTAGCAGTATGTTCATGATTTTATTATAGAAAAATCATACTGCTTACAACCATTTTTGAAGGGATTAAGTGTATAACAGACACTTAATCTAGAATTCGGTTTAAAGCAACCTCTGGTTGTGTGAGAACCAATGTTTTTCAGTTATAAATAACTGCCTGTGTAAAGATAAACCTATTCAAAAGGCTTTCTTGACAGGGTTTCCAACTCATAGCAATTGTTACCTCTAACACAGGTGTTAGATTCACTTTTACTAGCTGTTCTTTCTATCAGATGTCCTTAGACTTGCTCATTATACTTAAAAGTATAAAATGATAGAAAGTGAGTTGCATCAGTTACTTTCTGATCAACTAAGTCATCAATTCAATGTGAAATTTCATAATCAGGTTTCAAGAAAGAAGTTTTAAGGAGGTGTAAATTCCCAAACTCTTTCTATCATGAACCTATTATGTCAGCAACTAGTATCATCATTCTGCTGCTTCCATTTCACTTGAAATAACCTTTGTGCTCAAATATTCATACCTGAAATTGTTAGTCTAAAACCAAAAGAACAATGTACAAAGTAATTGTCTTATATTAGAATAAACATATTACTAACTGTATGAATAAACACAATTAAAAGTAATAGCTATACCAATTTACAAAGCCAACAGTACAAACAAAAATTTATATACATAAACACACAGATTTAAATCATTGAGGATTTAGCATTCCAATACTTGCTACCAAGTATTGAAACCTTCCAACATCAAAAGCTTTTGTTAGCAGATCTGCAAAGTTGTGTTCTGAAGCAATTTTAAGAACTTGAATTAATCTTTTCTCATTGCAGTCTCTTATAAAGTGATGTCTAATTTCAATGTGTTTTGTTTTAGAATATTGTACTGGATTTTTAATAACGAAAATTGTACTACTATTATCTATATGAATAACAGTGTTCATAAAATTGTACCCACAGTCAAGAAGTTGGTTTTGAAGCCATAGGACTTGAGCACAGCAACTTGTAGCAGCTACATATTCAGCTTCAGTTGTTGAAGTAGCCACAATTGTTTGCTTCTTACACTGCCATGAGATAAGTCTACACCCAAGGAATTGACATCCTCCAGTTGTTGACTTTCTGTCCAAGCTAGCACCAGCATAATCACTATCCGAAAATGCTACCAAATAAAAAGGTGATTCCCTTGAATACCATAGTCCCAACCTAGGTTGACCCTTGAGATATCTAAAAATCCTCTTGACTGCTGTTAAATTAGAAACCTTTGGAGTTACTTGAAATCTTGCACAAGCACAAACAGAGAACATGATGTCAGGTCTTGATGATGTGAGATACATCAAAGAACCTATCATAGATCTATAAGTGTGCACATCCATATTTTCTCCATCTAAGTCTTTAAGAAGTGGCTTCTTAGAGTCCATTGGTGTGCTTGCCATTTTTGAATCACCAAAGTTGAACTTACTTAGAATCTCAGCAACATATTTATCTTAACTAATAAATGTGCCTTCATATGACTGTTTAACTTGCAAACCCAAAAAGAATGTAAGTTCCCCCATGGAACTCATCTGAAACTTATCATGCATAAGCTTCTCAAACTCTAAACACATCTCATTCCTTGTAGATCCAAAGATAATGTCATCCACATACACCTGCACTAACAGAAGATCCTTCTTGTGCTGTTTGATGAAAAGTGTCTGATCAATCTTTCCTCTTTGAAATCCATTCTCTATTAAGTAGGAAGCCAGTGTTTCATACCAAGCTCTTGGTGCCTGATGAAGGCCATCTAGAGCTTTAACTACTCTGTACACTTTGTCTGGATGTTCTGGATCAATGAAACCAGGAGGTTGTGAAACATAAACCTCTTCTTCAATAGTACCATATAAAAATGCACTCTTGACATCCATTTGATAAACTGTGAAGCCTAAAAATGAAGCATAAGCTAAGAAAAGCCTAATTGCCTCAAGTCTTGCTACTGGAGCAAAAACCTCATCATAGTCTATCCCTTCTTGTTGTGTGTACCCTTGGGCTACTAATCTAGCCTTACCCATCTAGTGCCAATTACCTTTGCATCCTTAGGTAAATCAACTAGCACCCATACCTTCTGAATCTTGAACTGAAGAAGCTCCTCTTGCATAGCTTCTACCCAGCTTGAGTCATCTAAGGCTTTCAGAATGTTCTTTGGTTCATCTTGTGAGAGAAAACATACAAACAAGCAAGAGTTTGAAAACTCATGCTGTTTTGAAGCATAAAGGGCATCAAGAAGCCCTTGTTGGTCTGAAGACATCAGTTGTTGTCTTGTCTTCACACCTGATTGTACATCTCCAATCACATTTTCTAGGGAGTGGACTTTGTGAATCCTGGTGTGTGTAGTAGAAAGAACTTGATAGTTAGGTGTGATATTGCTCAAATCCACCTCTTTATCTGAGAAATCTACTTCATTTGAGTCTGAAGGGCCAGCAGTAGAATCATTTGGCCTAGCAGCAGAAAAATTAAGCCTAGCAGTAGAATGCTCTGTCTCAGCAGTACTATCATCAACAGAAACATTTTGTTGTTCCTTTGTTCCATCTTCCTTGTGTTCATCTTCAACATCTTTTTTAGATTTACCAGAAGAAGATTTAACACCCCAACCCGACAAGGGTAAAGATATCACAAATATATGGCTTCATATCAGAACAACATAGTATCCATAAATCAAAATAGCGGAAGTCAATACATAATCCAATAATAAGTCAACATGACTTATATCCAAATGAAAGGAAAATAAAGAAGTACATGAGTTCAATGCCTAAACAATGGCAACATAAAGTCCAAAGAAATCAAATGGTAAATAAGCTATAAAGAACAAGCTCCACTCAAGTGCACTCAACCCCAAAGCCATGCCCAACTCCTAGTTTAATTACCTGCCGCGGGAAAAGAAAACGCGGCTGAGCTACTAGAGCTCAGTGAACAGATATAACGTAACAAGCAGTAGCATAATGAATAATACATGAGTAAATGAGAAAGGAAACATGAGTACATGGTAAGAATACATGGTGTCATAAGGTAAAGGATAAATGTGTATGGTAAAGTAAGGTCAGTAATCCACTACGAGCCCATAACATGAAATCATAATCATAATCATAATCATAGCCATAAACATGTAGAGGGGAGACCTCTTAATATCCTGTAAATATGAGGGGTGACCTCATCATGGGTTGGAGTAGCTAGCTCCCGGAGTGTGAAAGACGTGTATCGCACACACCATCAGTCACCATGAATAACATAACATAACATAACATAACATGTACATGAACAAATCTAGGATGCATCCATACGCCCCAGGTGGCCATAATCTGCCTCTACGTAAACATAACATGCAGGGACGGGACAGGTCATCACTCTCCTGCCCTAGAGTCATGCCATCGGTGCATCGACTGACATGGACATGAAACCCTCATGCCTAGTGAGTGGCTCGTAGTATCAAACTGAGGGTAAAGGTCAAGTATCATGAATCATGTTTTAAGTTTACTTGCATAGGTCAATATCATGTTTCATAAGTTCATAATCATGGTTAATAATCATGGTTCATAATCATGGTTCATAAGCAAAGGTTCATAAGCAAAGGTTTATAGTCAAGGTTCATAAGCAAAGGTTCATGAATGAAAGGTTCATAATCATAACAGGTTCAATATCATGGTGGTTCAATAATCGAAGTCATAATAAGAGAATGAAGGCCTCTTATCAAAGAGGCAGAATATCTGTACCTTATTGCCTGACAAAGATCACACTGAAAAGATGATAACGAGCACAGGATTACTCCCTCTTCACACCTAGAGGAGTAAAGACATGATTACTAAAGATCCCATTTCCATATTAAGTAACTTTCTATTTTTAGCAGATTTCCATTTTTAGAAAGTTTCCTTATTTAGTAAGTTTCTATATTTAGTAATATTTCCATAATTATAAATTAGGTTAAGTTAATATTAGTTTTATTCAAGTTTACACTTTATAACCCTTGAGGTTTCATAATTTTACATGTTTGGTCCCTTAGTTAGTAAATTTACATATTAAGCCCTTAATTATTCATATTAACATGTTTAGTCCTTAGCTTTATCAATTTACATATTATATCCTTATTTTAAGTGATGTACGATTTATAACCCTTAGAAAATAGATTTTACAACTTTAGTCCCTCATGTTATAACAATTTCATTATTAGTCCTTATTTTATATAAATCGTCCTTTAATTAATAATAATTTCACAATAGCCCCTTAAATTATCAAAATGACACATGGCATTTTAAATATGATTAAATACACGAATGACCCATAAGTTTCCCAAAATTACAAGTTTAGTCCCTCTAGTTTATTTAATTAAAAATCGACTTATAAAATTTAATATATATTTCAAATAAACCCTTACACATTTATTTTACACAAAAGGTCCTTCTAATAAATTTTCATACGACTTCCACAATATTTATAAAGTCCCAAAAGTGACCCACAAGATTTTAAAATGACAATTTCGATCCTTATAGTTTAAAAGTAAAATCGTATACCCCTTACTTGATTTGAAACAAGCCCTAGAGAATCCCAATAATTATGTCATGATTACCTATCATTTATCACACTACAACAAACCCTAATTTACCATTTCAAGCCCTAATTCAATCGGATATGATTTTCCCAAATTATTTTCAAAATCCGGTTTTAACTTTAATTCGAAAAACAATTCTAGAGGCCATGATAAATTAAATACATATTTTTCTCATGATAACATAATCATATTGTGTCCATAAAATTACTCATAGGGTTTAGTTCAATCGATTACATGTAATATAGAATTATGGGTCGATTTCTAGATTAATTCACAAACGACATAAGGATCATGCATGAGTCGAATAGCACAATTTATATGGTGTTCATACTGATCATAGAGTAAGGGAAAATTGTCAAACCAAGATTCGAACGTGTAGAATAAGCCAAATGAATTATAGCACTCGATGGGGTTCCAAATTCACCACGACTTCACGAGCTCTTTCACAACCTTGAAAACAATTTTCATAGATCATATTCGACATGCGGAACATGGTAAAAATGATGGACGAATTTAGTTTGGCTCGTATGAATTATTTTAGAGTATACCTTATACGTATAGCGCGACTAGGAAATTAATTCCCACGATCGAATCAGCCACCACCAGCCTCCAAGCTAATTTTCGTAGGTTATAAATGAGTAATAGAACGTGAGAAAAATGGTAAATGGAGTGTACAACAATCGTAGCATCGATTTGGAAATATTACCTCAAAACAAAGGTTCGACAAGAAAGGATTTGCCACGAACGAAACAGCCCACGAACACCTCTAGGATTATTTTTCTAGTACTCCTTAGACTCCAAGGATCGTGAGAAAAATAGGTATCAACCTTGGAAAAATCGAATTCACAAAGGACGAATTATTTTAGGTTTTTAGGGTTTCTTTGGATTGAATTTTGGTTTTGTGAAGAAGAAAGGGATATGGGACTATTTTAAATGAAGAATGCCGTGTAGGGGGGGGATTAGAAGGCCAAAATTTCGGATCCCATAGTTGGCCAAATCAATTTGGTATTTGATTAGCATTTTCCTTATTTAAGTTATCTTTAATTAAATAATTAATTGTACATAAAATATAAATTCGGCCTAAGCAATTTTTATAGGGTTCATGTGACTTATTTCATGTGTCATATGATACTTGGAATAGTTTGGTACCTTAATTTATTAGTTTGTTAAGCTTTGGAATCAATTTGGTGCAATTTGGACTAGTTATGCAAAAGTTTTAGATCATAGGGGCATTTTGGTCTTTTTACATATTTTAGATTTTCAGGTATTACAACTTCTTCCCCTCTAACAGGAAAATTTCGTGCTCGAAATTTGCAAGGACATAGGAAAGGAAACATGACAGAAACGAAACTGAACATACCAGATCAAAACATGAAATGAGGATAACTCGATCGTATTGATTCTTCGGTCTCCCAGGTTGCCTCGCGTGCTTGGTGATTCCGCCAAAGAATCTTTACAAAAGGAATGACTTTATTTCTCATGACGCGTTCCTGACGCTCTAAAACCGCTTCCGGTTCTTCAGATAAGGTCATATCGGGACGGATCTGATCAAACGGATAAGAAGCCACATGTAGAGGATGATAATTGTATCCCCTCAAAAGAGATACATGAAATACATTATGAACATGAGCCAACTGAGGTGGCAAGGCTAGACGATACGAGACTTCTCCGATACGCTCCAGAATTTCAAAGGGTCCAATAAACCGAGGACTGAGCTTACCCTTAATACCAAAACGTTTGACGCCTCGGAACGGAGATACTTTAAGAAATACCCGGTCGCCAACATTAAACTCTAGATCCCGACGGTGCTTATCCGCATAACTCTTTTGACGTGCCCGTGCCTCTTTCAATTTCTCCTTAGCCGTGGCAACCTTTTCATTTGTGACCTCAATCATCTCAGGTCCTTCAAGAATACGTTCCCCTACTTCATTCCAACATACCGGTGCCCTGCACTTTCGCCCATATAACATCTCAAAAGGTGCCATATCAATGCTCGCGTGCCAACTGTTATTATAAGCGAACTCTACCAAACACAGATAATCGTCCCAGCTACCCGTCCATTCCAATGCACACGCTCGTAACATATCCTCTAATGTCTGGATGGTCCTCTCCGACTGACCATCAGTTTGGGGATGAAAAGCGGTACTGAACTTAAGACGAACACCCCAAACTTTATGCAATCCCTTCCAGAAGCGCGAAGTAAAACGAGGATCACGATCAGAAACGATAGAAGAAGGAGTGCCATGCAACCTAACAATCTCCTGCGTGAAAATTTCCGCCAACTTGCTAACACTATAGCTCATACGGATAGGTAGGAAATGTGCCGATTTGGTTAGCCGATCAACGACTACCCAGATGGCATCATGCTTCCTTCGAGTCAACGGTAATCCACACACAAAGTCCATTGATATCTCATCCCATTTCCATACTGGAATCTCCAACGGCTGCAATAACCCACTAGCTCGCTGGTGTTCAATCTTGACCTGCTGACAGGTCATACATCTAGCTACGAACGATGCTACATCCTGCTTCATGCCGCTCCACCAGAATTGTTGCTTTAGATCCCGATACATCTTGGTTGAACCAGGATGTATAGAAAAAGGAGAACTATGAGCCTCAGTCAATAAAGCCTCACGTAGATCAGAATCATCAGGAACGCATAATCGATCTCCACACCATACAATACCACTACCATCTACCCGAAACTCAGACTGCTTACCTTCCTCGACATTCTGCACAATAGCCCAGAGTTCACCATCGTCCTTCTGAGCTTCCTTAATCCGCAGCATCAGATTTGATTCCACCTTCAGACTTGCCCAATAACCACTAACGCCCTTTACACATAGCTCAACCTCTAACCGCTCCAAATCCTGAAGAATACGAGGCTCGATATTTATACTAGCCATCATACCCGACTTCCTGCTGAGTGCATCGGCAACTACATTCGCTTTGCCGGGATGATACTGGATATTGGTGTCGTAATCTTTCAGAAGCTCCAACCATCTTCTCTGCCTCATGTTGAGCTCTTTCTGGGTAAATATGTACTTGAGACTCTTATGATCCGTGAAGATATCACATGATTCACCGTATAAGTAATGTCTCCATATTTTCAACGCAAATACCACAGCTGCCAACTCTAGATCATGGGTCGGATAATTTTCCTCATAGGGTTTTAACTGCCTTGAAGCATAGGCAATTACTTTCCCGTTCTGCATGAGAACACAACCTAAACCCTTCTTGGAAGCATCACTATAAATCTGAAATCCTCCCGAACCCGACGGTAAGGTCAAAATAGGTGCAGACACTAGTCGTCGTTTCAACTCCTCAAAGCTCTGCTCACGCTCATCCGTCCACACAAACTTTTCACCTTTTCTCATCAATTGAGTCAACGGTAAGGCCAACTTCGAAAACCCCTCGACAAAGCGTCGATAGTAACCAGCTAAACCCAGAAAACTCCTGACTTCGGTTACCGTGGTAGGTCTTGGCCATTTTGTGATAGCCTCGACCTTAGCTGGATCCATGGTAATCCCATCTGCAGATACGACGTGACCAAGGAAAGCAACTCGGTCCAACCAAAACTCACACTTGGAAAATTTAGCATATAATTTCTGCTGCCTCAGAATACCCAAAACAGTACGCAAATGCTGTTCGTGCTCTTCTGCCGACTTAGAATATACCAGAATATCATCAATGAAGACGATGACGAATTTATCAAGGAATTCATGAAAGACCCGGTTCATTAAGTCCATAAATACCGCAGGAGCATTTGTTAACCCAAAAGGCATAACCAAAAACTCATAATGTCCATACCGGGTACGGAAAGCAGTCTTAGAGATGTCCTGCTCTTTAACCCGCAACTGGTGATAACCAGATCGCAAGTCAATCTTGGAGAATACTTTAGCACCCTGCAACTGATCAAATAAATCATCGATGCGAGGTAGCGGATAACGGTTCCGAATAGTTATACGGTTTAACTCCCGGTAATCAATACACAACCGCATAGACCCATCTTTCTTCTTTACAAAAAGTACAGGAGCACCCCATGGTGACACACTTGGACGAATAAATCCACAGTCCAATAATTCTTCAAGCTGTTCCTTTAACTCCTTGAGTTCCACTGGTGCCATCCGATACGGAGCCTTAGAGATAGGCTCAGCGCCGGGAATCAGATCGATAGTAAATTCAACCTCTCTGGCCGGAGCAAGACCAGGAAGTTTTTCAGGGAAAACATCAGAAAATTCTCGAACAACATGAACAGTATTAATATCAGGACCTTCCGCAGAAGAATCTTTAACAGAGGCCAAATAACCTTGGCAACCATGAGATATTAGAGTCCTTGCTTTCAAAGCAGAAATAATTTTCACAGATTTTAGAGAGCGTGTTTCATGAAAGACAAATTCAGGCTGAGTTAGATCACCAAAAATTACTTTTCGAGCATGACAGTCAATGGTGGCTCTATGAAAAGATAACCAATCCATGCCGAGAATAACATCGAAATCAACCATGTCCAAAGGGAGTAGATTTGCCGAACGAATCCGGTCATCGAACCGTATAGGACAATTTACATATTCATGATCAATAAGAGTACTGAGTTTCATGGGAGTAGAGAGGGATACTTGATTACTTAGTGGTGTTGGTAACATTTTAAGTTTCTTAACCAGATTTAAAGATATAATCGAGTGTGTAGCTCCAGTATCAAAAAGTGTGAAAATAGCGTGATCACCAATATATAAAACGCCCGTAATCGTACCTGAAGACTGTGCCGCCTGATCCCGAGTCATAGAATATACACGGCCAGTGTTGGGTGGAGGGGGAGGTAGATAGTTCCCGGTTTTCTCCGGGTTTTGCTTGGGACAATCTTTCACACGATGCTCTGTCGAACCACATCCAAAACAAGTCCCAGAAGCCCGACGACATGGTCCATTGTGGCGCTTGCCACACGTAGTACAAATAGGATAAGTATATGAACCCCCAGATGCACCTCCCTGAGAACTAGAACCCGGAGCCCTGCTCTGCTGATTACCCTTAGCAGTCTGGTCTCTCCACTGTTTCTGACTGGTGTTGCGCCCCGAGCGATCATCTCCCTGCCTAGGAGTGAACCTGGAATCCTGCCCTCTAGTATCCGACCTCTTCTGATCATAGTTCCTGCCAGCCTGACCCTGATGGTCGTATCGTCGATCCCCCTGACCACGAGAATCATAACTCCTGTCATTTCGGCCCTTAAAATCCCTGCTCTGACCCTGAGTCTGAATCTTGTCCCCATCTCTGTTCCTCTTATACCCAGATCCCTGATGAAATATCTCGATATTGCGAGCAGCGTCGCAACATTCTGCCGGGTCTTTAAACTCATCATTAAGTATGCGGTCCAGTACCCACCTAATACAATAGCAGAAGAAAAATGTATTAATGTCTATTGGTACCAACCATCAACTTAAATAGGTTACTAACCTCTTGAGTCCCCATTTGTATTGCCTAGCCTGCTGCTTAGAATCACCAGCAAGCGGACCCACAAAACTCACTAATCTCTGAAACCGCTCCAGATACTGCCCAGCATTCTCAGAATCAAGCTGAGAGATAGTGTTGTACTCCCTAATGAACCTCTGCTGCTCGGAAGCAGGGAAGTACCGATTATAGAACGTGGTACGGAAATCAGCCCATGAACAACCGAGAACATATGCATCACCACCTTTAGCTTCTTTATGCGCTTTCCACCAGTTGAGCGCGTCACCTTCTAGTTTGAACACAGCCAGACGAGTCTTGAACCCGTCCTCACAACCTAACACCTCGAACAGTTTCTCCATGTGGGTGATCCAATCTTCTGCTGCCTGAGGAGTAGCAGCAGAAGTGAAGGACAACGGCTTGAGTTTATTAAAACTCTCCAGCCACCCATTAATAGTAGTGGGTCGGCCCCCACCACCAGAAGAACTGCCAGCACCCCCAGATGGACCAGCTCCACCACTGATAAGTCGGTTGACCACCGCCTCAGTGTTAAGGCCAGGTAGCAGACGGGCTACAGCATTAGCCACCATTTCCTCCAAATTGGGGATTTCATCATCTCCTCCACTGTTATACTCCTGGTGACGAGTGTTAACCATCTATAGAATTATGAAGACGATTAGTAAGGTGAAGCAAAATATGACAGAGCAGAATAAGGAAAAGAGTACGCGAAAGGAAAACCTAATGTCTACCCAATCCTCACAGGTCAAAGGCCTAAGCCAACGGGTTTCGGAAACCTGTCTCTGATACCATAAATTGTAACACCCCAACCCGACAAGGGTAAAGATATCACAAATATATGGCTTCATATCAGAACAACATAGTATCCATAAATCAAAATAGCGGAAGTCAATAAATAATCCAATAATAAGTCAACATGACTTATATCCAAATGAAAGGAAAATAAAGAAGTACATGAGTTCAATGCCTAAACAATGGCAACATAAAGTCCAAAGAAATCAAATGGTAAATAAGCTATAAAGAACAAGCTCCACTCAAGTGCACTCAACCCCAAAGCCATGCCCAACTCCTAGCTTAATTACCTGCCGCGGGAAAAGAAAACGCGGCTGAGCTACTAGAGCTCAGTGAACAGATATAACGTAACAAGCAGTAGCATAATGAATAATACATGAGTAAATGAGAAAGGAAACATGAGTACATGGTAAGAATACATGGTGTCATAAGGTAAAGGATAAAGGTGTATGGTAAAGTAAGGTCAGTAATCCACTACGAGCCCATAACATGAAATCATAATCATAATCATAATCATAGCCATAAACATGTAGAGGGGAGACCTCTTAATATCCTGTAAATATGAGGGGTGACCTCATCATGGGTTGGAGTAGCTAGCTCCCGGAGTGTGAAAGACGTGTATCGCACACACCATCAGTCACCATGAATAACATAACATAACATAACATAACATAACATGTACATGAACAAATCTAGGATGCATCCATACGCCCCAGGTGGCCATAATCTGCCTCTACGTAAACATAACATGCAGGGACGGGACAGGTCATCACTCTCCTGCCCTAGAGTCATGCCATCGGTGCATCGACTGACATGGACATGAAACCCTCATGCCTAGTGAGTGGCTCGTAGTATCAAACTGAGGGTAAAGGTCAAGTATCATGAATCATGTTTTAAGTTTACTTGCATAGGTCAATATCATGTTTCATAAGTTCATAATCATGGTTAATAATCATGGTTCATAATCATGGTTCATAAGCAAAGGTTCATAAGCAAAGGTTTATAGTCAAGGTTCATAAGCAAAGGTTCATGAATGAAAGGTTCATAATCATAACAGGTTCAATATCATGGTGGTTCAATAATCGAAGTCATAATAAGAGAATGAAGGCCTCTTATCAAAGAGGCAGAATATCTGTACCTTATTGCCTGACAAAGATCACACTGAAAAGATGATAACGAGCACAGGATTACTCCCTCTTCACACCTAGAGGAGTAAAGACATGATTACTAAAGATCCCATTTCCATATTAAGTAACTTTCTATTTTTAGCAGGTTTCCATTTTTAGAAAGTTTCCTTATTTAGTAAGTTTCTATATTTAGTAATATTTCCATAATTATAAATTAGGTTAAGTTAATATTAGTTTTATTCAAGTTTACACTTTATACCCTTGAGGTTTCATAATTTTACATGTTTGGTCCCTTAGTTAGTAAATTTACATATTAAGCCCTTAATTATTCATATTAACATGTTTAGTCCTTAGCTTTATCAATTTACATATTATATCCTTATTTTAAGTGATGTACGATTTATAACCCTTAGAAAATAGATTTTACAACTTTAGTCCCTCATGTTATAACAATTTCATTATTAGTCCTTATTTTATATAAATCGTCCTTTAATTAATAATAATTTCACAATAGCCCCTTAAATTATCAAAATGACACATGGCATTTTAAATATGATTAAATACACGAATGACCCATAAGTTTCCCAAAATTACAAGTTTAGTCCCTCTAGTTTATTTAATTAAAAATCGACTTATAAAATTTAATATATATTTCAAATAAACCCTTACACATTTATTTTACACCAAAAGGTCCTTCTAATAAATTTTCATACGACTTTCACAATATTTATAAAGTCCCAAAAGTGACCCACAAGATTTTAAAATGACAATTTCGATCCTTATAGTTTAAAAGTAAAATCGTATACCCCTTACTTGATTTGAAACAAGCCCTAGAGAATCCCAATAATTATGTCATGATTACCTATCAATTATCACACTACAACAAACCCTAATTTACCATTTCAAGCCCTAATTCAATCGGCTATGATTTTCCCAAATTATTTTCAAAATCCGGTTTTAACTTTAATTCGAAAAACAATTCTAGAGGCCATGATAAATTAAATACATATTTTTCTCATGATAACATAATCATATTGTGTCCATAAAATTACTCATAGGGTTTAGTTCAATCGATTACATGTAATATAGAATTATGGGTCGATTTCTAGATTAATTCACAAACGACATAAGGATCATGCATGAGTCGAATAGCACAATTTATATGGTGTTCATACTGATCATAGAGTAAGGGAAAATTGTCAAACCAAGATTCGAACGTGTAGAATAAGCCAAATGAATTATAGCACTCGATGGGGTTCCAAATTCACCACGACTTCACGAGCTCTTTCACAACCTTGAAAACAATTTTCATAGATCATATTCGACATGCGGAACATGGTAAAAATGATGGACGAATTTAGTTTGGCTCGTATGAATTATTTTAGAGTATACCTTATACGTATAGCGCGACTAGGAAATTAATTCCCACGATCGAATCAGCCACCACCAACCTCCAAGCTAATTTTCATAGGTTATAAATGAGTAATAGAACGTGAGAAAAATGGTAAATGGAGTGTACAACAATCGTAGCATCGATTTGGAAATATTACCTCAAAACAAAGGTTCGACAAGAAAGGATTTGCCACGAACGAAACAGCCCACGAACACCTCTAGGATTATTTTTCTAGTACTCCTTAGACTCCAAGGATCGTGAGAAAAATAGGTATCAACCTTGGAAAAATCGGATTCACAAAGGACGAATTATTTTAGGTTTTTAGGGTTTCTTTGGATCGAATTTTGGTTTTGTGAAGAAGAAAGGGATATGGGACTATTTTAAATGAAGAATGCCGTGTAGGGGGGGGATTAGAAGGCCAAAATTTCGGATCCCATAGTTGGCCAAATCAATTTGGTATTTGATTAGCATTTTCCTTATTTAAGTTATCTTTAATTAAATAATTAATTGTACATAAAATATAAATTCGGCCTAAGCAATTTTTATAGGGTTCATGTGACTTATTTCATGTGTCATATGATACTTGGAATAGTTTGGTACCTTAATTTATTAGTTTGTTAAGCTTTGGAATCAATTTGGTGCAATTTGGACTAGTTATGCAAAAGTTTTAGATCATAGGGGCATTTTGGTCTTTTTACATATTTTAGATTTTCAGGTATTACAAGAAGAAGATTCATCATTTGTAGAAGTTGAAGCCACACTGGTACTTATTGGCATCCATACATGATCTTGATTTGTCTCCTTGTCTAACCCTGCCTCATTTGTTGTTTGTGAATCTAAAAAATCATTAGTTTCTGCAACAACAGGCACAAAATTCATAGAATGGGTTAATGACTCTAGATCAAATAGCCTATTGGACCTTGACCTTCTACATTGAATTTATTCTCTAAAAATTCCACATGTAGGTTTTCCTCTACTATTCTAGTTCTTGTGTTGTATACTCTAAATGCTTTGCTATTAAGAGAATATCCAACCAAGAAACCTTCATCTGCTTTACCATCAAACTTTCCTAGATGGTCTAAGGTATTCAGAATTGTCACATGAAATCTAAAAGGTCTAAGAAATCATATTGCAGGAGTTCTACCTCTAAATAGTTCATATGATGTCTTATTGTGAGGTTGTACAACTAAAACTCTATTTTAAACATAGCAATCAGTGTTGACTGCTTCAGCCCAAAAAGTGATAGGCAACTTAGAGTCAGCTAACATAGTTCTAGCAGCTTCTATTAGTGTTCTATTTTTCCTTTCAGCAACTCCATTCTGTTGTGGAGTTCTAGCAACACTAAATTATCTTCTAATACCTTTTTCTTTGCAGAAATCATCCATAACTATATTTTTTAATTCTGTCCCATTATCACATCTACTGACTTTTACTTTCTTGCTTATTAGGTTTTCTATCTCTGTAATGAATGTCTTAAGGATGCTAGAAGTCTCATCCTTAGTAGCTAAAAAGAAAACCCATGTAAATCTACTATAGTCATCAGTTATAACTAGACAATATCTTTTATGCATTATACTACTTACTGAAACAGGTCCAAATAAGTCCATATGAAGCATAAACAATAATTGATTGATAGAGTTAAAAATATTGGGCTTACAAGTGGCTTTGTGTTGTTTGCCTTTAAGACAAGCAATGCATGTTTGATCATTTTCAAATCTTTTGTGAAGTAAACCTCTTACCAAACCATTCTTTACAATCTAATTTATGGTTTTGAAATTAATATGACCAAGCCTCCTATGCCATTTGACTGACTCTTCTAATGTAGCTTTTCCAATTAAACAAGTAAGAGCCTCTTTAGGAACAATGTTCTTCATGTCTACACTGTATATATTGCCCTTTCTAGGAAATTTAAGAAGCACTTGACTTTCATCAGGCATCTTAAAATCAGGAGAAAGTACAAGACATTTGATGAACTCAAATAAGTACATTTTATTACCATCATTTATCCTATTTATTTGACTTGTTTTATTATATTATCTGTGAGAATTGATACGTTAATGTTTACTTTTGTAATTGTCAGGTAAAAACAAGTACTATGTGAAACTTGGCGATTTTGGACTAATTATGGAGCAAAACAAGCAAGATATTAAGAGTCTACTGAAATGTACAAGATCAAGACTATTCTGCTCCAGATACGCCGCATCCTACTTCTTACATACGGCGCATCACTATCAAGATTTCACAAGTAATAATCCAAGACGGCAAAGGACATGCGCCGCATAGAGAAATGGAGTTACGCCGCATCTTCTGGCGGTGTACGAATATTCCTGAATATATTAATCTTGGACCCCACGCGAAGTTAAGTCAATGCGCCGCATCTACTTATCCTATGCGCCGCATCTAGCCCTCAGACAGAAACTATATATACCCCAAAGTCAGACGAATTTCGAGGTGGGATTCTACACACAGAAAGACCAAAGACCACAAAACCCTAGAGCCGAATTCAGACGAAGTAGCAGCACAAGACACACCCTAAACGAAGATACAAGAGCTGTAAGAAGGTCCTGCATGTATTCAATTCATTAAGTAGTTTTGTTTTATTGTATTAGTACACTTTAATTCATCAGGATTGATGGGCCGATTCCATGTGACTACGGAAAACCATGGGCACCCTTTAAAATTGCTTTCCCATTAATTAAAGTTTATATGTTGATGTCTTTGGTGACTTTTATTAGTGCATTGATAACCTCTGTGTCTAGCTGAGCATTGATCGGGTCGCCATGCCTCTGTCCTCGCCTATTTATTTTATCGCCTATGCATTCTATCGTCTGTAGAAAAGTAGGAAGAAAGGGTAAGTAGGATAGACATAAGTAATCATTAAGGGTTTACTCGCCGATAAGATTAGAGCCAACGAGAAAGGGTTAATTACATACACTTCATATAAAAGTAGCAATAAAACAAGTGACAAGCTATTTAATTATCAGGACAGGTCTTCTTATTTGTCTCAAGTATCTATCTGTGTACGTGTGTGCTAATCGCTGATTTGTGCCTATTAGTTTAGTTTATATTTAATCATAACCAAACCGTGCCAGTCTCTCAAGCTGAACCCCCTTTGCGTTAGA
Source organism: Artemisia tridentata subsp. tridentata (assembly GCA_021014915.2). NCBI lineage: Eukaryota > Viridiplantae > Streptophyta > Magnoliopsida > Asterales > Asteraceae > Artemisia > Artemisia tridentata. The sequence goes on from CP139506.1 coordinate 334,999,277, forward strand.
TTAGGTTGTATAGCTAACTTAATATATTAAAATATTGATTAGAATAACTAGATAATACGTTCCACTCTTAGTGATCGACACACTACTTACCATTATATTCATACTGACCCGGTACACTGCTCGTTAAAGTGTGTGTGTTATTGATAAGTCGGCTAAATATAAATTTAAAACTTGAATACTGCTAAAACCACAACGACATACCGTGGGTATAAATTAGAGCAATACGCACACGCGCATCAAGTTTTTGGCGCCGCTGCCGGGGAGTGAATTGTTATTATCTGTTAATTTGATTAGTATTTTAATTAGGTTTTAATTTCTAACCGCTAACTCCGTTGTATATTAGTTAATTTGCATTCATTGTATTATTTGCATATTTTCTGTTTTGTGTGTTTTTATTTTCTTTATTTTTGTTTCTTTTCGTTTTTTTTTATTTTTGTTTTTCTTTTTCTATTTTCTGTATTTTGCTATCGTTGTACTGAGCTGATTCAAACGATACGGCGTATTGCGTTTAATTTTTATAAAATACAACGCGTTTACTAAATTCGAGTACGGCGCATCTTTCCCCAAGATACGGCGTATTCTGTTTTTAATAAGAAATTTTTCTAAACGATAACGCCATACGACGCATCTGTTTTAACAGATACGGCGTATTTACTATTTTAATTAAAAACAGTTTTCGAATTATTAAACAGATACGACGCATCGATTTTTATCGATACGGCGCATCTTCTGAATCAAAAATCTTGTATTTTGAAACGTAACGAAAATACGGCGCATTAACTTTTGTTAATACGACGCATTTAATTTTAATTAGAAACGTTGATTTTTGATAATTAAACTGATACGGCGCATTCTAATTTCTAAGCGGCGTATCTGCTTTCTGAATAAAAATCTGATTAAATTTTAACGATTATAAGATACGGCGTATCCAACTTTTTGGATACGGCGCATCGCTTGCAGATATCAGTAACTTTTATTTTTCTTATTTCCGAACGGAAAATATTCTAACCCTTACTCTAGGAAGTTTTTACTTTGAAATCTACCTGTTTTAATTTTCAGGAAGGATGTTCGATATTTTCCCCAACTGGCTCGGAAGACCCCAAAGAAACCCTACAATGGAAGAGTTTGCACTAATAATCGCTCAAGCAAATGAAAAAGAACATCATGAAGCAAGAAACTTTATTAATGAATTCAAAGGCAGTCATGAACTGTTACTAAAGGAACAAAATAACATGATTAATGGATTCGCAGTTGAAGTGCACCAATTGTCAACGGTGCTTAACAAGATTCTTTTGGTAAAACACGATTTGAAAGGGATTACAACTAGAGGCGGAAAGTCAACCTTTCAAATCGGAGAGACACCCGAGGATAACAGCACAAACAAAATTCCCCTGAATCTATATCATCTGAGCAAGAGCAACCAAAAGAGACTAATCCAGAACCTGTGATTAGAGAAGAACCTTCTGTTGAACCTAAACAATCAACACTACCTTTTCCACATAGGGTAAGGAAGGAGAAAGAAGATGCCTATCAAAGGAAGTTCCTGGAAAATCTCAAGCAGCTGCAGCTAAGCATACCATTTATGGAAGCCCTAGTGCAAATGCCAAAATATGCTAAATATCTGAAGAGCTTACTTACAAACAAGTCCAAACTTGAAGAGGCTTGCACTGTAACAATGGGGGAAAGAAGCTCAGCAGCATTGCTCAACAAACTTCCATCTAAGGAGAAAGATCCAGGGAGTTTCACTATTCCTTGTCAAATTAAAAATTTACATATTGGAAATGCTTTAGCCGACCTAGGAGCTAGTATAAGTCTTATGCCCTCTTCTATGTATGAAAAATTAGGCCTTGGTGAACCAAAACCTACTAGGATGTGCTTAGAGCTAGCTGATAGGTCCATACAATACCCATTAGGAATAGCTGAAAATATATTAATAAAAGTTGATAAATTTGAACTACCTATTGACTTTGTTATCCTCGATATGCCCGAAAATTCTAGAACTCCTATAATATTAGGACGACCATTTTTAGCCACTGCTAGGGCCATGATTGATGTTTTTAATAAAAAGATAACTCTTACCATAGGAAAAGATGAGGTTGAATTTAATATGGAACAATCTATGAGTAAAAATAATTCTGAAGACGATGAATGCTATAATATCGATGTTTCTGATGACACGATTAATCAATTTACTCAGAAATTGTTAAAAGGTAATTTGCTTGATTCTTTTCTGCTTAAAAATTTAGAAAACACAATTGCTATAGAAGATCAAGTTGATGAAAATATATCTGATAATTATTTCGCTGTTGATTCCGCTGTTGTAACGCCATACGGCGCATCGGAAATTTCGATGCGGCGCATTTATCTGATGACAGCAGCAACGAAATAATAAAAGAACAAGTTTATTCCGCTAGTGCTAATGAAATTGATAATGTTAAACCTGTGCTTAAGGATCTCCCTTCTACTTTGGAATATGCCTATTTAAATGGGAACACTAATTCGCCCGTTATTATTGCATCTGACTTAACGCCAAAAGAAAAAGAATCCCTTTTGCAGGTACTATATAAACGAAGAGGAGCATTAGCATGGAGTATGTCTGATATTAAGGGAATTAGCCCGTCATTCTGTACACATAAAATCCTTATGGAAGATGAATTCAAACCAACTATCCAACCCCAAAGGCGTTTGAACCCAAAAGTCCAAGACGTGGTGAAAAATGAAATTGTGAAATTACTTGACTCCGGACTTATCTACCCAATTTCCGACAGCTCGTGGGTCAGTCCTATCCACGTTGTACCAAAAAAGGGAGGAATGACGGTAGTACTCAATGATGACAATGAGCTAATCCCTTCAAGAACTGTTACTGGATGGAGAGTTTGCATCGACTACCGCAAACTCAATGATGCTACGCGAAAGGATCACTTCCCTCTTCCATTTATTGATCAAATGTTAGAAAGACTATCAGGACATGATTATTATTGTTTTTTGGATGGTTTTTCAGGTTTCTTCCAAATACCCATTGCCCCCGAGGATCAAGAGAAGACGACTTTCACCTGCCCTTATGGAACCTTCGCCTATAGGAGAATGCCGTTCGGACTATGCAACGCCCCTGCTACTTTCCAACGTTGTATGACGGCTATCTTCCATGATATGGTGGAAGACTTTATGGAAGTCTTCATGGATGACTTCTCGGTGTTCGGTAACTCATTTAGTGATTGTCTCTTTAAACTTGATAAAATGCTTGCTAGGTGTGAAGAAACTAACCTTGTTCTTAATTGGGAAAAATGTCATTTTATGGTTAGAGAGGGAATTGTGTTAGGACATAAGATTTCTGGGAAAGGTATAGAAGTGGACAAAGCTAAGATTGAAGTAATTGCCAAACTACCTTACCCCACTAATGTAAAAGGTGTGAGAAGTTTTTTAGGGCATGCTGGATTTTATCGTAGGTTCATAAAGGATTTTTCAATGATATCTAGGTCTATGACCCAATTATTGCTAAAAGATGCGAAGTTTGATTTTTCTGAAGATTGCAAAAAGGCATTTAACATACTTAAAGAAAAACTAACTACTGCACCTATTATAATTTCGCCGGATTGGAATCTACCTTTTGAACTAATGTGTGATGCTAGTGATTATGCTGTTGGAGCTGTACTAGGCCAAAAGATAGAAAAGAAATTTAGGCCAATTTATTATGCTAGCAAAACATTAAATAATGCCCAAGAACATTACACCACCACGGAAAAAGAACTTTTAGCAGTAGTTTTTGCATTCGATAAATTTAGGTCATATCTTATATTGTCAAAAACTATGGTTTACACTAACCATTCTGCTTTGAAGTATTTGTTCAATAAATAGGATGCCAAGCCAAGGCTTATTAGGTGGGTTTTATTGCTCCAAGGATTCGATATTGAAATTAAAGATAAAAAGGGTACTGAGAATCTAGCTGCTGACTACTTATCTATACTTGAAAACCCTGATATGGAGGTGCTTGATGAAAGGGAAATCGCTGATGACTTTCCTGATGAACACCTTATGATGGTAAGAATTAAGAGCGATAATAATGTACCATGGTATGCCGACTATATAAACTTTATTGTTGCAAATGAAATTCCAAAAGGGCTAACATCCGACGAGAAAAGAAGGCTTCTAAATCACGCTAGTGAGTATATTTGGGATGAACCTTATGCCTTTAAATTATGTCCTGACAATATTATACGAAGATGCGTAGATGGTGATGATATACCGGCAATATTGGCACATTGCCATTCAGGGCCAACGGGGGGGCATCACGGTGCAGCTATTACAAGAAGAAAAATCCTTGATGCAGGATTTTATTGGCCCACTATGTTGGATGATGCAAAAGAGTATATAAAAGGATGTGATGCGTGTCAACGATCCAGAAATATAACATCAAGAAACGAAATGCCGCAAAATTATATCCATGTATGTGAAGTTTTCGACATATGGGGGTTGGACTTCATGGGACCGTTTCCTGAATCTAAAGGTAATAAGTATATTTTGGTTGCTGTTGACTACGTATCAAAATGGGTCGAAGCGCAAGCATTACCAACAAACGACAGCAAGGTAGTACTTAAATTTTTGCAAAGTTTGTTCGCTAGGTTTGGAGTTCCTAAAGCATTGATTAGTGATAGGGGAACACACTTTTGTAATCACCATCTGGGAAGAGCCTTGCAAAAATATGGAGTGTATCATAGGGTTTCCACTGCATACCATCCTCAATCCAATGGGCAAACTGAAGTAACCAATAGGGCTATAAAGCGGATTCTTGAAAAAACGACTGGATACAATCCGAAAGGGTGGTCTGACAAGTTAAATGATGCTTTATGGGCATTTCGTACAGCCTATAAGACACCAACGGGATGCACTCCATTTCGTCTTGTATACGGAAAAGCATGCCACCTACCGGTCGAAATAGAACAAAGTGCATATTGGGCTTTGACGAAATGTAACATGGATATGGAAGCCGCGACGAAGAACCGTTTCATGGAACTTAATGAACTCTACGAACTAAGAGATGAGGCCTACAGAAATACTAAGATCTACAAAGAAAGAACTAAAAGATGGCATGACTCGAGGTTACATGGGGATAAAACGTTTACTATTGGAGAGAAAGTACTACTGTTTAATTCTCGATTAAAAATGTATCCAGGTAAACTTAAATCAAGATGGACGGGTCCGTTCGTTGTCATGAAAGTGTATCCATACGGGACTATTGAAATATGCGATAAAAATGGTTATATATTCAAGGTAAACGGGCAACGAGTAAAGAAATACTTTGATAATAAAATTGAGGATACTGAGAACGAGGTGGTGGAGTTTGAACCCGAAGTATTGGAATAAAGAGCTGAACGTGAGTCTAACTTGAAGACTCTGGAATAAAGACAAGTGCTGACCGGGAGACAACCCGGAAAATTTTTACATTCTGTTCTGTGTCGAGTCAGTCAGGCCTGCAGAAGATACGGCGCATCTCCATCCTAAGATGCGACGCGTCGCCCGCAATGGTCATATCTTATTTAATTTTCTGCATTTTTACTTTTGACTTTAAAACTTTCTGTCAGTATTTTAATGCGGCGCATCCCTGGTTAAGGATGCGACGCATCTTCTATTCTGATTCGTACTTATTCCAGGCTCGATACGGCGTATCTTCTTCCATAAGATACGGCGTATCGACTGACCTGATGATTTTCATTTTAATTTTTTAAGTTTTATTTTTACTAACTACTAATGTATTATGCAAGTTTGAACCTTCTTAACTCAGGTGTGTTTAAGTCTGAATGGTATTATAGATTCCTGCATTTCCTGTGGATACATCAAATATGACGATTAAACGTTCTCATCCACAAGAAAGTTGATTTTTGCTCTTATACAAATAATGGAGGATCATACCGAGCAAATCTCAGGGGAGTTTTTCTGTTCTAATTCTTTTATTTTCCAGTTTTTAATCTTTAATACAAACAACGAGGACGTTGTTTAACTTAAGTGGGGGGATTGGAGAATTAGAACACTTACTTGTCCTAAACTTTTTCAAAATATGCTTAAAATGCGCTTAATATATCAAAATTTAAAATTTTTAGCATGTTTTTGTTTAAAGTCTAAATTACATAGCTGCACACATAACATTATTTCAAAAATTGTGAACTTTTCAAAATTCACAAATCTATGAGTGTGCCGGTGACTTGTAAGCTTTAGAACTTGGCTTGTATACTATTCGAGACCACCATAATAAGTATTATCTATATAATTGGAATGACTTGTCTAAATTGGTAAATTTCTAGGATTACACCCAAATAGCCTTTATATGTTATGTGATATTAGCTAACTACATTGGTTAGTTAACCCCCGTATAAACCTTTTGTTACTCTCACTTTTAGAGTAAGATACCCCTAGAAAAACACTCAGAGCCATTCCTTTCGTTTCTTACACCTTTGTTATAATGTTTCGTTAACACCCTTACACCTTAGCCTACCCTGTAGATTAAAATCCGTGGTTGGTTAATTGCTTTAGGCAAAGTGTGTTTCCTTACATTACCTGTGTTCGTGTGCGTAATTCATTATCTTTGGTTGAGTCAGGAAATTGCACAATGCAATTGGAGTGAAAGTAAATATTGTATATCTTTGAGTTTATTTTTCGTGTGTTTACTACTTTCACTATTACCGTTATTTCTGAAGTCGTGAAAAGTATGGAAAAATTATCCAGAGTTATCATTATAGTGATGCGGTGAAATTTTACACATCTATGTTTATGTTTGTAGTGTAAAAAAAATAATAATAAAATAAATAAATAAAATAAATAAATAAATAATCGAAAAAAACGAAGAAAAGAAAAAGAGAAAAAAAGAAAAAATTTGGATGTTTGTTTTAACCAACTCATGTAAAGTTTTGTATTAAGTGGGCGATATCACCACTATTTGATATATATTATATTTATGGATTGAATGGGAGTTGGCCGTTATGGGAACGCCAACTAAGGTTATTCTTTGATTGAGATCTTGTTGAGTATAATTCGTGTCTACCTAAAGCGTGTGTTTCAAGTGTTAAAGCGTGAGTTATTCAATGATATGAGTCTTATTCCTGGGATGGTTGGGATAGTAATTTACCACACTTAGGATTTTAATTTATCTGTTTTGTTTATTTTTCATTTTACACCAATTTGTATCCCAAATATTATCCATACCCTATATTATTCTTTATCTAAACCTTTGATTTATTGAGATTAAGGATTTGAGCAATCTTAAGTATCGTAGTCGTGGATTCGGCTATGTATTTATGATTTTGTCGCCCTTTTTGATATAATATTATTGGTAAAGATTACTTGGTCCTATCTTTAGCCCATTCGAGTTAAGGATTTGAGCAATTGCAAGTATCGTGTTCGTGGATTCGATCATGTATTTGTGATTTTGTCGCCTTTTCTGGAATTTGAGATCGATAGAGATTAAGAAGAATGATTAACCCTTAACCAACAAAACCCCTTTTTACCGCTTTAGACTTGTTATTCCTTGGCTTTAGTGGGGGAGATGCGTATACTTGCCAAGCTTATGATAGAATATTCGTCACGACTGGACAGTTAAACGATTAGATTTGCTTTTATCAAAATATTTTATTTTATTTCTAATTCGTTAAGTGTTTGGTTGTGTGATTATGACAAAAATGAATACATGCTTAAATATAAAAATAAATCCTGATATCTTTTAGGATACATTTTCATAAGATTAATTCTAAGGTTTACTTGGGGAAAAGTAAAGTTCAAGTGGGGGGATATTTGATGAACTCAAATAAGTACATTTTATTACCATCATTTATCCTATTTATTTGACTTGTTTTATTATATTATCTGTGAGAATTGATACGTTAATGTTTACTTTTGTAATTCTCAGGTAAAAACAAGTACTATGTAAAACTTGGTGATTTTGGACTAATTATGGAGCAAAACAAGCAAGATATTAAGAGTCTACTGAAATGTACAAGATCAAGACTATTCTGCTCCAGATACGCCGCATCCTACTTCTTACATACGGCGCATCACTATCAAGATTTCACAAGTAATAATCCAAGACGGCAAAGGACATGCGCCGCATAGAGAAATGGAGTTACGCCGCATCTTCTGGCGGTGTACGAATATTCCTGAATATATTAATCTTGGACCCCACGCGAAGTTAAGTCAATGCGCCGCATCTACTTATCCTATGCGCCGCATCTAGCCCTCAGACAGAAACTATAAATACCCCAAAGTCAGACGAATTTTGAGGTGGGATTCTACACACAGAAAGACCGAAGACCACAAAACCCTAGAGCCGAATTCAGACGAAGTAGCAGCACAAGACACACCCTAAACGAAGATACAAGAGCTGTAAGAAGGTCCTGCATGTATTCAATTCATTAAGTAGTTTTGTTTTATTGTATTAGTACACTTTAATTCATCAGGATTGATGGGCCGATTCCATGTGACTACGGAAAACCATGGGCACCCCTTAAAATTGCTTTCCCATTAATTAAAGTTTATATGTTGATGTCTTTGGTGACTTTTATTAGTGCATTGATAACCTCTGTGTCTAGCTGAGCATTGATCGGGTCGCCATGCCTCTGTCCTCGCCTATTTATTCTATCGCCTATGCATTCTATCGTCTGTAGAAAAGTAGGAAGAAAGGGTAAGTAGGATAGACATAAGTAATCATTAAGGGTTTACTCGCCGTTAAGATTAGAGCCAACGAGAAAGGGTTAATTACATACACTTCATATAAAAGTAGCAATAAAACAAGTGACAAGCTATTTAATTATCAGGACAGGTCTTCTTATTTGTCTCAAGTATCTATCTGTGTACGTGTGTGCTAATCGCTGATTCGTGCCTATTAGTTTAGTTTATATTTAATCATAACCAAACCGTGTCAGTCTCTCAGGCTGAACCCCCTTTGCGTTAGATTAGGTTGTATATCTAACTTAATATATTAAAATATTGATTAGAATAACTAGATAATACGTTCCACTCTTAGTGATCGACACTCTACTTACCATTATATTCATACTGACCGGGTACACTGCTCGTTAAAGTGTGTGTGTTATTGATAAGTCGGCTAAATATAAATTTAAAACTTGAATACTTCTAAAACCACAACGACATACCGTGGGTATAAATTAGAGCAATACGCACACGCGCATCAACATTCAGTGTCACAAAAAAGAACTTTGTTCTTTTTGTCACACATTTGTGAGACACTAAAGAGATTATACTTAAGTTCTCTTACAAAGTATACATCTTCAAATTCTAAATTTCCAGTTTTAATGGTACCTTTACCAGAAATTTTGCCACCAATACCTCCTCCAAAGGTAACACAGCCACCATCTAATGTATGAAAATCAGAAAGATAGGACTTGTTTCCTGTCATGTGCCTTGAACATCCACTATCTGAGTATCCTTGATCCTCTTGTTTATCAATTGAATGTTCCTGCACAGTAATAAGGAGTATTAGTTTCCTTTGGGGACCCAAGCCATTATTGACTTGGATCTGCCTCGTGCATCAATGTAATTTAATCTCTTAAGAATGGTTGATGCACCATTTGGTTTAGTTGGATTCCAAACCCAACATGCTGAGGCCTTAACAGCATTTGCCCTGTTTTTCCAAGCAGCAGAATTAACTACTTGCCTAGCAGTATTAACTGCTAGCTTTGCAGTTGTACCCTTAATTTTCCAAAGTTATTTTTGGACCACTGCTTTTGATTGAATGGGTCTTTTAACAGTTTTTGATGCATGTTTTGAAGTTAATTTTGCATTTTTAACTGTTGGTCTTGGGTAAACAGTCTTAAATGGTCTAGCAGTATTAACTTGTGTTAAGCCAGACTTAATTGAAACTGTTTTGGGAGATGATCTATTAAAAATAGAACTAGAGTGAAAGTGAATTTGAGGAGTTTGCCTTTTGAAATTCACCCTATTGTTTTCATACCCAGATACCCATTTGTTACAGAAAGCTGCAAGATGATCAAAACTACCACATGTGTAACAAGCTTTGTTATAAAAGGAAAAGTCATCACCTAATTGGTTAGACTTGAGGTTATTCCAACTCCTTTGGTTACCTCTGGGATTTTTGGTTGTTCTGTATTGTTCACAATACCTAACTGGTTGCCTAACATGTTTAATGTTTGATTTAGGCCTAACAGTATTCTTTTTGACCACTTTAGGAACCCTTGTTCCTGCTTTCTTAACAATTTCATGTTTAGACATAACCTGTTCATCATCACTACCAGTTGTACATTTCTCAACAACTATAGCATCTGCTTTCCTATCAGAGGACACCTTGTCCTCAGAAAGTGAAGTTTTAGGTAAACTCTCACTTACTTTCTCTACCTTAGGACTCTCAGTAGACTTGGAACCATATTCCATTATTGGTTCTAGAAACTCAGCAAATCCTGTGTGTGCTAGGTCAATACCTGGAGGTGAAGGAACATCTCTGTATGGTGGAGGAACAGATTTGTATCCTAAACCAGACTTAGCTTTATTAATTACTTGAGCTTCCCAAATTTTATTAATTCCCTCTGAGGCATAAGCTAAAGCATCTACTGTTATCTTAACATTTTCAGTTTTATTTTTGTGCTTTGCTAGTGATTCATTCAGCACAATAATACATTCATCTTTGAACTCTATGTTTCTTTTTAGAGCATTTATGTCATCAGAAAACTTAGATTCATTTCCTTGAAAATACAAGATTTGTTTTTCAAGAACAGCTACACCTCTTTTATGATTAGCTAAATTAGCTAATGCATCATATAACTGTTCTAGTTGATCATCAAATCTCTTTTTAAGATCTTCATAAGCTTTAAGAGCAGAGCATGATTCAGTACATTTAATTATGGAATTTACCTCTGAATCAGAAAAGGCCATTAGAGCAGTCTCAGTGGCCACCATTGCAGCTTCTTTTGGTGCTTCCTCCTCATCAGCCATGAAGCTCCAATCATAGTTAACACCATCTATGGCTAGCATAGCCCTTGGCTCTTTCACTAGGTTTCTACATTCTTTAGTAAAGTGTCCTAACCTGTGATAGTTGAAACACTCTACTTTCTTCTTATCAAACCCAGCAGTTTCATTACCATCAATGGTAATCTGCTTACCAGTTCTCTGCCAGAACTTCTTAGCCCTCATGCTAAGTAAAGCAACCTGCCATTTGATGTCCATCTCTTCTAAATCATTATCATCCAACTGATCAAGATCTTCATGAGTTAGAGGAGAACCACTAGTTTGACTAAACATGAATACATAGAATGCTGGATCTCCAAGTCCAGCAGCATTCTTTTGTGAACTAGCAGTAGGACCACCATAGTTAGCATTAGAAACACCTTCATCTTCATCTACCTCTTCTGACTTACTAATACTAGGAGATGAAAAGAGTGCCACATTCCCAGAACTAGTACTATAGTTTCCAGACTTCTTTAGACTTTGTTCAACAATTTTGAAGTTGTTGTACAAATCATTGAGTTTCATGGTTTCAATGTCTGGTTTGTTCATCCAGACAACCACATGAGTATGGAACTCATCAGGTAGGCTTCTCAAAAACTTCATGTTGAGATCTTCCTTAGCTATCTCAACCCCCAACACAGCTAACTGACTGACAAGCTTATGTAATCTAGAGAACAGCTTATCAAGTGATTCATTGCTATTTGAACTAAAATTTTCAAATTATTGTTTCAGCAATGTCTTCTGTGTTTTCTTGGTAGTTTCATTACCAACAAACCATGCACAAATCTCTTCAAAAAGAGTTTTTGCATCAGGATACTTGCTAAAAGATAGCATCTGTTCACCAGGAATGGTCATAAGCAACAAATTTCTTGCTTTTTGATCATTTCTCTTCTGTATCCTTTCATCATTTGAAACTAGTCCAGTGTTTCTTTTCCTAATTGTTTTGCCTTCAAGGATAATATCTGAATAACCTAGTGTAAAAGAATCACCATACATAATGATATCCCAAAGAGCATAATCTTGAACCATGAAGTATTGCTCAATTCTTAACCTCCACAACTCAAACTCATTCTGTTTGATCATGGGCAACTTTGCAGCAACATTTGTAGCAGTATCTTGTGCGTCCATTTTTGCTTCTTCTTCTAAATCAACTATAACAGCCTGGCTCTGATACCACTTGAGAGGATTCGATACACTGTAAGGTGGTTACACCTTTGATATTTTGTGTATATGATATGTTGAGTTAATATTATTAAGTATGCGGAATCTACTTAACCACACTTAGAAGGTTATTTGTGTTATGGAAATGGAACAGTTATGTTTGTTATTGAACAAGTAATATATATAGTTTATCACCAAATGATTCAATATTATTCAAGATAATACGAGTGATCTTCACTATCACTAGGGTTACAAAGACCTTGAATCTTATGTTCTTATGACTTATGATATTGTTGTGTTTGTTCTATGTTCTTAACAGTTATGATCTAATTCATGCACTTTTTTTTACACCTAAGATTTCTCTTTTATAGTCCGAGAGAGATTTTTACAATATTGTCAAGTCTAATCGAACACATGCTTGAGAGTGTCGGTCATTAAGATACAACATGTATCTGCGTTTACAACTTGTTACTGAACACTTTGTCTAAAGATATTATCTACCGTGTATTGTTGACTTTAATACACATAATATCTTTGTATACTTATCTACTCAGTAGCAAAATACTTCGATAGGTATCCACTTAGCAGTAGAAAGTTCTTCACCAGCAGCAGAATCATTCAGCAGTAGAATGTTTAACGCTAGCAGCAGAATCAAATGCTCTAGCAGTAGAATGATACTTAAGAGTATTTCTTGAGCAGAACCCGATATTAATCTTCTTGAATATTTAATTCCCAACATGTTCATAATGAATCTAACTCCCTTTTTAATGTTTCTTCCCTTAAATTACGTTCTATGACAAATTTACGCATTTGACAATCCATTTTCTGTTCACGTTCAGTTAGCTCAAATTTTACATGTTGTTCATATATGGCAACCTGATCTTTATATATGTTAAGCCTAGTGATCAAGGTGTCATCGGGGATAAACACGGTGTTCTCATGCAACTCACAAGTATTATCTACCACACAAGCATTATCTACCACACAAGCATTTTCTACAACACAGGCATTTTCTACAACAGAAGATGCACTACTTGGTACATCAAACACGTCGTTGTGATTCACATATTGTTCATATGAAATAACATTGTTGTTTCCCATATTAACAGTATCTGATTCAACATCATCTGTCTGTTGTACTTCGGTGGGAATCTTCTGTTCATCTACCATGTTATATGTGTCATAAAGTTTTAGTACCTCAGATATGACAGATGCATTAGAAGGACCAGCTTGTTGAGGTGATGAGACTACAGAAGATATATTGGCCATGAAGATGGTCCGAGCAGTGGGTTCATCATCAACATCCGAATCAAATGCATCACAATCTTCAGCTTGGAAGATGTTTGGGTCGTTGAGGGCCATATCTTGAACCGGTTGGTCATCCACATCTGCATCAAATGTGTTTCCCCCATCACCAGCAAGGAACAAAAGCTCTTCCTCATCCAGAACTGCTCCCTTTTCCTGAGCTTGCATCAGCAACATCTTGTCCTTGAAGTAATCAGAGTTCTGAGGACGCTTGGGCTGATTGCAATTCCTAGCAATGTGTCCCAACCCACCACAGTTGTAACACTTTGCTTGCCTTCCTTGTCCTTGGTTGACATTTCCACCTCTATTTTGAATATTCCCCCTACTAACATTCCTTGGATTCACATTTTCTCTTCATTGAACATTATGAACAATAATTCTTCCATCTTCCACAGTTGCTTGGTTGCGTGGGTTTGAGGAAGTTCGAAGGTGATTGTTGGTTTGAGGGAGTGTTGCTCGAAACTGTTGAACAAGCAGGGAGACTTGATTGGAAAGATCATCAATCCTCTGATCAGTGAGAGAATACCCTGAATCCAGCTAAGGGTTCATAGTAGGTTATGGGTGCATCGATGATTGAGCAAATAATGTCTGATTCTGTGATGAGACGGGATGATGATAAGCTTGATCAAGTTGTGGTTGATTGTACAGCTGAACATTTGAAATCAATGCGAGTGGATCATTGGTTGTTGTTAGATTGAGTTTTTCCCTGAGTACACGATCATAAACAGCATGCATTTCATGTTGTTGAAGATAAGCATATAACTGTTCATAATTGGTCTGCCTCAAACCTTTGTTGAGCTTGACTGCAGTGACAAATCTGTCCTATTCAGGTGACATGTTGTTCACGAACTTGGAATTGAGTTGGATGTTTGGCATAGTCATTCTGACGATTCTCATGTCGTTTACCAGCTTGTGAAACCTTACATAGTAATCAGTGATGTTTTCACCAGGGTTCATCTTGAAATGCTCAAACTCATCATACAGTTGTGACTCACGATCTTCTTTTGTTAATTATGATCCAGCCAGAAGCATCTTGACATTGTCCCACACAGCTTTGGCTTCAGTGTTGAAGTTGATGAGTTTGTAAACATCTTTGGGCAGGCCTTGAATTACAATATTGGAAGCTCGGACGTCAGCATCATATCGCTTCTTTTCTTCCTCATTCAGATCATTGTATTGATGTGGCCTATCAATCCCAAGAGTGACCGTTCCATCCTCAGCAGTAGCCACAGCATCTCGAGTGGTGCCCATTTAAAATGGTCCTTCATCAATAGATTTAAGAATGTTAAATCCATTTTCTTTTCCCAAGCAGTAGAGTCGAATTCTTTGTGCCCATTACTCATAATCCGTCCTATCAAGCATAGGAGGGCGGGAATCTGACCCGGCAGCTTGGATGTCATCAGAAGCAGTGCTTGCCATGATATAGACGGGATTTTAAAACTTATGTGATTTAAACCGAGAAGTCGAATCTTTCGCGGGATTTTCTAAAGTCAACAAAAGAAACCGTGCAATCAACAAGAATTAACCAAGAGTGAATTGCAATGCTGATCTTCAAGATTCAATTCAAAGAAGTCAAATCTCAATTTGATCAAATCGCAACAAGTCAAGTCACAGTTTCTCAAATCGCAACAAGTCAAATCGCAATCAACCAAATCGCAATAAGTTAAATCGCAAGTGTCAACTCGCAACGTCAAATCGAAACTGGTCAAATCGCAATCAGTCAAATCGCAACACGTCAAATCGCAACATGTCAAATTGCAAATAATCAAATCGCAATTAGTCAACTGTAATTCAAATCGCAAAGATCAAATCGCAATGACTCAAATCGCAAGTCACAGCCTCAAATCGCAGACACAAATCGCAACCGAATATACTCAAGTCGCAACAATCAAATCGCAACCAGAATACCCAAATCGCAACTATCAAATCGCAACCAGAATATCCAAATCGCAACTGTCAAATCGCAACCGGAACTACCCAAATCGCAGGCACTACCGGACAGAACAATCGCTATCTGGTCAAATTGCAAGACACAAAATGACAAAACAGTCCCTTTCTTGCGGTTTGTCTTCTTTTTCCCTTTTAAGTAATAAGTCAAATCGCAGAATCCAAAGTTACCAAATCGCAACCAACAATTTCCCAACAGAACACAAATCGCAACGAAGAAAGTCTAGACGAGACTTAAATCGCAACGAAGAACACTTACTCGAATTCACACAAACTTTCAATATACGACTGAAACAAGCAATCCAACAACTAAACAAAGCTTGTATACCAATCTTAAACAAGAAAGTACAAGATTTTCACAGATTTAACCACGAACAAAGCACAGATGAGAGATTTTTGACCTTTTCTATTCGAACCAAAAAGAACCTCAAAACCAAAAACTAACCAAAGAAATCCGTGAACATACACTCAAATGAACCTAGCCATGGCTCTTGATACCAATTGTAAGATGTTCACAAACATATAACACGTATGGATTAAGATCTTGGCCGAATAGAATAAGAATTGCAGAAAGAGAAAGAGAAGTTGGGAACCTTAGAGAGAGAAAGAAGATGATATTAGATTAGAATGTGTGAAAGGTCCAACCCTTCCCTTGTGTGGGAAGGGCTTTATATAGTACAATATTAGACGCCCCGTGTGGGCTGTGGAGTGAGCTGAAAGAGGGTAAAGACCCGACCCACTCCACAATTACTTTAATAACTAAACTATTACTAATATTACTACGAGCTAGTTAATGCCAAATGATACTCGGGGTGACCGAGTCTTCATATGAATATTTGTATTCCTAACATTTTTCACCCGTTGCCAAAATGTATCGCGGTCTTGTGAACGCCCCACTTGTGCATCCTCGGTCGCGCCCCACATACGAGCTAGTTAATGACAAGTAATTTTTCCTCGTTTTGGTTCCAACGTTTGATGAACTCGGTATCTTCTTCATCCTCCTCCAATGGTTCGGGGTCTTTGGATTTTTTTTGCCTTTCGTTTACCACCCTGTTTGAATGGCTTTGGAGGAGACGTAGGTGTCTCGGGAACATCATGGGTTTCGGTTTGAGAATGTTGTGATTGTTGGGTGAATTGTAGATTAGAGAAATTGGTGTTTAGTGAGTGTTGTTGGCTTTGTTCCCAAAATAGCATTCGTTGATGTTGTAAGTAAAGTTCTTGGCTCGACAAGCCGAGTGGGTTAGGGATTAGGTTGTTGGGTGATGGTGCGTTCGGGTTTGAAGATGAACCGGCGTTTGGGTTATTCCACCCACCAAGGAGATTCATGAAACTTTCGTCGTTTGGGTTAAATCCGAACAATTTTTTTTTAAGAGATGGAAGTATATGATAGATTTAGATTGATTTGTGGAAGTTTAAAAAAAAATGTTATGTTAATTGGGTATTTATAGTGGTGGGAAAATGGTTTTGAAATTTTATTTTATTTTATTTTATTTTATTATTATTATTTTTTTTAGAAACTAGCCGTTTGGTTCCAATGGATAGTTTGAGGGGGTGAAATGAAAAATTTATTTTTTGAATCCAACGGATATATAGACGTTTAAGGGGGTGAAAGTGATTTTTTTTTAATTCAAAACAGCCCCTTAACGCTGTGTTAAAGGGTTAACGCAGCCCTTTAACGCAACGTCAACCCACAAGGACGGTATGGTTAACGCGGTGTTAACGCAGGGCAAGTGAATGTTTAACGCACCCCTGCGTTAACTATACCGTGTGCTCTAACTCCCTTTGCTCTAATGCGTGGATTTTAAAAGTTTGATAAAATATTCCACACGGCCAAGAAAGAAACGGTTTGATGTCGTCTAGAAAAACACATCAGTACATTACACTACCAAAAAAAAACACAGCAACAAAAAAAAGGTCTTTTAACCCAACGAAAACTTATAAAACATATACAAAAGCAACTTTTTTTAAAAAATAAAAAATAAAATCCAAAAGACAACTAAAATCCATAAACCTTAAAAACTATGATAAATAACGCGGCAATATAATCTTAACCCATGTTCCAGCTAAAAAAAATTACCAGTTTTTAATCTCATTATGACTTGCTCTAAAAAACACTACTCACTCCGTCTCAATTTAATTGTCCATATTTTCTTTTATGGGTGTCTCAAATTAATTGTCCACTTTTCTTATTTAGCAAAAACTAGAGAATCTAGTGGAGGAATATTCTATTTTAGCGGTTGAAAATTAAAGTGACCCCACTTTTATTAAACTTTGTGTTTTTTCTCTTCTGACAAATAAATTGAGACGGAGGGAGTATAACAGTAGATTACAATACCAAAATACGCCCAACTTCAACACCCTGCCGCAACGCGGCGGACTGACGGCCAACTCGTTTATATATAAGTTTTAAGTTTCTTGCCATAAATAGAAGAATTAAGGCTTGTATATATTTAAGATTGTTGAAAATATATTTATGTATATTCCCTTTTGTTTTATAATGTACTTCGCTAGGGTTTACACTCTCTAAACCCTTATAAATAAGGGACCCATTGTATTAATATGTGATTGCCACTTAATAAGAATTATCCTCTTTCTCCTCCATCTCTCAATCTCTTTACATTTTATAACACGTTATCAGCACGAATGTTCTAAAGGAAAAAAAAGGTAACCTCAATGGCCGGGAATGATAAGCTATTTTAGGTTTGCGTTGATGGGACAAGATTTAATATTAATTTTGATTCCACGAGAGAGGGTAAGATTACTCCAAAAGGTGATTCTTGAACTTGAGATTTATATTGGTAATTCATCTTAATATCTTATTCTTTATTGCATGATATGTTAATTTGCATAAAAAGTTTCAATAAACCCAAAGCTATTGATATCATCATGGATAGTGAAACAGTATAAACATTTTTTATTTTTTTTTTTATTTACTTTTTTTTTTTTTTTTGTGGATCTTAAGATTACTCGGTAATAAACAGTGGTTCAAAACAATAAACTAAAAGAAAACACAGTGGATCTTAAGATTACATAAAGAGTATTATGATTTATTTTCTTGTTAATTTCTTAAGATCTCTTGTAGTTTACAAGAACAATACATGTTCTATTGTGATTACATGAAGATAATCAAAATAACATAACCTCAAGTTATGTTAAAAGAAAAAAAATGATAATTAGAACCTCAAGTTCTAATATGGTCTGATGAGTTGAATCAATAACATAAACTTATGTTATTGTTATATGTTTTTATAGAACCTCAAGTTGTGTTGTTAATTTTGTATGAAACATCTCATGATAGATTATATACATGTCTGCTGGTTTGTGATGTAAGTTGTGCATTTGGGATACATTAACGCTATAAATGACTCACATAAGATTATCAAATTTTAATGAGTGTAAATTTGACAAATAATTGCTTCCCAATTGATATTACATTAAAATAATGTTATTTTTAAAGGCTTGCTAAGTAAATGAGCTATAAAATATGCATTGGGCAAAATTTAATTGAGTATGCCTTGCTTACTAATCGCCGGTTGACTATAACTTTCATACTGAGTATGCCTTGCTTACTAATCGCCGGTTGACTATAACTTTCATACCGACGACTAATTTTTATGTTGATATTTATCTTGCTTTTATGTTGAATTTTCACTAACTTATAAACTACGTGCTAGAAAGAATTAAGATGTGCCTTTTATATGCTCGACGTACTTGCGTATATGAAAATTGAATTCAAGACATGATGACAAGCAAAAGGCATGTGATAAAAACACAAAAACATTCTACTGTGATTACATAAACAAAATCAAGTAATACAACATTGTGTTTTTTTTTTTAAGATCTTCAAGTAATATGCATGTTAAATAAAATATACTATACGTATGTTAATACAAGTGATTGTTATCATGTTAATATATTATCTATATACCATATTTAAGAAGATTCGTAATAATTATTTAAGTCAATGTGGTTGTTATGCGAGTAATCTGTAAGATTCGTAAACTTGTGTGATGCCAAAAAAAAATGTTTGTTTAAATATAGTGATATATACAATCTTTGCTAAATGATACACTTTCTCTTTTTATGTAGTTAAAATGTCAAATTCAAAGCTTTTAAATATGTTATTATTGTACAAAAGAAACGAAAAAGTAAGCATTATTTAGTGATGCATGAAATCACTCTTACTTTGAGACTCGTTGGTAGTCTATGTGACGTGAAAAGAAAAATATCAAGATAATTCCTTACATACGCTCACACGCTAGTAAGGTGCTTGATAGCTCCTAATGAGCTAAACAAAATAGTCAAGAGAAATATTATTTTGCTATAAATTGATCAACATAAAAACTTCTATTTTTTTAAGTGAATGTGATGAAGTGATCAACAAAAAGAACCATTCCATCAAGTGAATATGATAAAATGATCAAAATAAAATCTCTATTCCCTCAAGTGAATGCGATCAACAATCATTTATTAATGTCATAGATGTGGTCACAGGAAAATGAAAAATGACCAACCACTAAAAGTGGCAAAATAAAAACGGAGCAAATAAAAAATGTCATGTAAGAAAAATACAAGTGTGTCAAATATATTACACACTATCTCCATAGATGTAAGAATCTATGCGAATATATTTTGAGATTTACATGAATGCTCCGTAAAAGAAAATATAAACTTGTAACAAGGAATGAAATTTCATATTAATGATACATTAAATTCTCTTGCATCTTCCTCGACAATCCATAACATAAGTTTATGTGCCAAAATTATATTATTATGTGGCATGACCGGTTGGATTATCTCGAGTCAATGATGATGCGAATATATAAAAGAACCATATTTCTTCAATGATTTTTCCATTGTCTTTATTACTTTAAATAGAAGTTAATACTTCACCTACCACCATCAAATTAAAGTAAGGGCTCATTCCCTTATATTTTGAAAAATATCTAAAAGAGATATATATAGGCCTATACAAGTGTCATTTAGATCATTTTGATTTTAAAATCGATGCATCATCAAAATGATCATGAAAGACGCAACATGAAGTTAGCGTGATTAGTGGCTCCGCTTATAAGAATGCGAGCATGTTTTCCATATTATATTTTTGGAAATGGTGGTTAGTAATTCCAAGTATTTGGTAATTATTGAAACAAGTGTCGAAAACTTGTAGCTCATGTTGCTAAGCGAAATGTTTTTGTTGAAGCGTTTATAAACGTTTTCAATTAATTACAAAGCCAATAATTATGAGAGCAAAATTAATAGTTTATGGGGCATGTTATAATGATAGAACATGAATTTGCATCATGCCAAAAGTTAAAATGATTCCTCCCCATTGAATGGTTTTAGGTCACGAACCATATATCTCCCATCTAAGAGTCATGTAATTGTGCGGCTTATAGTGAATCCACCAAAACGCACAATGTGGGATATTGAGAAGATAATTCATTCAAGGGAAGAGAATAAGCAGCAAGAATTTGGAATAAATTATAATAATGTAAATGTTGATCCTCACAACACTAATGAATATGAACTTGAAATTCAAAATATAATTCATTTTTCTGATCTAGAAAATATCATACATATTTGGTGACCTAAACAGAGTAACTAGATCTTTTATACGCTGCTAATGCTCCAACTTATATTTGTGTCCCAACTGGACAACCAATGATTGGTAATGTTTCTATGGCACGCCTACTGCGTGATAGAAAAATTGATTCCAAATAAAAAGTCCTCGATATATAAAAATGGAGCAAGAAGTTAAGATTTGTCATATCGAGGCAATAAAGACCCTTTGTTCATGCGAGATTCAAACATGTTATGGATATATTAACCACATGTGGAGAACCGCCGCATTGTCTTCATACAATAAAATGGTACTACATAACTTATGAAGTATGAGGAAGTACTTGAATCAAATGTATGACAATCTTTATGGATATATTAACCACATGTGGAGAACCTTTGTTCATGCGAGATTCAAACATGTTTATTATATCAAGACATTTATTATGTTGGTATTGAAAAAGTTTGAGTGATGTGATCATCACGGGAAGGAAATACGTGTTGTACTCTTTTTCCCTTGACCATGGTTTTGTCCCCATTTAGTTTTCCTAGTAAGGTTTTTGACGAGGCAACATCCCTAAGCGAATGAAGGAATTATGTACTCTTTTCACTTCACTAGATTTTTGTCCCACTCGGTTTTATCTAGTAAGGTTTTTGCGATGCATAATCTTCCAATAGACATCCAAAGGGAAGTGTTATAAATAAGTATGGAATGGATGTCCATATCCTTTTAACTGCTACATCATCAAACCATGCTCAACTTATTGCACTTTGTGAAGCCAGTCGAGAGTGTGTTTGGTTAAGATCGATGATTCAACACATCAAAGAAGAATGTGGTCTCAAGTCTATCAAAGGAAATCCAACTTTATTGTATGAAGACAATGCGGCGTGTATAGCTCAAACCAAGGAAGGGTATATCAAAGGAGACAAGACAAATCACATTTTTCTGAAATTTTTCTTTACAAATGATCTACAAAAGGATGGAGTTATTGATGTTCGTCAAATTCGATCAAGTGATAACTTGGAAGATTTATTCACAAAGTCTCTGCTGACAAAAGTTTTTGAGCAACTGGTTTGAAAGATCGGCCTTCGACACTTGAAAGATATACATTAATTTGAGGAGGAGTATTATGTGCACTGCACTCTTTTTCCCTTCATCAAGTTTTTATCCCATTGCGTTTTCCTTGGTAAGGTTTTTAATGAGGCAGATTATGACGTATAACAAACGGTGAATATCCAAGGAGGAGTGTTGAAAATATATTTATGTATATTCCCCTTTGTTCTAGAATGTACTTCGCTAGGGTTTACACCCTCTAAACCCTTATAAATAAGGGACCCATTATATATATATATATATATATATATATATATATATATATATATATATATATATATATATATATATATATATACACTAAAACCCAAAATGTTGCAACCATCGGAAAAAGTGATCCAAGTGCCCAGTGTCCATTTTTCATTGGCTAATTTCTTAATTAACTTGCAAATCCACCCTCTTATTGGCTGTCAACTTTCGAAAAAAGAGATCAAGTACTGTTCATCCTAAAAACCCACCCTCTTATTGGCTGTCAACCTTCGAAAAAAGAGATCAAGTACTATTCATCCTAAACCATCTTCCTATTGGTGTTCACTATCATTAACCTAAATTAAGGTTTCCAAATTAATCCAAACCCTAACCCCATACACTCCTCGCCTCCCGAGACCCGAGCAAACCAAACGGACTTCGCAACAATTCCAAATCCAACCATAACCTCAAAACAACGAAAAAACAAATATCAAAACAATCGAATACTCACCGAGTCAACCGAGCTGACTCGGTGAGTTGACCGAGTCAACTGCCAAACGAGGGGGGGGGGAATCCACACGAGTCAAAGGTTTTAAAACCATCTTTTTATTAACTAAAACTTTTATAGAGTAGGATTTAATAAAAATAAAAACTAGGGTTTTGAAAAAGTTTTATAAAAATAAAGATGGGAGGCGCGTGAAGGGTTTTTACCGAGAGGAAATGGAGAAAGGGAGGTGGTAGCGGCGGCGGTGTTGCAGTGGTGGTGGGTGGTGCGTGAGGGTGTTGCGGTGGGAGCCACGAGCTAAGAAGTTCCTGAAATGATCGGGATAAACCGATCTATTGATTTGGCAATTAAAAGAGCTCGCCGAAAAATATTCCGGTGACGGTGGTTGGCCGGAAGTGACGGCGGTGGCCGGACGGAGGTTGTCGCCAGCGAGGGTAGAGAGAGAAAGGGGAGGAGTGTGTTTGTGTTAAAATGAAATAAATAAATAATTTTGGGTTTTTATATTTTCAGGAGGGACCAAACTTGGGCAAAGACAAAACTAAAAGGGTGGAAATAAAACCTTTGGGCCGAGGGACCATTTCTGACAAAATTGCTAAACTTTTGCAATAAACACTGTGGGACCCATTCGACGTACCAAACGGACTCGAAAAATTATGAAACTTGCGACATTGTTCACGAAATAATTTTTCCAACAAAAACGAGTATAAATATGCAATATTTTCTCGAAATCAATATATTTGGCAAATACGATTCGTTTCGTGCTTTATAGGTTGCCGGTTCTATAAAGGGTCAATATTTTATAGCTAAAAAGTGTATAGACATAAATGACATTTACTCTAATTTTTACAATAAAAACAATGAAATAACAGAAGTATATGCAATTAGATTTTATATAACCAATAATTAGGTGTCAAAGGTGATTCATATTGTGCCATCGTAAAAAAGTACTTTAAAAAAGATTATTGCCGGAAAAATATAATTACACGGGTACCTTCCGCCGCAACGCGCGGGTACCCGGCTAGCTATATACTAATCCCCAAAAGGGAGCGGCTGAAAAAAAAAACATGATTAAGTGGCACGTGTTTCTTTCTCATTGGTTGGTTCCTTAATTAACTCACGAATCTGCAATGCTATTGGCCCATATGTGGTACCTTTGTCACTGTTCACCACCATTTAAGTTAATACAACTTGCTATTGGCTGAAATGTGGTGCGGCAATTATTGTTCATCCTAATACCGATTAATACATTGTACGACACCATTCACCTTTTACCACATGTATACAAAGTCACAAAGCAGATCAAGATCAAAAAAAATATACAGAGACAAAGAAGAAATTTCCCAGCAATTCTAGACCCTTCTTCTTGACACACATTTTCTTGCCATGTCTTTTCCACTTTTTTTATATGGTTTATATGGTCGGTGTCTAACTCAAAACAAACACATAAACCAAATTCAAATTAACCAAATCTAGGGTTCTTCATCTTTTTAATTCCAGTTAAATTTTTTTTATATTTTTATTCACAGGTTTATGTTTAATTGCAGGTTTGAAAATGGATTGTAAAAGAGGATAAAGTGCCACTGCAATGATTTTTTTTATAATCAAGGTATGTAATTCTTTATCCTTTTTACTAATTTGTCGTTAATTGGTGTTTAGTTTAAGTGGGTATTCATAGGATTTTGGTTTTGTCATGCGAGTGCAGATTAAGGTGTTTTGATTAAAAAAATAATAATTATAATAAAAAATAAAATAAAATAAAAAGGTGTAAGTAATTAGCAAGATTTGGGTGTTTTAATTGATTTATGGTTAAGTTGTGTTTTATTGAAATGGTTATTTACTGGATTTTTGTTTTGTGATCATAAGTGTTTGATGAAATTGTTGACAGAAGGCTCTTATATTGAATTTGATTTGTGAGTGTTCGATTTAGTTGAGTTCTTACGGGCTGTTTTGACAGGATGCATATGGGTGGGTCCAACATATTGAGGTTCTATTGTGTGTGGTTCAGTAGGTGTGTTCAGGCATATTTTTTTGGTTAACTTGAATTTGATTCTATTGTGTGTGGTTCAGTAGGTGCAGAACTACCAGACATATTGTGGTTCTATTGTGTGTGGTTCAGTAGGTGCAGAACTACCAGACATATTTTTTTGCATAATATTGTCACACAAGCGTCTGATGATCCTGATGTCTTTGTCTGTATCAAGTTCATTACCTCAAAAAGCGGTCTGCAATAGAAAGTAAGCAAGGCTTTGCGATACATGGTGCTATTGAAGATCTGCAGGCAATCACCCTACGCCTTCCTGTCACTGGATATGCAGGTGTATGTCATTTACCACATTTTTTTTCCTATGAATTTACTATGCCTTCCTGTCACTGGATATGCAGGTGTATGTCATTTATACTATTGTCATAATCTGCTCGGACATGTTATAAGTATCTTTAATTTATATATTTTGCGAAAATTATATTAGTACTCGATTACATGTTTCATGGAACCCATTTGATTGAGCTGCCTTTATGTTTAATATATATGACGAACTTCTAAATTTTATATTTTACGAATTGATGATGGGATTTTCTGTACACCACGTGTTTGATGAAATGTGTTTGAAGTTAATACAAAAAAATCAAAAAAACAGCAACCACGCAGCATCGCGCGGGCTTACATTCTCGTTGTATTAATATGTGATTGCCACTTAATAAGAATTATCCTCTTTCTCCTCCATCTCTCAATCTCTTTACATTTTATAACAAAGATAAATTACTAACTTAATCATATGAATAATCTATTATCAAGTTCACGTTATTCTTTTGGTCTAATTTATATCTATCCATATCTATATTCATATAAAATTTGAGTTTCTTGTCATAAATGAGAGAATTAACGCATGTACTCGTATATAGAGAAAAATAGAGAAACACACAGTGAAGGTGAAATTGTATTGATAGAATGAAAATTATTACAAAGTGTGTTGTTACATTGGTTTATATACTGCTACACTACTGGACTATCATGACTATTGATCTGATCTAACTGTACAATACAATAAGCTATCTGTACAAGTCTTCTATGCTATATTACATCATGCTACATTCTGTTGCAGTCTTGCATACTCTTGTTTAGCATAATCCTCATCTTGTGTAGTGTTGTAGAACCGGTAGGAGTGTTTGGGTTAAACCTGCAGTTTGTAGAAACAGAGCAAACAGAGTGTTTGGCTTGGTATACTCCATTATCCCCCCCACAAGTTGGCATTGTGTAAGGGTTACACATGCCTAACTTGGAAAGGCAGCTGTAGTGAAGAGGTTTAGGGAGACCTTTAGTCAAAATGTCAGCTATTTGTCCTTTTGTTGGTACATAGGTTGGAAGAATGATGCCTGCTTTTACCTTATCTCTCACAAAATGGCAATCCAACTCAATATGTTTAGTCCTGGCATGATTAACAGGATTGGAAGCAAGTGCTATTGAGGAAACATTATCACACAACATAGGAATAGGAGTAGAAATTTGAACTTGAAATTCTCTGAGCAGACTCTTGAGCCATGTAACTTCACAAGTAGTGTCTGCTAATGCCCTATATTCAGCCTCTGTAGATGATCTGGAAACCACAATTTGCTTCTTAGATTGCCAAGAGACTAAGCTAGAACCAAGAAAAACACCATAACCAGTTACTGATCTTCTTGAGAAGGGGCAACTAGCCCAATCACTGTCACAATATGCTCTGAGATGTAGACTGTTTTGAGCAGGAAAGAAGAGACCTTGAGTGGTTGTAAGCTTGACATATCTGATTACTTTAATGAGAGCCTTCATGTGAAGTGTGGTTGGGTTTTGTAGGAATTGACTTAAGTTTTGTGCTGCAAAAGCCAAGTCTGGTCTTGTGATGGTTAGATACAACAACTTGCCAACCAAAGTTCTGTAAAAAGAAGGATCTGTAAGAGGTTCTCCATCAGTCATGGTGAGTTTGGTGGTTGGATCAAGTGGTATAGCAGAGGGTTTTGTATCTTGAAGACCAGCATGGTTGATGAGCTCAATTGCATATTTCCTTTGACTCATGGCTAAACCAGTGTTGTTTCTGAGAAATTCAATCCCAAGATAGTAGTTCAAAGAGCCCAAGTCTTTTATGCTGAACTTGTCATGTAGTTGAGCCTTGATGTGTTGAATGGTTTCCTTATTGTTGCCTGCAATGAGAATATCATCCACATATACAAGAAGACTGATGAAGCACTGATTTGTGGTGAGAGTGAATAATGAGGTATCCACATAGCTTTGTTTGAAGCCAATAGAAAGGAGAAAGGAGGTGAGCTTCTCAAACCATTGTCTGTTGGCCTGTTTTAAGCCATATAGGGATTTTGTGAGCTTGCAGACAGTGTTTGGAGGTAATTTATGAGAGTAGCCTGGAGGTACTTGCATATATACATCTTCATGTAGGTCTCCATGTAAAAATGCATTGTTCACATCAAGTTGCTCAATGATCCAATTGTTATAAACTGCAACTGCAAGCATGACCCTTACTGTCACCATCTTGGCCACTGGTGCAAAAGTTTCTGTGTAGTCAATTCCTTCCTTTTGGTTGAAACCTTTGGCAACTAGTCTTGCCTTGTATCTCTCAATAGAACCATCAGCCTTGTGCTTGATCTTAAACACCCATTTGCAGCCTATGGGTGTCTTTCCAGGTGGCAGTTGGACTAGTACCCAAGTGTGATTCTTCTCTAAGGCTAGGATTTCCAGATTTATTGCTTCAACCCATTTCTTATTTTTGGATGCTTGTAGGTAAGTGGTTGGTTCAATGATTTTGTCAATGGCATTTATGAGATGAAGGTGTCTAGGAGAGAGATTTGAATAGTTAATGTAATGTGTGAGATGATGTTTGGGTGTTGTAATGTTGTGAACTTTGGATTTAGGAAGGATGTAATCTTTGAATTTGGAAGGTAGGTTTTTGTTTCTTGTTGAAGTTCTGGGGATAGGAGGTGGTGGAGTAGGGTTTGGTTCTGGAGTTGTGATTGTTGGAGTTGTATTTAGTGTAGTTGTGATTGGTTCTGAAAAGGTGACATCAGTTGGATCAGTGGTGGAGGTTGAGGGTATTGTAGCAGTGGATGGTGAGTTGTTGGGTTCAGATGTGGGTGAGTTATGTGGTATTGTTGGTGGTGTTGTGGGTGTGATTGGGATGTCTGGTGTGATTTGTGGAGTTGTATTGGGGTTGTCATGTTCTGGTTCAAATGAAGGTGTGGGAATGATGAACTCAGTTGTGGAGGGTGTTGTTTGAGATTGAGATGGAGTGTTTGGAATAGGAGTGGGTATAAAGGGGTGTGTAAAGATGGGAGTTGAGATTGGTGGTTGTGTAGGTGGTTTGCAATTGGTGTTGTATGGGAAGCAAGTCTCATCAAATAGAACATTTCTGCTTGTGATTGTTTTGTGTGTCTTCATGTCATACAAGAGGTATCCTTTTTGATTTTGTGGGTAGCCAATAAGAACAGTTGGAGTAGACCGTGGGTTGAATTTGTCAGTAGTGTGATGGTATGCAAAGGCTAAACATCCAATGATTCTTAGGTGATCTAAACATGGTGGTTTGCCATAAAGAAGCTCAAATGGTGTCTTGTGGTGTAGTGTTCTGGATGGTACCCTGTTGATTAGATATGTGGCAGCTAGGATACTGTAACCCCATAGATGAGTAGGAAAATGGGCTTGAAATTGAATAGCTCTGGCCATTTCAAGTAAATGTCTGTGTTTTCTTTCCACCCTAGCATTTTGTTGTGGTGTGTAAGGACATGTGGTTTGATGAATGATGCCATTATTCTGAATGTAAGTGGTGAATGAGGAATTTAGGAACTCTGTCCCATTATCACTTCTGAGGATCTTTATCTGGGTGTTGAACTGTATTTTGACATAGTTGTGAAAGGTTTGGAAGGTGGAGAAAACATGATGTTTACTGGGTAACAAATATGTCCATGTGGCTCTTGAATAGTCATCAACTATGGTGAGAAAATAGGTGCATTTATTGACAGTTGGATGTCTATAGGGACCCCACACATCAGCATGAACAAGTTGAAACTTATGTTTTGCTTGAGATTGACTAGCAGGGAAGGGGAGAACATGTTGTTTGGCTAATGGGCAGATATGACATTTGGTTTCTAAGGTAGCATTCATGGTACTGAGATTGATTTTATCTTGTGGAGAATTGGAAATGAGGTGTGTCCAAGTCTAGCATGCCACAGGTGGGAGTTGCTTGAGTGTGTTTGAACAGTTGGTGTTGGTGTAATGAGGGATGATGATGTAGTAGGGAGAAGGTAGAGTCCACCATGTAATGTACCATGAGTGGAGTTGCCATCATGGTGTTGAAAAATGAATTTGTCATGAGTGAATGTGACTGATGCAAGAGTGTGATGTAGAAGT